>JANAVB010013000.1:12113815-12448815 GCA_029216955.1 Iris pallida
ATATATATATATATATTATATATATTATAGTATTATATATATATATCTATAATATATATATATATATGTGTGTGTGTGTGGCTAAAAATAAAAGAATAAGAAAGAAATAGAAAAAAAGGAAAAGAAAAAGAATAAGCAACAGAAGCAGGCCCACAGCAACCCAGCCATGGGCCCTTCCCCTCAAACCCAGCCAGGCCCACCTACCCAAATTCCCCAGCACAGCAATGAAACCATGCAGCTCGGCCAATGCAGTAGAATAACAGGCCCGAGCCCCATGGGAACTCGAGCAGCAAGCCCAGGCTGGGCCCAAGCCCGAGCGGGCATCTCCCATATCCACAGACCCGAGCGTAGTCCCCACCTGTTCGATTCTCAGTTTTATATATATATATATAATATATATATTATATATATATATACACATCGAGAAGATCGAAACCCTAATACCCCTGACCGCCACCAGGCGCCCCACGCACGCGTCAGCCTCGCCGTGGGGGGCCGTCGGCCGGCGGCGGAGTCGTCGGAGGCCACACGCGCGCTTGTAAAGCGGAGAAACAGCAGCAGCAACACAGTGCCGGTCTGAGTTCAGGACACGTTTTCTCATAGCATAGGGGATCATTTGTCGATCCATCTTTTTAGGTATGTTCGCAACCCTTAGGTCTATAAATCCCTTCATTTAGTTTAAATTTAGAAACTGCTATTCGCTCGAAATTCGAGGCAAAGTGGACGAGAAAACAATCTGGAACAGGACAAATTTCTTAATCCAGGGACCCAAGTTGGAAGGCTGTTCTCGGTCAATCCAGTGAGAAATCTAGGAATCTACTTGAACAGGTTTTTAGAAAAACTAACCGAGATGGAAACCTAATTTTTAGTTTTATATCTAGGGGTTTAAGCAGTGAGATAAATCAAAATGAAAATAGAGAAAAAACTTCAAAAACAGTTTTCGAAAACTTGAAAATTGTCCGATACGACGTACGTCCCGCCAATCTGGGCGACGTGGTCACGAACTGAAGGTATCAAAAGGTGCATAACGGCTTCGTGGTCGTGTGGGCTTTGACGAAATTTAAATTGGTCGCATGTGCGCGACGAATTTGATGTGTATCCGTCAAAATTCACCGTATCGACCACTTTGCATAAACTCCAATTACTTTGTGCACGTTCGTCAGATCGAGATGAAACTTGCGCCAACAGGACCATATCATTTTTATGGTCATGTATGCCAAGTTTGGTTCAATTCTGAGACTTTTGATTGGAACGCCGTTTTGTGGGCCCCACGGTCCCGCTCAACGGGTGATTTTGTGCACGGCCCACCGAAATCTAACTTTGGACGTACAGTTGGGTTCGTATCGAAAAACTGGATCCATAGACATATAGTTTGACGACTTTAGAGACCATTGACTCTGGCACAATTTTCGGTACAAAGCGGGTCCAACGGCGGACATCATTTTTGCCTGAAATTATCGTTTTGCCTTTGTGTCCAGAATTGGACTTAAGGACAGGCAATCCTAGCTAATTTGACTATTCTGAGAATTTTATTTCAGCTTTCGAAGACACTTGAGATGACTTGGACTTTCTGACTTGTTGATTGGCGATACATTGTTGGTTCTCCGTGCAACCCCCAGGCAAGTATACCTTGCCAACTTGTACAGTATAATTTATATGCATGTTCATCATCTCGCTGTGGTTCTTTTACTTACATTCGTGATTACTTTATTCCATGTCTAGTACACTCGTCTTGTTATAGTTTTACTTTACATGTTTCTAGTTGCCTGCACATTCCCGTTCCTTTCTGTTATGATATTTCGATCTGTTACACTGTGTTAGTCTTATATGTATTCCTTGATAGAGTCGTCTAGTCCTACACTACGATTTTCTCGACTTGATTATAACTTGACTTGACTTGACATGACTTGAGTAGGACTTGACTTTGATATTCTATAGATTGTGAGTACTTACCTTGACTACAGTCTATAGGATTTTTATACTAGGATTGGCTACTATCTTGGTTGTGAGTACTTGCCTTGACTGCGATTGAGACACTATAGATTGTGAGTACTTGCCTTGACTGCAGTCTATAGCCAGCCATTTCTAGTATGGCATGTCAGTGTCTTAGGATCCTTGCGTTTAGATCTTGTGTCTTAGTTCATTTTGTCTCGTTGGATATCTTTGATTGTTCCTTACTTCTTGTATATTTGTACTGTTACATGTTGGCTTGTATATTATGTATCTTGCTAGTCCTCTGAGGACCTGATGATCTCTTCAGGTTTAGCGACTATATGGAGTTAGTTAGCAAAGCGGGATGGTAGAGGATTGCGATGCATGATACAGGTATTTGCTTGTGATATTTCTTTATTATCTTCTCGTGCTTTATATTCCATACCATGATATACTTTGCTTACTTTATAGACTCATATTATTCTTGGAGTCTAATCGGACAATATGCTAATGGGCTGCAGACCATGACCCATACTTATTCATTCTTGTATTATATGATTCATGTGGATTGAGATATAGTTTAGATTAGACATGATACCCTATTCTGGACAGCTTATATGTATTCGAGTCGGGCTGGAGTCCGCTTGATACGTAGCTGGCTTGCTCACAAGCTCGCGTCCGAAAGGCAGGTACGGGTCGTGACAGTCAACATGTAAGATGTATTGACTGAACAAACTCTGTCAAAGGATCCCCTGACTGAATAAACTCTGGGCTACACTAGGGTACCACATGTTTACTAGTCATATTCTCCTACCCGACTAACTCACAAGTACATGTCCAACACGGAATACGATAAACAATAAACATGATAAACGAAAAGTAAGACATGAACATGTACATATACTCTAACGATTCTAACTCTCATGTATAAACAATAATCATGATGAATCTAGAACGACGAAAACAAGAAGCAATAGTGAAAAGATAATATTTAAAGATACATGTAGTACAAAATAAAGGTAATATAATGTCATAGTGAAACTTGCCTGATTTCTAGACAAACCATTTTCATAAGTAAAGGATGAGAGAAACTCTGGCCTATAAGCTACCAACTCATATCATACCATCGTACTACAAACCGTGCACGAAAATCACAAGTTAGTTCTAAGATTCTTATTCTAAAAATCATATAAAGATGACTATAGGTTAACATAATTAATATTAGTTAATTCTGAAATAAGTTACTTAAAATTTAATTTAACCTAATAATAACCTAAAATATAATTTAAATAAGGAATTTTGTCTATAGAAAGTCACGGTTCTAATTTTAGAATCCATGACACATAAATCGAGGCGTACCATTGACTAACTAGTCAAACGTCACAAACTCAATGATTTAATGGTGATCCTAGTAGATTTTAGCGCCAAGAGTAGGCTGGAACTGACGCTGCCACAAAATCATGATTTGGTCAAAAGTTATCGTGGCTAACCGTGACCAAATCGGTGAATCATCAGCCAAATCTGACTTCTATGAATTAAATAAAACATTAGATGAATTTATGGTTTTTTTATATTTCTAAAAATATATATGTTGTAGATCTACGTGTCAGCTTTCCAAAACTTCAAACGGATCGCAAAACGGAGTTCGAAATCTACTAGAATGTCGAAAACCGTACGATGCATCGATTTTTGAACAACCGACACTCAAACAAATTTCTAGAAATTCTCATAAGTAATTATAGAAAAATAAATTATATTTTTGAACATCTAACCTCTATACAGTTCTAAAAAAAGAGCATTGGAAAAGGACGTCAGAGTTGATCGCAATCGCTCCGCGAAGTCGAAGCATCCCCAAGATCAATTTTCTAAAAGTCAACAGGAATAATAATTAGGGTTTACTGAAATTATGATATATATTGGAGAAAGAGAGAGGCGGTGAGTGAGTCAGCTGAAGCGGCTGACAGACAGGCCCCACCCATCTAACTTGGCAAGCTGAGTGGATAATTAATTATTTAATTACAAAATTTTATTAAAATTTTATTTTAACTCCAACTACATACAAATAAATTGCAGAAAAATCTACAAAAATCCTAAACAAATCTAGAACCTAAATAAAAATATTTTATCTCAAAATATGTGACCCCATAGTAAATCCCAAAAGCCTATGGAAAATTTAAATTTTATAGGTTTTAATTATCTAAAAATTACCAAAACTTTTAGAAAAATATAAAATAAATAAATAATATATTTGGAGATATCTAGGGACCCTAGTAACTATATATAACATAATCTTATCATACTTTACATATAGGCCTAGGTACGACCCTTGAGGTCCCAAAATCAAATCCCTAATTAAAATTTAATAAAAAAATCTAGGAAAAAGGTGCTACATCGGCTCACTTCATGCGTATTCTGGCGGGCACATGTGTGGGTCTGATAGTGCCTTCCATCAGGGGCTCGTATAATCATTTAGGGCACTTTTTGATGAACGTTCGTCGAGGTAATGGTCCGGGTATGTTGGACCCCCCACTACTCTAGACCTTTATGTACTAGCATTTGAGTAGTACATCATCTCCAGGTCCTCTTCGTAGACGTAATTCTGAAAGACTCTATAGAAGACAGATCTCATTTGCCTTCCTTGTATGTATTGTCGATTGGCACCATTCAGGGTGACATGATGTGCGTCTACAGGCACTCATCTTGATTTAGATGAAGTATGTTTTCGCACCTCCTGCTGGCAAGTTACCTGAGATACATCGTTGTCTTCTTAAGCAGGGAGTGGCTAAGATGACCCGGTGGGAGCATGTATTCCCGTGTCCTTGGCATGCACCGCTTTCTCCGGTTAGGACCTGAGTGTCGGGTTCTATTCTTCCTATTTTCGAGAGCGAAGGAAGGATACACATGAGCTAGATGCGGGGCTTCATTGGTAGAAGCCGGCAGAGCAACCTCCTGCTGGTGGTGGCACAACAGCCTTGGCCACCCAAACTTTATGAATCTTTCTAGGTTTTGTAAACCTAGGAGAAGGGTTTGACCCTTCGAAAAGCATATTTTCGTAAGCTTGTTGGTCGAACCGGATGACCATCGTCTGTTGGGATGAGCCCAACTTGGTAGTATTAGATTGCATCACTACCTTCTCACCGGAGGAAAAGGTTGTCCCCAACAGAGTTGCCAGCTGGTTCGCCATCGCTGGATCTTCGGTGATAAGGGAAGGAGAAATAGGTTGAGATAAAACTCCTTTCCTTTGTAGATCGTAATTTGGATAGTACAACAAAGCCCTAATAGTAAGGATTTGCTAGTACAAATATAGATTTTAGGAAAATTTGACGATGAAGATAGGGAACTACAATGATCCTTTTATACCATTGATGATCGAATACTTAGCATCTTCTCAAAATGCTCTCTACGACTCTCTCATGTGTATCTAGTGCTCTTTCTAGTTTCTGTCTTTCGTCCGTTGTCTTGTTGGTTGATTGTGTGCGCATCCTTTTATAGTTGTCTTTAGCGGACAAGCCATGAAGGAGGTAATGATAGATAGAGGAGGATCTTCTGAATGGAGGACACCATCTGGGTTGTCATAGCTATTTAGGCATGATGTTTAACCGCTCGGCCTGGTCGAGGCACTGATTGGGCAATGTTGCGGCAGAAGCTTAGGGGAGGACTTTAAGGATCGTTGAGTGTAGTTGTCGATAGTTATGACTGTCCATCCGCACGGCTAGATTACCAATGACATAGCTCGTATGAGTGTTTAGTACAACATGTCGTTTGAATGGTGTAGTTATGTAACGTGTATGTGCCATAAAAGGGAGATTTAAATCAGGTGGCACGATCTTTGGTTGATACGTGGCGCTAGCCGTGATTTGGAGAGCATCTTTGGTTTGAATGGAGCGGTTATGGTGCATACACCACAAATGTGGTGTTTATCGTTTCATCTGTTACTAACGGGATTTGAGGTAATCTGGTTTGGGGTGCGAACCAGCTGTATTGATGACTGGGGCGGCCCAGCCATGGACGTAAGACGTTTGTCTTGATTTGGAGGACTTGTGAAGCTGCCTGAGCCGTCTACCTCCTTGACCGCATAGAGGCTTTTTCGAAGGGGAGCCGCATGGTGTCTGGACTGTATGTGTCCTAGTTACATGGATCCTGGTCGCATTGATCCTGGTCGCATGGAGTAGACTGGCTGCCAATGGTTCTGTAAAGGTAACATACTTTGGGGCACTATGCTGCTGGAACTTGGCATCCCACTGGAGGTCTCTGGGCCTAAGTGCACCGTATCTGATGTGGTTCAAACTTGATTGAGCTCGAGCAATTTTCGTGCTTCTACTACTGCTTCAGCAAACTCTCCTCTCATTGCATATAACCTTAAGTGTTCTTCCAAGTACAAAATTCGAGAGAATATATAGGGGAGCCAAAACCCTAGCATCCATAACCACCCAGGATGGACAGTTAATCAGGGGAATAACTCCCTATTAAGTGAGAATTTACAATATTAAATTTTACTAAGTAGACAATTACGAAGCTGAAATGCCCACGTTGAAATTGTCACGATACACCACACGCTCGATGCACCACACACCCGATGCACAACGCATAGAACTGGTGCTGAACGCGCTTATCCGCACAATGATGTGCAAAAGTGCTATTTTTTGCCCGATAAATTACAAACTGTGCCATCAAACTGCCATTTTATGCCCTTTGCCCGAGCCTGAGTAAAGTTTGAGTCGCTAGTCCCCTTCGAGGCCTAGCTCCTAAGGAAAATTCATAAGAAATAGGTGAGAAAATAATTTTTTTGGATAATTTGAATAATGCCCTCTAGTAAAACATCGTACCATATCAACTACATGGGCTACAACTCCCATGTAGCCAAGACAACAAAAAAAATCTTATATTGAAATACATACTTGGGGTTTGCCATATAGAGGATGTAGGACCATTCTCTAGAGAATAATCTCAAATAAACCCCAATATCTTGCATTATGTGGTATGACAAAATTTTGTGTGAAAGCTATGAACTGTTTTGTATATGTACAAAATATTTATACTTTGTTTTTGGGTTCAACACAACGATGAGATATTCTTAAAAGATATATGAAGGGTTGACATCAAAGCCATTGTCAGCAACCCATTGGAAAAGTCATATTTAGAGTGTTAGAGAAATAAGAAGTCAAGCACCTAAATTAAGATATGCTTTTATTGAAATTGCAAATAGCTATAAAGAGGATGTTGTGATGGTGGAGGTTACGGTTGTGCAAAATTGCTTTATAAGGTTTTTTTTGTTGATTATCTTATGTGTTTTGTACATTTTGGATAAAATTAATCGGTTTAACAAAGTACTTCAACAAGAATAGATGAATTTTGATGATGCAATTACAAGAATAAAAGAGCTCATCATATTCTTTCAAATGTTTAGAGATGCCAATTTTGAAGAGTTGATGAAAGAAGCCAAAAAATTTGCTAATAAATTTGGTATCGATTCGACCTTTCCCAAAAAAAATTGTTTGTAGCAACAAACATGTTGATGAGGGTAAGAAGGCAGGTGTTAAAGGAAGCCAAATACTGGAGGATAATTTTAGAATTATCTACTTTATCCATATTATAGATCAACGTCTTACATCATTAGGGTCAATTTGAATAATTTGGAGCTAATGAAGAAATCTTTGGAATTATTATTTAATGCAAAGTTTAAAAGTGTTAGTGATACAAATGGAAAAGTGTTATTTGGAGACCTTAGAGAGTTGAAAGCAATATTATCCAAAGAAATACCAAAATCAATTGACATCCTCGACTTCACAAAATCTTATTGGAAAGATGATGGTTTTCAAAATGCTTAGGTTGCTTATCGAATTTTGTTGACTATACCGATCACGGTTTCCTCGGCAGAAATGAGCTTTTCTAAGTTGAAGTTGATAAAAGAATTACCTTAAGACCACCATGTCACAAGAAGGATTAAATGGATAAGTTGTAATCTCAATTGAAAATGAACTAATAGAGAAGCTTAAATATGATCACTTAATTGAAGATTTTGTTTCAAAAATATACAAATAGAAGAATTTTTCTTTGAACTGGATTGTGCTAGTTTATAAAGTACCATGACCGGACTTACTTTTTTGTTGATCACATTTTATGGTATTGTATTGTTCCAGCTAAAAGCACATTATAATCTTAATTTTACAAAAAAAATCTATATACTTTGATTATTTATTATTTTTCCAACAAATATGAAAAGGCAACCCAATCTCAAAATCGGCCATGATTGTAGCGAACCAAAAAGAAACTCTATAGAGTGCGTGTGAGGGATTGAGCATACCAAAACAAACTTTGTGGAGTGCATGTGAGGCTAATTTATTGATTCCTAGATGAAGAAATTAATCATTCGATTCTGCCCTCCAAAAGATTATAGCAAGGTGACAATTCGAAAGGAATTAGATCTTTTTTCAAACTATTTTAAATTACAGTCATATTTTATTCTATTTGAATGATTATTTCCAAAATGCTTATTGTGTTATATTTGAAAATACAATCATCCATAATAAAAGCAAGAGTTGTATTTGGTACCAAATAAAATCCCAAATAAAATGTAATTTCCCTGCGCCTTATAACACCCACAGTAGGAGCTGTTTGAAGTGCTATAATTTTGCTTCAATCAAAATTTATAGCACTTGAAAGATACAGTAGGCTCTTGTTCACATTTAAAAAATGCTAGAAAGCCAAGAGGTTCTCCAAATTTGGAGGGACCCAGTAGAAGAAAATAAGGAAAAAAATAAAGAAAAAAAAGAGAAAAAATGGGAAGGTTAATTTGGAATATTAATTTGATGTGTTATAAAGGATATTTGATAATACAATCATACATAATAAAAGCAAGAGTTATATTTGGTACCGAATAAAATCCCAAATAAAACGTAATTGCCCTAAATACTACAATATTCTCTCCACGCACGCCTTAGAACACCCAGAGTTGGAGTGGTTTGAAGTGCTATATTTTTGCTTTAATCAAAATTTGTAGCACTTGGAAGCTACTGTGGGCTCTTGTTCACATTTAAAAAAGGCTAGAAAGCCAAGAGGTTTTCCTAATTTGGAGGGACCCAACAGAAGAAAATAAGGAAGAAAAATAAAGAAAAAAAAAGAGGAAAAAGAGAAAGTTAATTTGGAGTATAAATTTGGTGTGTTGTTTGGAGTGTACCATTGTGTGCCAATATGAAAGGGCACTCTAAGTAATAATTTACATGATTTCGAAATTAGTATGATATGGAAGGTCCCCAATGTAGATGATCTTAGGTTTGACATGTGCGCCCAGTTCCTTATGGGGTAAATAGAGTGTGTGCGTGTGCAGCAGAATAAATCTTACAATTAAATTGTTTTAAACTATGATAAGTAATAGCAAATGAAATAGCAGTACATAACTTGCAGTAGAAGTAAGAGTTAAGAAGAACAAACTCAGTGACACAACGATATATATACTGGTTTTTTTCGTGGAGGACTAATCCAGTCTCGATTACTCCTGCTCGATATTAATCTACTATGGAACAAGTTTTAACTGAGTGCTTGCAACTCTTACAGCATCGTGCTTGGGGACAAGTGCACGATCGACTTCATAATACCGTGCTTGACGACGAGTGCACGACCGACTCCAGAAAGCAATTTGAAAACTGGAATGTTTTCTGAATTTAGCTTCCGTTACAATCCTTCATGTCACTTCCCATTCCCAGAATACGTATTTTTAAAATGCATGTACTGTTTAAATATAAATATTTTATATTTATCATGTATTGCTCTGTATTTAAATTCCTTTAATTTCATGTTTATTAATTTTCTGTAATTTTATTTTTGCACTTTACTTTCTGCTTTTATACTCTGCTTTAGCTTTGCTATGGGTTCGGCTCAGATTGGTTTAATTATGTTGGTTCATCATGAACCGAAATAAACCCCCACCTACCACCACCCCTTCCATTTAAAGCCCATCCCCTTTCTCTCTCTTCATTACTTCACCATTACTCTTCTTCTTCCTCATAACTCTCCCACCAACCTAGAAGAGATAGGCAAGTGCCAACTTGCTTCTTGATGGATCTTCATTTTTGTTGTTTCATTGTCTTCCTCTTAATATTCTAAGACACTTTAGTGCTTGGCATGTTCAATTTCTATGGCTAAATTCTTCTAGATCTAAGTTATAGTATTTTTCGGATTTCTTGGATTTTGATCTATTTAACATTATTATTTCCAAGTTTTGATGGTTCCATGTTGTAGAGAATTTCGTTCTACCCCATTTTGACCTATGGAAGTCCAAATTTGGACTTACAGTGAAGGTTTTATGGAGCTTGGAAGCCAAGGGCTCCATGACCATCCTTCTCAGGTTTTCTGAGAAGATGTGAATCTCATTTCTCAGCCGCATGAGAATCTCATTTTTCAGCCGCATGGATTATTTATTTCCCAATCTCATTTCTCAGCCGCATGGATTAATTATTTCCCAATCTCATTTCTCAGCCGCATGGATTAATTATTTTCCAATCTCATTTCTCAGCCGCATGTATCATTTATTTTCCAATCTCATTTCACAGCCGCATAAGAATCTCATTTCTCAGCCGCATGGATTAATTATTTCCCAATCTCATTTTACAGCCGCATGAGAATCTCATTTCTCAGCCACATGGATTATTTATTTCTCAATCTCATTTCTCAGCCGCATGGATTAATTATTTTCCAATCTTATTTCTCAGCCGCATGGATTAATTATTTTCCAATCTTATTTCTCAGCCGCATGGATTAATTATTTTCCAATCTCATTTCTCAGCCGCATGGATTAATTATTTTCCAATCTCATGTCTCAGCCGCATGGATTATTTATTTTCCAATCTCATTTCACAGCCGCATGAGAATCTCATTTTTCAGCCGCATGGATTATTTATTTTCCAATCTCATTTCTCAGCCGCATGGATTAATTATTTCCCAATCTCATTTCACAGCCGCATGAGAATCTCATTTCTCAGCCACATGGATTAATTATTTTCCAATCTCATTTCTCAGCCGCATGAGAATCTCATTTCTCAGCCGCATGAATTAATTATTTCCCAATCTCATTTCTCAGCCGCATGGATTAATTTTTTCCCAATCATTTCCCACATTCGCATGAGATTATTTATTTTTCAATCATTTCCCACAGCTCATGAGATTATTTATTTCCCAATCATTTCCTACAGCCGCATGAATCTTCATTGCTCAGGCGCATGAGATTATTTATTTCCCGATCATTATTTATCTCCCAATTTTATTTCCCGAATTTGGCATTAATTAACATTGATTGTTATCTTGATTTATTATTGATCATGCGTTCCTAGATGGAACTAAGAGACTGGCTAGTCGTCTTATTGAATTAAATGGAATAAGACACGTTCATATTTGCAATCGATTGGCCAATCCCGAATATTGACGTATAGATACATGCAGGCTACAATTACTTATTTATTTTACGAAAGCAGCATGTGTACTCTATGGTCAAGGCATAATTATTTCGTGGTTAGTTTTAATTGTTGCATTACGCTATGTAAGACCTACAACCTAACCACACGGGTATCGTTGTAGAGTTTAGCATATCGTACTTTGTACGGAAGTACTCATTTTGAAATGACCATGATCCACGGCATGGGATTTCACTTAACATAGAGGCTACTAAGTTAAATAAAATAATGATTGCATGAAGGAAATGGATCTCCGAGTTCTTACATGGTAGCCCTCTTTGGGACTATTAGCGCCCAACAGGCCGGCTGGTTCCCACAGATACTACAATTCTGCCACACGGGCAGGGAGCGGTATCTGCTTATATTATTGTATATTATATATTGATGACGGGCGTCCCGCTGGGACTCGTCTAATTCATGATTGGCGCAATGGATTGATTGGATCGACTAGCCTTGCTTGTCCATAGTAAGAACTGAGAAATCCTTATTGCATAATTCCAGGATAACTTGGAACTCACAGTAGTAAGCCGTAGGAGTTGGATGGCCGTTTAAGTTGATTTGTTTGTGTACTGTACCTACTCTGTTACCTAACTGAGATGATCAGAGCATCAGGACATGACGGGCCAACTTCTGTCCTTGTTTGGTTGGGAGGTTGGTTCGAAGTGTCGTGATGTTACGTGAATCCCAGTAGCAAGCAGAGATCTATTATTATATTCTCTTATTTACTGGTTTAATGTCTCATATCGTGCTTCCTTGCGGTACTTGCTATTAGAGGTCTAACCTCTCTGGTTTTGCATGGCCAGATTTAGAGCCGGTTCCCGAGGACTCAGCTTACTTCCACCTCCAAGATGGTCAATACTAGAGGAATGATCGCAGGAGGACTCGAGTGGGTTCCTTACTTCCCCGCTCGTTTTGTTAATTACTTTACATTTTGCTGCTTGGCACCGACATGTTAGTCGGATAGTCTTGCACTTACTTTTACATAATTGTAATTAAGTCAGACTGCAGCTGATAACAATTGTGTATATGTTGCTATATCATCTGGCTATGTTTTGTAAAGCCAGATCTCAAGAACATTTTAACCTAGCGTTTGGGACGCCTTATTGCTTTATCTTAAATGTTCTCTGTTATTGCTTCTTGTTTGAATGATTGAGACATTAGATGTGAAGTGACCATAGCGAGACTTTCATGTAGCATGCACCCCCTTGTCTTTTAGACATCATTGATCGTATTATACGGTATTCATCTACCCGTAATACGTAGCTGGCTGAGTCATTCCCCCGCTCTCCAGTATTCTGGTTCTAGGGCGTGATAAGGTTTTAGTGGTAGCCCATGCAGGTCTGATTTCAGACTTGTGGGGTGTTTTGATTTTAGGATGTCTCAATCACACATGTTCCCCCTTGATTTTATGATTCGTTGTTCTCAATCCTAGATTGACCTTCTCATATCCTTTGGCTTCATTGATCCTTCATGTCCGGTCGTTTGATTGTTCTCTTGTCCCTTTTCTTAGGGACACCTCGTCCGTACCTGTCAGGGCTGGACAGCAGCAACAAGAGCAACATGGGCAACATGACCAGGTTGGTCAGCAACAAGGGTCAGAACTACTTCAAGAGACTATCCAAGAAGAAGTGATAGTGGAACCAGCAGCTGGATCGCAGTATCCGGAGGTTCCTACACCACCCATAGTTTCACCTACCCCAGTGGAAGTGGATACACCAGCCCTTCTGGAGATCATGAGAGAGATGATGGCTACTCAGCAACACCAGATGTTAGCCCAGCAGCGTATGCACGCTCAGTTACAAGAGCAGAATGTATTACTCAACCAAGGATTCCAGACGGCTTTGGAAAGAGGAGTGAAAACAGATTCAGGAACGTCAGCCAGGTTTTGCAAGTACAACCCCCGCCATTTCGAGGGCACGGAAGATGCCATTTCAGCAGATGCATGGCTTAAGGATATTGAGGCTATCTTGACAGCCGCTAAGGTGCCGGCAGAAGAACGTGTGGATCAGGTGAAGTTGTTACTTCAGGATCTTGCACGTGATTGGGAGGAATCAGAGGAGGTAGGCATCAGACGTCCTGTGGCTTGGGACGATTTTACAGCAAGATTCAAGACAAAGTACTATGGAGTTGTGGCGCAGTTTGAGCTACAACAGAAGTTTATCAACCTCAGACAGGCTGGCAAGACGGTAGATGCTTATGCAGCAGAGTTCTGCAGATTGAGTAGGTTCACCCCAGAGATGGTAGCCACGGAGAGCCAGAGGGCTATGAGGTTTCAGCAAGGGTTTCATCTTGAACTCTTGCAGTTGATAGAGGGGCACAATTTCCAGACTTTTGATAAAGTATTGACGGCGACTCGAAGGCATGAGATAACCATTCAGAGGATTGCGGCCAGGACTGGAGGTCAGAAGAGATCACACAGTCAGATTGAAGGAGGAGGGGGAGTAGCGCCCCGAACAACAGCATCATCCCCTGGCATTCATATCCACGATGTGGCACTGCGAGGACCAGCACTACCACCCAGGCAGCAGCAACAGCAACAGAGGAAGAACCAGCAACCCCCAGCGGGCTGTACTTATTGCGGGAAGATAGGGCACACTAGAGATGTGTGTCGGACATTGAACAGGCAGTATTTGATATGTGGAAATCCAGATCATCGGGTTACCACATGTCCTATGAATTCGAGGTCAGGAGGACCAGGGCAACAATTTCCTGCTCTGCCAGCACCAGGGGCAGGACAGTATCGAGGACCAGCGGTAGCAGTAAGACCTTTGGCACAGCGCCCGTTAATACCGCAGGCTCAGATGTTTTGACAGCAGGGACCGCCGATGCAGCAACACCAACATAGACCACCCCAGCATCATCAGGAAAGGGCCCAGCAGCACCAGGCTAGGCCGCAACATGGGAACCAGCAAGGAGGTCGAGGGCAGGCATTCACTCTGTCCTTGGAAGAGGCATTGGCATCGAGAGATGTTGTGGCAGGTAACATTCTCGTCGCCTCTTATCCCGCAGTAGCATTGTTTGATTCGGGAGCATCACACTCATTTATATCTGCACAATTTGCAACACGGCTAGGAATGGAATTCGAGGCATTGCCAGGGAGGTTGAATATACTCACTGGTAATGGGCTCGTAGGAGTTAGTAGAGTTATTCTAGCATGTAGCGTTGTAGTTTGTGGGCATTCCTTACCCGTCCGGTTGATAGAATTTCCTGTTGGAAATTTCGACGTTATCTTTGGCATGGACTGGCTGAAAGACAGTCATGCGACAATAGATTATCGTAGAGGGAGTGTATCTTTTGATATTCCAGGCATGAAGCAGTTCACCTTAGTCAGATCAGAGGCAACTCAACAAGAGCAGGGAGTAGTGACGGCAATAGAAGAAGTTCAAGTTCCGAAGGTATATGAAGAATTTCTAGACGTATTTCCTGAAGAACTTCCAGGTCTACCACCGGTTAGAGATATTGAGTTCAGTATAGAATTGGCACCTGGAACTAAACCGATATCATATCGAGTTTACAGAATGGCGGATTCAGAGCAAGCCAAGGTATATCAGCACATAGAGGAACTGAAGGAGAAAAAGTTCATCCGAGCTAGCGTGTCACCATGGGCAGCACCAGTGGTACTTATGGGGAAGAAGGATGGGTCATCCAGATTGTGCATCGATTACAGAAAGCTTAACGCAGCAACAGTGAAGAACAAGTACCCACTACCCAGGATCAACGACTTATTTGATCAGTTGAGCAAAGCTAGAGTTTCCTCCAAGATAGATCTTCATTCAGGGTATTATCAAGTGAGGGTTCGGAAGGAAGACATTCCCAAGACAGCATTCAGGTCAAAGTATGGGCATTATGAATTCTTAGTAATGCCATTTGGTTTGACCAATGCTCCAGCAATCTTTATGGATTTGATGAATCGCATCTTTATGTCGTACTTGGATCAATTTGTCGTTGTATTTCTCGACGACATTCTTGTATAATCAACTAGTGAAGAGGAGCATGAAGATCACCTCCGGAAGGTGTTACAGGTTCTGAGAGAGAACCAGTTGTATGCCAAGCTCAGCAAGTGTGAGTTTTGGTCGGATCATATTTCATTTTTGGGTCATATCATATCAGGAGCTGGAGTAGCAGTGGATCCCAAGAAGGTAGAAGCAGTAGAAAGTTGGCCAGTACCCAAGACCGTAGCAGATGTGCGGAGTTTCTTGGGATTGGCAGGATATTACAGAAGGTTTGTATCAGACTTTGCAAGGCTTTCAGCACCTATGACCCGCTTGACACGGAAGGATGTACCATTTGTCTGGTCGACAGAATGCCAGGCATCATTTGAGAATCTGAAGCAGAAGTTGATATCAGCGCCTATTCTTACATTGCCAGTTGGACCCGGAGGTTTTTCCGTTTATTGTGATGCGTCAGGTAAAGGACTTGGATGTGTCCTCATGTAGCATGAGAAGGTGATAGCGTACGCATCTAGGCAACTTCGGGACCACGAGAAGAATTATCCGACTCATGACTTGGAGTTGGCAGCAGTAGTATTTGCTTTGAAGCTATGGAGGCATTACTTATATGGTGATCGAGTGGACATGTACACGGACCACAAAAGTCTGAAGTACATCTTTACTCAGAAGGAGCTGAACATGAGGCAGAGAAGATGGTTGGAGTTGATCAAGGATTACGACGTGGAGCTTCAGTATCATCCAGGCAAGGCTAATGTGGTAGCAGACGCTCTCAGCAGGAGAGGCGGCACATTTATGTTAACAATACAGAGGCATATCTTAGAAGACCTTCAGGAGATGGGCATCGAGGTTATACTTCCTAGTGATGTAGGAGTTCTGGCGAGTCTACAAGTTCAATCCGACTTGGTAGACAGGATCAAGGCAGCTCAGGTACAGGACCCAAGGATTCAGAAGCTTAGGGCAGAATGTGAGTCAGGACTCAGAAAGGAGATGCAAATCCATGAGGATGGTACACTTAGGTTTGGATCGCGTCTATGTGTGCCTAGTGGAGATATCAGACAGGAGGTTATGGCAGAAGCTCACAGTTCCCAATATTCTGTACACCCTGGAGGGACCAAGATGTACCAAGATATCAAGCAGCACTTCTGGTGGAACGGGATGAAGAGGGAGATCGCTAGATTTGTTTCCCGTTGCTTGGTATGTCAGCAAGTGAAGGCAGAACAGCAGAGGCCAGCTGGGTTATTGCAACCACTTCCTATTCCGGAATGGAAGTGGGAGCATATCACAATGGACTTTGTGACCGGTTTAGCGAGATCACCAAGTGGTAAGGATGCTATTTGGGTAATCGTAGATCGGCTTACGAAGGTGGCACACTTTCTTCCTTTCAGAGTAGGACAATCTACAGAAAAGTTGGCAGAGTTGTATATGCAGCAGATAGTCAGGCAGCATGGAGTCCCCGTCAGCATTGTGTCAGACAGAGATACCCGTTTTATATCACATTTTTGGAAGAGTTTACATCATAGCTTGGGTACCAAGTTAAGATTTAGCACAGCTTACTATCCACAGACGGACGGGCAGTCAGAAAGAACAATTCAGACTTTAGAAGACATGTTGCGAGCTTGTACCCTAGATTTTGGAGGATCTTGGGAGAGCCACCTACACTTGGTCGAGTTCTCATATAATAACAGTTATCAAGCCAATATCCAGATGGCACCAATTGAAGCACTATATGGTAAGAAGTGTAGGTCGCCACTAGCGTGAGACGATATTGGGGAGAGAAAGATGTTAGGCCCGGAGATGATTGTTCAGACAGTGGAAGTGATTAAAGGAATTAGAGAGCGACTTCGAGTTGCACAGGATCGGCATCGTCATTGGGCGGACCAGCATCGTAGGCCGCTAGAATTTTCTGTTAGGGACCACGTATTCTTGCGGATCTCACCTACCCGTGGGGTCATTAGATTTGGCATTCGCAGGAAGTTGAGTCCCCGATACGTGGGCCCGTTTGTTATCCTTGAGAGGATAGGCGATGTTGCTTATCGTTTATCCCTTCCACCTTCGTTACGAGAGGTGCATGACGTGTTTCATGTATCTCAATTGCGAAAGTATGTATCGGACCCAAGCCATGTCCTTGATCATTCTGAGCTGGTTGTTGGTACCAACATGTCTTACGAGGAACAGTCTGTGTCTATTTTAGACCGAAGAGAGAAGATACTCAGGAACCGAACAATTAGTCTTGTCCGGGTTGCTTGGGGTCATCACTCTTTAGGGGAGTCAACGTGGGAACATGAGGATGATATCCGATCACGGTATCCGCACCTGTTTGACTCACAAGGTATATTTCTTCCTGTATACCTTGATTGTCTTAACTCCTCATGCTTGTCACCTTATGAGTAGAATTGCGTGGTGTCGTCGATAGTTAAAACATAGATATGTTACTTGCTATTGGCATTGTAGAATGATTGCTTACTTAAATTGCTTGTACCTGGATTAGTTCAGCTCTGATGTTTCTATCCTGCTTGGATTTGAAATTCCGAGGACGAAATTTTTCTAAGGAGGGTAGAGATGTCACTTCCCATTCCCAGAATACGTATTTTTAAAATGCATGTACTGTTTAAATGTAAATATTTTATATTTATCGTGTATTGCTCTGTATTTAAATCCCTTTAATTTTATGTTAATTAATTTTCTGCAATTTCATTTTTGCACTTTACTTTCTGCTTTTATACTCTGCTTTAGCTTTGCTATGGATTCGGCTCAGATTGGTTTAATTATGTTGGTTCATCATGAACCGAAATAAACCCCCACCTACCACCACCCCTTCCATTTAAAGCCCATTCCCTTTCTCTCTCTTCATTACTTCACCATTACTCTTCTTCTTCCTCATAACTCTCCCACCAACCTAGAAGAGATAGGCAAGTGCCAACTTGCTTCTTGATGGATCTCCATTTTTGTTGTTCCATTGTCTTCCTCTCAATATTCTAAGACACTTTAGTGCTTGGCATTTTCAATTTCTGTGGCTAAATTCTTCTAGATCTAAGTTATAGTATTTTTCAGATTTTTTGGATTTTGATCTATTTAACATTGTTATTTCCAAGCTTTGATGGTTCCATGTTGTAGAGAATTTCGTTCTATCCCATTTTGACCTATGGAAGTCCAAATTTAGACTTACAGTGAAGGTTTTATGGAGCTTGGAAGCCAAGGGCTCCATGACCATCCTTCTCAGGTTTTCTGAGAAGATGTGAATCTCATTTCTCAGCCGCATGAGAATCTCATTTTTCAGCCGCATGGATTATTTATTTCCCAATCTCATTTCTCAGCCGCATGGATTAATTATTTCCCAATCTCATTTCTCAGCCGCATGTATTATTTATTTCCCAACCTCATTTCACAGCCACATGAGAATCTCATTTCTCAGCCGCATGGATTAATTATTTCCCAATCTCATTTTACAGCCGCATGAGAATCTCATTTCTCAGCCGCATGGATTATTTATTTCTCAATCTCATTTCTCAGCCGCATGGATTAATTATTTTCCAATCTTATTTCTCAGCCGTATGGATTAATTATTTCCCAATCTCATTTTTCAGCCGCATGGATTAATTATTTCCCAATCTCATTTCTCAGCCGCATGGATTATTTATTTCCCAATCTCATTTCACAGCCGCATGAGAATCTCATTTTTCAGCCGCATGGATTATTTATTTTCCAATCTCATTTCTCAGCCGCATGGATTAATTATTTTCCAATCTCATTTCACAGCCGCATGAGAATCTCATTTCTCAGTCGCATGGATTAATTATTTCCCAATCTCATTTCTCAGCCGCATAAGAATCTCATTTCTCAGTCGCATGAATTAATTATTTCCCAATCTCATTTCTCAGCCGCATGGATTAATTTTTTTCCAATCATTTCCCACATTCGCATGAGATTATTTATTTTCCAATCATTTCCCACAGCTCATGAGATTATTTATTTCCCAATCATTTCCCACAGCCGCATGAATCTTCATTGCTCAGGCGCATGAGATTATTTATTTCCCGATCATTATTTATCTTCCAATTTTATTTCCCGAATTTGGCATTAATTGACATTGATTGTTATCTTGATTTATTATTGATCATGCGTTCCTAGATGGAACTAAGAGACTGGCTAGTCGTCTTATTGAATTAAATGGAATAAGACACGTTCATATTTGCAATCGATTGGCCAATCCCGGATATTGACGTATAGATACATGCAGGCTACAATTACTTATTTATTTTACGAAAGTAGCATGTGTACTCTATGGTCAAGGCATGATTATTCCGTGGTTAGTTTTAATTGTTGCATTACGCTATGTAAGACCTACAACCTAACCGCACGGGTATCGTTGTAGAGTTTAGCATATCGTACTTTGTACGGAAGTACTCATTCTGAAATGACCATGATCCACGGCATGGGATTTCACTTAACATAGAGGCTACTAAGTTAAATAAAATAATGATTGCATGAAGGGAATGGATCTCCGAGTTCTTACATGGCAGCCCTCTTTGGGACTATTAGCGCCCAACAGGCCGGCTGGTTCCCACAGATACTACAATTCTGCCACACGGGCAGGGAGCGGTATCTGCTTATATTATTGTATATTGTATATTGATGACGGGCGTCCTGCTGGGACTCGTCTAATTCATGATTGGTGCAATGGATTGATTGGATCGACTAGCCTTGCTTGTCCATAGTAAGAACTGAGAAATCCTTATTGCATAATTCCAGGATAACTTGGGACTCACAGTAGTAAGCCGTAGGAGTTGGATGGCCGTTTAAGTTGATTTGTTTGTGTACTGTACCTACTCTGTTATCTAACTGAGATGATCAGAGCATCAGGACATGACGGGCCAACTTCTGTCCTTGTTTGGTTGCGAGGTTGGTTCGAAGTGTCGTGATGTTACGTGAATCCCAGTAGCAAGCAGAGATCTATTATTATATTCTCTTATTTACTGGTTTAATGTCTCATATCGTGCTTCCTTGCGGTACTTGCTATTAGAGGTCTAACCTCTCTGGTTTTGCATGGCCAGATTTAGAGCCGGTTCCCGAGGACTCAGCTTACTTCCACCTCCAAGATGGTCAATACTAGAGGAATGATCGCAGGAGGACTCGAGTGGGTTCCTTACTTCCCCGCTCGTTTTGCTAATTACTTTACATTTTGTCGCTTGGCACCGACATGTTAGTCGGATAGTCTTGCACTTACTTTTACATAATTGTAATTAAGTCAGACTGCAGCTGATAACAATTGTGTATATGTTGCTATATCATCTGGCTATGTTTTGTAAAGCCAGATCTCAAGAACATTTTGACCTAGCGTTTGGGACGCCTTATTGCTTTATCTTAAATGTTCTCTGTTATTGCTTCTTGTTTGAATGATTGAGACATTTGATGTGAAGTGACCATAGCGAGACTTTCATGTAGCATGCACCCCCTTGTCTTTTAGACAGCATTGATCGTATTATACGGTATTCATCTACCCGTAATACGTAGCTGGCTGAGTCATTCCCCCGCTCTCCAGTATTCTGGTTATGGGGCGTGACACTTCAATACCAAACCCTAGATTGAACAGAAATTGTACTAGCTTGGGTAAGAGTAGTATAAGCTAGATTTGAAAGTGTAGCTCATAAAAAATACTTAAATATGAATAGATAAGAGAATGAAATAATGAATGAGTGATTTGGAAATTTGAAAGTTCTTCTCTATTTATTGTATTTTTATAGACCGAATTCGGGCAGAGTTCGACAGACTTTGGATGCAAAAAATTTGCATTGGAACGTTGAATGCAGATATAGAGGGAATTCAAAATTTTGTTTAAACCACCATGATCGAACATGGGCCGAGTTCTGTCTGAGTTATGTTAGACCAATTTTGGGCCAAATAGTTGGGTTTGGGGCTAATTTGGAATGTGGACTTTGGATATATATTTGTGGATAGGTAGCTATATTTTTTGTGGTGTGAGATTATCTGAGTCACTACCGACCGTGATCAATCTTATATTTTTTCCTAGAGTCAATAAAAATAAAAATATAAAATAAATATGTAAAAACTTGATCTTGATTCCATTGCATTTGGTTCTTGATGATGACGATACTTTTGTAGCTTGTAGCAGTAGTAGGTGTAGTCTTGAAGCCTGTAGCAGTATGTATATTTTGCATATCGACCCAAGTTGATATTGATTATCAAAATCAGGTATGATCATGAACAATGGACCAACAATCTTCCTTATTTTGATAATTGACAAACTTTGAGTCTATACCAAAATATAACGAATATAATATCGAACTTTGAAATTATACCTGACTTGTCTGGAGAAACTCTCGAATTTTTTTTTATTTTGGTATTGCCTCATTCTTCTCCTTTGTCATGTACTCAAAATACGGCACCCCGCAATTTATGAATCGAACATCAACAAAGAAAAATAGTGTAATACCAAATATGTGATATAACAGGACAACAACTCAAGTATTATACGAGACCATCAGCAGTAGCAGTAATAAAAACGTCAACGGTAAAAAAACTAACAACTCATATAAATAAAAATGCCACTACAAATCAGAGGTCCAAAGTGCATAATATAAAAAAAATCTCTATAGAGAATCAAGTCCAAAAGCATAAAAAGTAATAAGTGTCACTACAACTTAGATCATCATCAACCAGACAAATCCACACAAAATACTAGTCCAAAACGATAAACAAAATTAACTATCAGCAGCACTAGTAGGATCAGCAGGCGAAGCAGCAGCAGATGGCTCGGTCGGATCAAAATAAGCGATCGTCGGGTCGAAGTAGGCATACGACGGAGTATCACCAAGTCTCGGTCCATCAAAATCAGGATGATGGATGATGGTCGTCGGGGCAGTAGGATGGTGAACCATCGTCCACTGGATGTTTGCCATCGCATTTTTCAAGACTTGGGCCTGAGAAATGTGGCAGAACTCAACTTCACTAAAGCGTGTCAAATAGGCCTGATGCTGCTGTCCTTGGAGAGTGACAAAAGTAACGAACCACTGATAGAACTCGTCAATAGTGTGACCCGGTGTCACTACCACATTTCTAGTTTGAGGTTATTTTTGTCATTTTTGGGGTTATTTGAATTTATTATAATTTATTTGAATTTATGGGAATTTTTAGAATTTATTTTGGAATTGTTTGAATGAGGGTTGACTAGGTTGACTTTGACTAGCAATGACCATGGTAGACTAACCTAGGAGCTAACCCTAGTTGAGTTTGGACTTGGTTAGGTCATGCCACCCTAGTTAGACTAGAGTTGACCCATGGTTTGGTTATTTGACTCAAGTTAGATTATTAAGTCATAAGCCATGACTTGTGGTTGAACCCTTAATCAATACCTTAGCCATAGAAGCCCAATGCCCATTAACTAATGCCTAACCCTAACCCTAATCTCTAGTTGCCGGCTACATAACCCACATTGGGAATCCCCCTATAAGTATTCTCCTCCATTTAGGGCTAGCCACTTTAGGAAAGAACAAGTTTAGAAAGAGGTATTTTCCCAACTTCATAAATCCCTAGAAAATCCATTTTAACTCCTTTTTAATCCAAACAAATTGCAATAGGTTCTAATTGATGTTTTCTTGCTGTTGGAAATTGTTTATCTTAGTTTCCTATCAATTTGAAGGAGTTTGGTGGCTTTTGGGAATCCTCATTCAAGGAGCTTTTGTGTTGAAGAACACACATAGGTATTTTCCAATCCACCCATTAAAATTAGGTTTTAATTGCATGAATACCTAGCCCTAAGTGTCCTGGTCCTGTAGGAATAGGATTTATGGATTTTTGTGTCCTGTACGTGTCCGTGTCGGACACGTATCAGTGATGGCTGTAAGTGTTCGACGAAATACCCCAATAGGCATTTTGATTCGTTTTTGTGGAAGTTTTTGAATAGGAAATGTCGTTTTGGTGTGGCTTGTATGTTTCTAGTGTCCTGAGTTTGAATCGAGGTCATGTCATGTCGTTTTGACACATGTGCACACGCGGTTGGACACGCGCGTACGGCCTGGGCGCATCCCCTGCTACTCGGGGCTTCTGCAGGACACGATACGGGTTCATCCGACACAAAACTTGGTGGACACGAGGGGGCATACACTGACATCATGCTCCCAAAGTTTCATTGGGTCTCGTATAGGGGTTAGAGAGAAATCGGTCGTGCACGGGAATTGCACTGTTCTGTGCACAGTTGTTTTAAGCCACTAATACGGCTTAATATATTAGACACGCGACACTGTGGACACATTGCAGGCTTTTGGACACGTGCACCTAGACCTAACCTAGGTGTGGACACGACCACGAGTCCTAATTTGTGTCGTGTCGTGTCCACGAGTGAGGTGAACACGTGCACGACACTGTGTTCTGATTTTGTCTGTGTGTGCACTGTTTGGGTTTTAAATTGTGTGGACACATCGTGTCACATTGTAGTGGACACGAGACACACTCTGGGACACGAACACATGTTGGGTTTGCGTTACCAACCATTGATAGCTATTTTAGTTTGATTTTTAGTCATCAATTTCCAATTTTCCCCAAAACCCGATACATGTTATATTTTCAGTTTCCAGTTTTTCATTTTTGAGTTTTATCATTCATTTTGATTAATTTAAATGCTATTAATTACCTGTTTAAATCCCTAACTTTGTTCTCCTATTAGTCATCTATCTGTGTGTAAGTTTTGGGATGATTTTGTTGAGTTTGATTTCGAAAACAGGATTTGAATGAAAGGGACTGTTTCAAAAGTCTAAAATAGAACCTGAGTTAGTGTAGGATTAAATTGAATTGATTTTCCTTCCTTTAGCTGAGAGTATGTGAAATTCACCGATGTTGAAACCTGAGAAATGTGGTCTACACAGTCCCCATTTCCAGTTTCGAGCAATGTGTATTGAATGTGGGTTGGTTGTGAAAACCAAGTTTTCTTTGTATGTTAAATCTGAGTTCATAAGAACCTGAGATAAGTGTGGGTTAATGAATTGATTTCCTTTTCTTTTTCACTAAAATCTGAACTAAAATCCTCTTCTTTTAACTGAGATTCATTTTGATATAAAATCTGAGATTTAGGTAAAGTCTGATATAGGCAAATCTGTGATATGTGAGGAAAACTGAAATGGGGTTCCCTCTTATTCCCCTCACATTTCTCTCACATTCACACACCATTACACACACACACCCTAGCCTTCCTGTCACACAGGGACGGTCCCCCTCTCTCACTCACAGTTCACTCACTCACACACTCACTCTCTCTATATCCTATTTTCCTATTGTAGATATATGTATATATGTAATGTATATATAATGTAATGTGTACCTATGTATATAATATAAGTTGGTGTATTATATATGTATCTGGTATAGATACATGCATTGAATGAATAGGTTATATTAGTATATATACAAGTATCTTATATATGTAACTTGTGTGTGTACTAAATATATGTATTATACATATATATGTGTTATGTTTTAGATTACATAAATATATCAAGAGTGTATTGTTTTAGATATAGATTTTGACTTGTGTATGTGTTAGGGTTGGCCTATAGGCATGATATAGCCTATGGCATATATGTGAGTCTGTTTGACTAGTGAGCCTAGATTGGGCTTGTACAGCTTTGTTAGACCTAGAATAGACTTGCTAGACTAGTGTAGACTTGTTAGACCTAGTTTGACCATAGTTGACCTAGTTTGACTTCTAGGGTTGACCAAAGTTGACCAAGAGTTGACTTTGGTCTAGATTGACCTAGATTCATGTAGAATGCATTGTAGTACTTCATTTTTACCATTCTGGACTTGTTGTGACTTGTGCTGTTCTAAATAGGAGCCAGACACCACTCCTCGGACAGTAAATTTTAGTTGGACACTCAGATACCAGGCGAGTACATTCTCTGATTATTTTATATCCTGTTAGAATTATTTTCCTGCTTTAGATTACTTTACTTGATGCTGTCACGTTGGTAACACGGATTAGTACTATATGGATCCATTCTTGAGATGTTATCCCCTCAGGGAGCATCGTATACTACATGTTCTGTGCGTTTCACTTACATGGTGTATCACTATGCTTCACGGTTCATCGATCACTTGTGACATATACTCTCATGATCACAGAGTCTTTCCTGAATCACCCATTTATGGGCATTCCCAGAATCATCTATTTATGGGCTATCCATGTATCACCCCTTGTGGGCCTTTGCATGGAATCATAACATAACCTGGCTGGATCCTTGTGTATTGATTGAGGGTACGGGGGTGTAGAAGTAAACATGTGAATAATATCCAAGTAGTGTAGTTTCCAGAATCACTCCATAGTATAGTTCCCAGAATCTCCTATGCCATTCACATGTTTATATTGTACTCTGACTCACTAGCCACAGTTAGTTCTCTACTTACAGTGTATATATTTCCATTACAGTTTTCTCTGTTTCCATTCTATACTTTCTTTCAGTTTCCTGTATCTTACTCTACTGCATGTTTATATTTTCTAACCTGCTATGAACTGTTGAGATGTATTGTGCTCGCTCCTGTCCTGACTGGACCTGTTGAAAATATTACAGAGGATGAGGAGGAGGCCTGTGTGGATACCTATTACGGTGCTACCTTAGATTAGTGCCTGGACCTGGACCAGCAGCAGGTCCCACTAGCTGTGGATGACACACCCTTAGATTTGGATGTTTTCATTTACAGTATTCTATGGATGATTGTATATATTTGATACTTGGGATCTGGGATTATGTATTTATCTTAGACACTTAGACTCTCTGTTGTACTTGGGATTTCCTTTCATTTCAGCAGTTTTATCTATCTATCTGCTATCTTATCATCTGCCTTAGTTGTGATTGAGTTTACTTTTTGCTATGTCACCCCCATTCGGGGAGTATAAACTGTTTAGCTTTATATTATTAGATGTTGTGACCTAGGACAACGTTCTACCGTCGACACTGCGGCGTAGGCTGGACGTACCCACGTCTCGTGCCCTTACTCTAGGGTGCGGGTCGTGACACGTTTTTAGTGGTAGCCCATGCAGGTCTAGATTAGAAGTGTAGTGGTATTCGAACTAGAATATCATTACAGCCTGCAGTAGGATATAGGATATTAATTTTTAAGGTACTCAATCACATTAGAAAAAAAAAATTTTATTGCCATCTAAATCCTTATTGTCAGCTGATCATTTTGAATTTTAATTGTCCGCCTTTGTTATATCGCTTCTTTCTCAGAAATTGATACTCTTGTTTGGTCTATCTTTAGGATGGTAGAGACTCGGCAGCAGTGTACCATTCATGGAGATGCTATAGAGGGATCTGCTACCTCTCAGCTAGTTCAGCAGAGACAGGAGACTGCAGCTCCTGCCACCTCTGTTCGTATTGAGGCTCCAGTAGTAGCAGGGGGTATACCTCCACCGGCTCGGAGACAGGACCCAATCATCGCAGAGGAGCCCTTCCAGCAGCAGCCACCTGCGGGGACAGTTGACGCCGTTCAGCTGTTAGCTTTCTTCCGGCAGTACATGGAGGGTCAGCAGACGCAGCAGCAGACGCACACAGCAGAGCTCACACGAGGTATTGAGCTGGCAGTGACCGCAGTAGAGAGAGTCGTAGCTCAGTCAGCGGCAGTCCCGTAGCCGTACCAGCCACGGGAGAAGGGCATCCAAGATTTCCAGAGGATGCACCCGAGAGACTTCCGAGGGACAGAGGGAATCTTGTATGCCGATGAGTGGATCGAGCATATGGAGGAGATTTTTAGATTGGCTGAGATCCCGACGAGGCTCCAGATAGAGGCAGCGGCCAGCATGATGTAGGATCTGGTCCGTACCTGGTACCAGACTGACCCGAAGGTTGGCACAGCAGGACAGACTTGGGCAGTATTCAAGAAGCTGTTCAAGGAGAAGTTCTTTCCAGACGCAGCTGGGAGCCCTCGAGACCCAGTTCGAGGCCCTAGTTCAGGAAGAAGATGAAGAATAGATGAAAGAGGGTTGTTGTTCGTGCTGCTGTTATAAAAAGTGTCCCCACAGAGTTCGGCCCGAACTCGGTCAGAACTCGGTCCGAGTTCGGCCACTTGTATTTAGGTCATATTTGAGTAGTAAATGATAAAAATAGCCTATAAACTTGTAATTCTTTGATTTAATTAATATTTGTTATCTTGGATTAGCTGTCGGGGTCGGATCCCAGCTAGCTGTAGTCTGAATACACTTGGCACCATGTTGCTTAGGCTTTTACGTCTTGTTGACTGAAGGACCCTTTCGGCTTGTACCCAAAATAACTTCTATTGATAAATTGCTGAATCTTAAGTTTTAAAGTATTTTTATTAATCATAACACATATGACTCTAAAAATTCAAGTATGCCTAACTCTCGACGCAAATAGTTGAAACGATCTTTGATTAGTGGTTTTGTGAATATGTCTGCCAGTTGATGATCTGTGTCAATGAACTCTAGACTAATATCTCCATGTTGTTCGTGATCACGTAGAAAGTGGTGACGTATTTCTATATGCTTAGTACATGAATGACATATTGGATTCTTAGTCAAATTAATAGTACTAGTGTTATCACAGTAAATAGAAATCTTAGTGTAGTACAGATTATAGTATTCTAGGTTTTGCTTCATCCATAAAATATGAGCACAATAACGTCCCGTAATGATATACTCAGCCTCGGTTGTTGATAATGTGATGCAAGCGCACCTGGCGCCGCACCTTCCTCGGGTGATGGAGACGTCATCACGTACGCACGTCGCAGGAGACGCGGAGGAGCCGTTTAGGCATTTTATTTATTTTATTTTATTTTATTTTAGTCATGGAGGGTTATTTTGGTCTTTTACCACAAATAACCCTCCTCTTTGCTTTTTTTTATATATATTAGGTCTAGCCGTCTTTTATGGCTTATGCTTGTATTGAGAAAAAACTCTCAAGCGTCATTCAGAGGGATATAGACTTTGTCCGTCCATCAAAGTTGGAAGTTTGTTCTTTTCCCTAATAAAGATCGTTCTTTTTCTTCTATTTCTATTTTTCTATAAATTATTTGTGAATCGATCGGGTCGATTCACATCAACTGGTATCAGAGCTATCTACGAATCCATGGCGCACGGGACGAGGAACACGATCGAGGAGAACATCCAAGGTCTTTATGAGGATCTCAATCTTGAGATCGAGGGTTTGAAGGTGGCAATCAAAGATCAAGCGTCCACGTAGGAGGAACTTTAAACCGAGGTACGGAGCATGCGGAAGGAGATGGCAACGATTCCAGCAATGATAACAATATTGCAAGGCATCGCCAAGAAGATGACCAGCGCCAAATCGACAAGCCAACCGAAGGCGCCAGCAGCCCAAACCCTAGGCAGCCGCCTAGTGTTTGCTTCGACAAACCTCGGCGAAACCGAGGTTCCCAGCATCACGACCTCCGTCGATCACCAGGATCCAGGCGGGTCGACGCCGGCGGGAGGAGGCCACTGGCCGACCGCGGACGCGAGCCAGGGCCGCTGGCCGATCGCCGTCGACCGCCAGGGCCGCTGGCCGGTCACGGCCGACGCCACCCGAAGCCCAGGCGGGTTGGCGCCGGCGGGAGGAGGCCGCTGGCCGGCCGCGGACGTGAGCCAGAGTCGATGGCCGATCGCAACCGACCGTCAGGGCCGCTGGCCGATCACGGTCGACTGCCAGGATCGCTGGCCGGTCGCTGCCGACCGCCAGGGCCGCTGGCTGGTCGCCGTCGATTACTCGGGCCACGGCGGGCCCCCGTCTCCTGCGGGAAGTGTCCTAGGACCGGCCGCCGACGAGTGGGGGGAGCCCAGCGACACAGCACCCCCTCCGGGGGGTGCCCTATGGTAGCCAACCCTCCACGGGGGTCGGACAGGGGGAACAGAGCCCCCAGGAGGGGCAGGGACCGTGGGAGGCACTTTCGGAGGCAGCAACTTTTATGGAGGAACGGCAGCTCCCGCTCACTTCCAGGAGCGGTATGGAGGAGGTGACGGAGTTTCGTACGTGGCCCACCGTCGAGACACAGGCCGGTGGGGAGGAGGTCGAGCCAGAGATGACATACAGCAGGGAGACCTTAGCGCTGACTGCCGGCTTAGGAAGCTGAAGCTACCTATGTTTGAGGGTGCGCCTCCGGACGAGTGGATCTTTCGGGCGGAGCACTACTTCGAGGTCATGGAGTTGACTGAGGCGGAGGTACTCAGATGCATCGGGATCTACTTCGAGGGCCAGGCCCTGGCGTGGTACCGGTGGAGGTCGGCGAGGACCCCATTCCGCAGCTGGGAGGAGTTGACTGCATACCTTTTGGACCGAATCCAAGAGACGGCCGGGGGAGACTTCTACGAGCAGTGGTCTTCTCTGCGACAGGAGGAAACGGTTCGGGACTTCGTAGCGAGGTTCGAATTGTTATCCGGACGTGTCAGAGGGGTGTCGGAGGAGCTGCAGATCAGGATGTTTATGGAGGGCTTGAAGCCCTCCATACGAGCGGAGCTCCGATTGCAGAGTCCGCAGTGCTTAGAGGATCTTCTCCGCCTGGCTCATAAGACAGAGGAGAAATTGACAGAGGAGAGACGTCTTAAAGGTGCTTGGGGAGCATCGGGGCAGCGCAGTCAGACGGGCCCAGTACTTCCACGACCAGCAGCGGGTGCTCAGGCACCAGTAGCACCTAGACCCGCAGGCGGGACAGGGGGCTCCATAGTACCGGGGAGGCGCCTGTCGGATGCTGACATGAAGGCGAGAAGAGCAGCTAGCTTGTGTTTCAGATGCGATAAGAGGTTCACTCCCGGTCATCGATGTGCGAGTAAGTTACAGCAGATCGTGATCTTGCCCGACGAGGAGGAGGATCCGACGGAGGAAGAGGCTGCTATAGCAGTAGATGCTGGAGAGGAGCAGGATCATGTGCACATGGATGATGCGAAGGTGACCCTCAACTCCGTGGAAGGGTTCACTCCGAACCACACCATGAAGTTGGCGGGAACGTTGGGAGAGCAGACGGTGACGGTACTGATCGACAGTGGGGCAACCCATAACTTCATCTCTCAGAGACTGGTCGAGCGGCTTGGCCTAGAGTTGAGTACGGCGGAGAAGTTTACGGTGTTGCTGGACTCCGGGAAGATGGAGGAGAGAAAGGGCCTATGCAAAGGGGTGTCTCTCTCACTGCAGGGATATCAGTTGGCGGAGGACTTCTTACCATTGGAGCTGGGCAACGTCGACATCATATTGGGGGTCCAGTGGCTAAAGAAGCTCGGGGAGATGAAGGTGAACTGGAAGCTTCTACGGATGGAGTTCCTGGAGGGAGGCGAGACGGTGGTGCTGAGGGGGGACCCGACTCTCTGTTTCTCGGTAGTGGCCCTCAAGGCCATTACGCGAACATTGCGGACGGGAGGAGAGGGGTACCTAGTAGAGTTCCAGAGATTTTCGGTTGAGGGTGAGACACAGGAGGAGACCTCTGTGGAGGTGAAGGCAGTGTTGGAGCAGTACTCTGAGGTATTCCAGAGCCCGCAAGGGCTACCTCCGATCAGAGGGCACGAGCATACGATAGTACTACGTGGAGAAGGAGCACCGGTGAGCTTGCGTCCCTATAGGTATTCGCATCTGCAGAAGGACGAGATAGAGCGGATGGTGCGGGGGATGCTGCAGGCTGGGGTGATCCAGCCAAGTGTGAGTCCTTTTTTGTCACCGGTGCTTTTGGTGAAGAAGAAGGATGGGAGTTGGAGATTCTGCGTCGATTATCGGGCGCTGAACAAGGAGACGGTCGCTGACAAGTTTTCTATTCTGGTGATCGACGAGCTGCTAGACGAGCTGTATGGGGCGATGGTCTTTCCGAAGATCGACCTCATGGCCGGGTAACACCAGATCCGGTTGCGGCCAGAGGACGTGCCAAAGACTGCCTTCCGGACCCACGAAGGACACTACGAGTTTTTGGTCATGCCTTTTGGCCTGACCAACGCTCCGTCGACCTTCCAGGCCTTAATGAACAAGGTATTCCAGCCTTACCTTCGGAGGTTCATTCTGGTCTTTTTTGACGACATCCTCGTCTACAGCAGGAGCATGGGGGAGCACATGGAACACTTGGAGGTGGTATTTAGGGAGATGATGGCACATCAGCTATACGCTAACCGAAAGAAGTACAGTTTCGGTTTGGCGCATATGGAGTATCTGGGGCACGTGGTGTCAGCAGAGGGGGTGTCGGCGGATAGGACGAAGATAGCGGCTATGCTGGATTGGCCAGTGCCCACTACACTACGAGCAATACGAGGCTTCTTGGGGTTGACGGGCTACTACAGAAAGTTCGTCAAGGGATACGGCACTATCGCATGGGCCCTCACGGAGCAGCTAAAGAAGGAAGGGTTCCACTGGGGGAGGAAGCCACCAAGGCCTTTAAGGCCTTGAAGGTGGCTATGACGACGGCACCGGTGCTGGCCTTACCCGATTTTAGCAAGGCGTTCGTGGTAGAGACGGACGCGTCAGGGTATGGCCTTGGGGCGGTACTCATGCAGGAGGGGAAGCCCATAGCCTACTTTAGTCAGGTGCTTTCTGCTAGAGCCCGGCTAAAGTCGGTCTATGAGAGGGAGCTGATGGCCATCGTACTGGCAGTACTGAAGTGGAGGCCCTATCTGTTGGGGTGGAAGTTTGTGGTCAGGACCGACCAGAAGAGCCTCAAGTACCTCCTCGAGCAGTGGCTCGTTACAGAGGAGCACCAGCATTGGTTGTCCAAGTTGGTGGGATACCGGTTCACGATCGAGTACCGGCCAGGGCTAGAGAACAAGGCTGCTGATGCCTTGTCGCGACGGGAGGAGGTGGTGGACTTGAGGGCGCTGTCACGACCTATATGGTAGGACTGGGAGCCGATGTTGCAGGAGGCTGAGCATGACGTAGGATTGCAGCACATACGGCAGCAGATAGAGAGCGGCAATGACGGTCCAGCGGGCTATACTGTGGAGGGTCGCCGACTGCTCTATCAGGGGAGGATGGTGCTACCGAGGACTTCGACATTCATTCCAGTATTGTTCCAGAAGTTCCATAGCTCCGCGACGGGAGGACACTCGGGAGTTCAGCAGACCTATCAGAGGATGGCCAGAGAGGTGTTTTGGCCAGGGATGCAGAGATGCATCGCACGATTGGTCGTCGCGTGTGACGTCTGCCAACGTCACAAGTACATGGCTATAGCACCAGCAGGATTATTGCAGCCGCTGACTTTACCAGAGAGAGTTTGGAAGGACATCACCATGGACTTCATCGACGGGTTACCACGTTCAGAGGGGTACACGGTGATCATGGTGGTGGTGGACAGGCTGAGTAAGTATGCTCACTTCATTCCTTTGAAGTATCCTTACACAGCTGTTACAGTAGCGACGGCTTTTCTGAGGGAGATTATATGGCTATATGGGGTACCAGCTTCCATTGTCTCCGACAGGGACAAGGTATTCATGAGTCTCTTTTGGAGGGAGCTGTTTAGGGTACAGAGTACGGTCCTGAAGAGGAGTACCGCTTACCATCCCCAGACGGACGGCCAGATGGAGGTCGTCAATGAAGAACAGATGGCAACTCTAAGGGGGGTGAATAGAGTTTATAGCGATAATATCTAATTAAAAATTAAACTCTTTCACAATCTAAAAAATAATCAGAGTAAATGCAAAAATAAATGAGGAGCAAGAAAGCATACGCAAACACAACCGATTTTAACCTGGTTTTTCTCGTGGAGGACTAGTCCAGGCCTGAGAACTCTAGCTCAGGATTAAATCCACTATTTGTGAAATTGTAGTTACACCCCGTGCCTTTTCTTCAGAAGAGCACGCCAACTTCTTACAAAGAATCGCAGTGGCGATGCTTGGAATTTTCCAAGCTACTTCTTGAACTCTTGCACAAGACTCCTAACTGAGAGATGCTGAGCACTCGAGACTTAGGAAGCTTGTGGCTAGTAGATGAAGAAGGGTATGGCTTATATTGAGCTTAAGAGAGAAGAGAAGAGAAGATTAGATGATTGAAAATGAGAGAATTCTTGGCCTATTTATAGGTTTTTATCAGGCAGAATTCGGCCAGAATTCTGGCAGGAATTTTCAAAAATTTGGCCGTTGGACAACTAGCAACCAGCCAACCCTAAAAATTAGGGTGCTGATTTTTAGGGGACAGAGTTCGGTCCGAACTCTGTGTGGAGGCAGAGTTCGGCCCGAACTCTGTCTCCAGAGCACAGAATAGGACTAAGGGTCCAATGGGCTTATTTTGGATGTGGAGCTTTATGGATTTTGGATAGGTTATGGGTTTAGTCTCAAGAGCTCAGCACAACTCAGCTTACAATCATTCTAGACTCAATAAATATAAAAGTACAGACTCAAAAATGACTGCATTTGCAAAACTGAGCTGTCGTCTGGCTTGAGCTGGATGTAGTCGTCGTGTGTCGTATTGAATTATTACAAGTATTATTTAGTCAATGTTATCAATATTTGGTTGACTGTGACTTTGTGTCAACAATCTCCCCCATATTGACAATTGACAAAAATAATAATTGTATATTCAATATTCATACCTGGACACATGAGGCGACAAAAATATAGCTCCCCCATAATTAGTATAGCTCCCCCATAATTAGTGCCGAGCTTAAGAATAGCTCCCCCGTAAACAATGCTGTGATTCTTGTTGGCCTGTTAAGAATATTCTTCCAAAAGCATATATAAACCAAACAGAATATACACATATCTCCCCCTTTTGGCATTTAGCAATATGAGAAAACAAATAATAACTGGCAAACACACCCAAAGGGAGGAAACTGCATATAAACTAAGATAATGACTAAATGTCTCAAGAGTCATAATGACAGATAAAATGATAATAGAACTACCAAAGTCTCAAAAGTCACAACTCATAATAAGTCTACTACAAATCAAGTACATAAAAGCAACTAAAGCAAAATGAATAAACCATAGTCTAAGATCCTCAGTAGCATCATCAAGAGTAGTCCATATCCATCATCGAGCATGAGATGGCCCGACGCCGTCCGATGGATCAGTAAAAGAGCGACGTGGGTCCACAAATGCCGCATCCGGATCCATGTAGCGACGGACCCAAGGGTCATCAATACGAAATCCCTCACGATCGGGGTCTCGCTCCATAGGAATGGGCATGGTAGGATGGCGAGACATGGAATACCGGATGTCATGCAGCGAGTTGCTGATAGCACTCATCTGCAAGGTGGTCCGATAATCCAGCTGAGTCCAACGATCGTCCTCCAAAGTAAAGCGATCTCGGAGCATGGTCTGAAGAGACTCAAGAGTGACAGGAGGAGGAGGAGGATCATGTCCAAGAGGAGGGGCATCTGGCTCATCATCAGAATGCTCAGACACTACTGGTGAGCCAATGGCCGCCTGAAGCCTCATTGCCTTAGAGAGGAAGGCAGGGGCAGGTAAGAATGGACACTCATCAAGGGGGACATAAAACGCACGAAAGATCATAGGAAGGTATAATGCATAAACCAAAGATCTTGGTTTCTTCCTACTGTTGATCATCCAATCCATCATTGTGCTTGGAAGATTAAAGGGAACATAGAAGTGGAGATGGTACAATGCTGAGATCTCAAAGTAAGTGACTTCATCGGTAGAACCCGCTTTGGGTAGAATGGTGTTAACAATGATCCGATGAAGCTCATAGAAATAAGGATTAAGGAATTTAGCCAAAAGCTTACGAGGATGTGTGTTAGGGCTACACAAGTCGTCCTTGAAACTTTCAAGTAAAATTCCTTCGGGAAATTGAAATGATCTAGCTTCAACAAGCTTTTTCCAAGAATTTGGCTCTTGAAGTTCAAGATATTCGGCTAATTCAAAATCATCAAAGGAGATATCAATTCCCGCAACTCGTGAATAAATATGAGTGTCATCATGGGTTAAGTTGCAGTAAAACATTTGAATGGCACTATGATAAATGACCAAATTTGTGGTAACAAGTTCATCAAGGCAAAGGTCATGAAATAGTGCATCATATTGTGAGAATATAGTAAAGTTGATGGGGTGTCCCGCAAACACTGGACGTGTCCGAAAATTACTAAACCAATCATTTGAGGCGTCTAGTGATACAAAAATTCGACCGTCGTAAGTATTTGGCTCATGGGGACGTGGAGGATTGAACAACGGATGGATTGGTGGTTGTTGATCAATGGCCGGTGCAACGGGTGGTGCAACGGGCGGTGCAACTGGAGAAGAAGAATTCGACGAGGATGCGCCCTCGGTCCGAAGTCTCTTCCCGCGGTTGAGCAAACGTGGAGCCATAACACGATGGATAATGAAAAAAATTAAGATATAAAAAAGTAAGGAATTATACCTCAAACTAGTGATGAACAATGAAAGAGAATTTGAAAATAAGCCTTCTCCTTGAGTTTGGAAAAGAATAAAGCTCTAGAAAGGAGAAATTAGGGTTAGGGTTTTGAGAGAATTGTGTTGGAGAAGTGAAAAAGGTGGTAATGAGGAAGGAGAGGGAAGAGAAACCGAAAATATGGTGAGGGTTTCTCTTGGTCGGATCAATTCATGACCATTGGATCTTACTTTAGATCAACGGCTGGGACTGTTCCCGGCTCTGGAACAGTCAGGCCGAATTCGGCCCGAACTCTGGTAGGGGCAGAGTTCGGCCCGAATTCCGGGTCCTGGTTACAGAACAGGAATCAGGCAGAAAAGTAAAAAATATTGGTTAAGTAAAATAAAACCAATATAAGACATGAGTATAATTACAGAAAAGATCCAATAGGTAAACAAAAGAATAATAGATAGTGAGTTTGAAGCAGCAATATGAAGTTGAAAAATTAGTATTTCAGCATGTGATAAATGAAAATGAACCATATAATAAACAAGGAATTATATCATAATTCAATATTTTGAAGCTGTCATGGGTTAGCTGCAGGGATCGGATCCCAGCTAGTGGTAGTCCTGAGGACTAGTGCACCGTGTCGCTTAGACTTTTACGCCTTGTTGTCAGAAGGACCCTTTCGGCTTATACCCATAGCAAGTTCACCATAATAGAATCAAGATATACTCGATATTTATGCAGGTTTATCTTCATTTACAACAGCTTCATCTAAAATTCCAAGTTCACGACAAAGAAAATTGAAGCGCTCTTCGGATAATAGTTTTGTGAAAAAGTCTGCTAACTGATGATCAGTGTCAATAAATTCTAAGTTAATCGTGCCATTTTGCTGATGATCACGCAAAAAGTGGTAACGTATTTCAATGTGCATCGTGCGTGAGTGACAAATGGGGTTCTTAGTAAGATTTATAGTACTAGTGTTGTCACAAAAGATTGGAATATGCATGAAAGATAAATTATAGTCTTCAAGGGTTTGCTTCATCCACAGAATTTGTGCACAACAATGCCCAGCTGCGATGTATTCAGCTTCTGTTGTGGATAGTGTGTCAGAATTCTGCTTCTTGCTAAACCAAGAGACTAAAGCTTTTCCTAGTAAATGACACGTACCGCTCGTACTTTTACGGTCGACCTTACATCCGGCGAAGTCAGCATCAGAGTAACCAATGAGGTCAAATGATGTTGACTTGGGATACCATAGGCCCACTGTAACTGTACCCTTAAGGTATCGAAAGATACGCTTAACCGCGGTCATGTGTGATTCCTTAGAATTTGCTTGATATCTAGCACACAGGCAAACGCTAAACATAATATCAGGGCGACTAGCAGTAAGGTAAAGTAGACTGCCTATCATATCTCGATACTTACGTTAATCTACGGGTTTGCCGCTATCATCTGGTTCGAGTTTGGTTGAAGCAGCCATAGGAGTGCTGATTGGTTTGACGTTGTCAAGGTCGAATTTCTTCAGCATGTCCTTTGTATACTTCGACTGACAGATGAAGGTTCCATTTGACATTTGTTTGACTTGTATCCCAAGAAAGTAGTTGAGCTCCCCCATCATGCTCATCTCAAACTCGGTCTGCATACACTTGGCAAAATTTTGACAAAAGGTTTCATCAGTAGAACCAAATATAATATCATCTACATATATTTGTACTAAAAGAATAGTGTCTTTGAAAGATTTTATGAAAAGTGTAGTGTCAATTTTCCCTTTTGAAAAACCTTTCTCAAGCAAGAAGTTGCTTAGCCGTTCGTACCAAGCTCTAGGGGCTTGTTTGAGGCCATACAGCACTTTCTTTAGCTTGAACACGTGGTCGGGAAATTTGTGATTTTCAAAACCAGGGGGTTGTTTTACATAAACTTCCTCCTTTATAAATCCATTCAAAAAAGCACTTTTAACATCCATTTGAAATAATTTGAAATTTTAAAAATTTGCAAATGCACAAAGCATCCGAATGGATTCCAATCTAGCAACAGTTGCATACATCTCATCGTAGTCGATACCTTCATCTTGGTTGTATCCTTGGGCTACTAGACGAGCTTTATTGCGTGTGACTGAACCATCTTCATTCACTTTGTTTCTAAAGACCCATTTAGTGCCAATAATCGAGTGATTAGCCGGTCTAGGAACAAGTTCCCATACTTGGCTCCTCTCGAATTGGTTGAGTTCCTCTTGCATAGTAGAAATCCAAAATTCATCATTGAAAGCTTCTAAAATATTTTTCGGCTCAATTTGTGAAATAAAGGCAGTGCTAGCAATAGAGTCTCTTAATGATGATCTAGTAGTTACTCCACGTGAAACCTCGCTGATTACCAAATTTTCTGGATGTGATGGCTTGAAAGAGAATTTCTTTGGCAAGCCCTCCAGAGAATTGGTTTCGGTTGTGGTGTTCATTGGAGTAGACGTTGATGGCTCAACATCATCATCAAGAGTAGCTGCTGCACTGTTATCTTCATCAAAAGTCACATTTGTAGACTCTTCCATAATTAATGAGCGTTTGTTAAAAACTCTATATCCCTTGCTCTTGGCAGCATAGCCAAGGAAAATACCATCGTCAGCTTTGGCATCAAATTTGCCTAAGTTGTCTTTGGTGTTAAGGATAAAGCATCTACAACCAAAAACTCTAAAGTAAGAAACATTTGGGGTTCTCCCAAACAAAGCTCATAGGGTGTCTTCTTCGTAATAGGACGAATAAGCACTCTATTTAAAATGTGGCATGCTGTACTCACAGCTTCAGCCCAAAAATATTTCGAAAGTAAAAACTTGTTCAACATGACTCTGGCCATATCACCAAGAGTCCTATTCTTCCGCTCCACAACACCATTTTGTTGAGGAGTTCTTGGACAAGAAAACTCATGATTAAAACCATTGGAATCACAAAACTTTTCAAAATCAGAATTTTTTTGAACTCTTGCACAAGACTCCTAACTGAGAAATGCTGAGCACTCGAGACTTAGGAAGCTTGTGGCTAGTAGATGAAGAAGGGTATGGCTTATATTGAGCTTAAGAGAGAAGAGAAGAGAAGATTGGATGATTGAAAATGAGAGAATTCTTGGCCTATTTATAGGTTTTTATCAGGCAGAATTCGGCCAGAATTCTGGTAGAAATTTTCAAAAATTTGGCCATTGGACAACTAGCAACCAGCCAACCCTAAAAATTAGGGTGCTGATTTTTAGGGGACAAAGTTCGGTCCGAACTCTGTGTGGAGGTAGAGTTCGGCCCGAACTCTATCTCCAGAGCACAGAATATGTCTAAGGGTCCAATGGGCTTATTTTGGATGTGGAGCTTTATGGATTTTGGATAGGTTATGGGTTTAGTCTCAAGAGCTCAGCACAACTCAGCTTACAATCATTCTAGACTCAATAAATATAAAAGTACAGACTCAAAAATGACTGCATTTGCAAAACTGAGCTGTCGTCTGGCTTGAGCTGGATGTAGTCGTCGTGTGTCGTATTGAATTATTACAAGTATTATTTAGTCAATGTTATCAATATTTGGTTGACTGTGACTTGTGTCAACAGTCAACCGCAGCGTGGAGACTTATTTGCGGTGCTTCGCCTCTGATTCCCTCCGGTAGTGGCACAGATGGTTGGCATGGACAGAGTACTGGTACAACACTTCGTACCACTCGAGGGCGGGAACGACCCCTTTCAGGGTGTTGTACGGATGAGACCCTCCTCCTTTAGTCCGATTTGGAGACACGCAGACACCAGTAGGGCAGGTGGAGGAGTACATAGAGGCGAGGGATGGGATATTAGAGGAGTTGAGAAAGCATTTATTGCGAGCACAGCAGGTGATACGGGCTCAGGCGGACAGGCATAGACGGGACGTAAGCTTCCAGGTGGGAGATATGGTTTATCTCAAGCTACGTCCCTACAGGCAGAGGTCGATGGCGAGGAGGCAGAACGAGAAGCTGGCGGCTCGTTACTTTGGTCCATATCAGGTGGAGGCCAGGATTGGACAGGTGGCATATAGGTTGAGGCTACCGATCGCTTCGGCGATTCACCCCATTTTTTATGTATCTCAGCTGAGGAAGGTAGTCGGGGATCATGCGGTGTCGCCTACTCTTCTTCCTACACTCACGGAGGATATAGAGGTGCAGTTGGAGCCTTTGGAGGTACGGGCAGTTCGACATGGACCAGGACAGACGAGGGAGGTTCTGATTCACTGGATGAGACTACTAGACTGCGACACGACTTGGGAGGACTATGCGAAATTCTAGACATAGTTTCCGGATTTCCACCTTGAGGAGAAGGTGGCTCTTTTAGGGAGGGTATTGATGCGAGCGCACCTGGCGCCGCACCTTCCTCGGGTGATGGAGGCGTCATCACGTACGCACGTCGCAGGAGACGCGGAGGAGCCGTTTATGCATTTTATTTATTTTATTTTATTTTAGTGATGGAGGATTATTTTGGTCTTTCACCACAAATAACCCTCCTCTTTACTTTTTCTATATATATTAGGTCTAGTCGTCTTTTATGGCTTATGCTTGTATTGAGAAGAAACTCTCAAGCGTCATTCAGAGGGATTTAGACTTTGTCCGTCCATCAAAGTTGGAAGTTTGTTCTTTTATCTAATAAAGTCATTCTTTTTCTTCTATTTCTATTTTTCTATAAATTATTTGTGAATCGATCTGGTCGATTCACATCATAATGCTATAAATTTTGTTTATTGCTAAACCAAGAGACTAAAGCTTTTCCTAGAAAATGGCACGTACCACTTGTACTTTTACGATCTATTTTGCATCCAGCAAAACCAGTATCTAAGTAACCGATTAGGTCAAACAACGTGGTTTTGGTATACCATAAGGCGACAGTAGAAGTTCCCTTAAGGTTTCGAAAGATACGCTTTACAGCAAATAAGTGTGATTCCTTAGGATTAGCTTAATATCGTGCACAGATGCAAACATTATACATTATATCAGGGCGACTAGCAGTTAAATAAAGTAAACTGCCAATCATACTTTGATACTTATGCTAGTCGACTGGTTTGCCACTTTCAACAATATTAAGTCGTGTTGATGTAGCCATTGGCGCGTCGATAGGCTTTACGTTGTCGAAGTCATACTTCTTTAGTAAATCCTTCGTGTACTTGGCTTGATTGATGAATGTTCCCTACGAGTATTGTTTGATATGCAGTCCTAGAATGTAGTTGAGCTCTCCCATCATACTCATTTCAAACTCACTCTGCATACACTTGGCAAAATCTTGACAAAATTTTTTATTAGTAGAAAAAAATTATGTCATCAACATAAATTTACATAAGTCAAATACTGTCAACTGAAGATTTGATAAACAAAATTGTATCAACCCTTCCTTTTAAAAAATTATTTTCAAGTAGAAAAGCACTTAGGCGTTCATACCAAAAAAGCGGTACTTTTTTTAGTTTATAAAGCGCCTTTCTAAGCTTCAAAACATGATCTGGTTTTTGAAAATCCTCAAAACCAGGGGGTTGCTTCACAAAAATCTCTTCCTTTAAAAACCCATTCAAAATGGACTCTTGACATCCATTTGAAAAAGTTTAAAATTTTGAAAACATGCGAATGTACAAAATATGCGAATAGACTCCAGTCTAGCAACAAGAGCATATGTCTCGTTATAATCAATTCTTTCTTCTTGATTATAATCTTGTGCCAATAAACGTGCTTTATTGTGTAGAACATGTCATCCTCACTTAGTTTATTTCAGAACATCCATTTGATACTAATTATTGATTGACCAATAGGTTTAGGAGCAAGTTTTCGAACTTGATTTCTCTCAAATTGATTAAGTTCCTCTTGCAATGCGTCAATCCAAAAATTATCAGAAAAAGTATCTGCTACTGTCTTACGTTTTACTTGAGAAATGAAAACTATGTTTGCTGCTATATCTCCAGTAGAAGAGCGCATACCTACTCCCTTGGATGCATCACCTATTACAAGTGTCTCTGGATGGTCTGGCATGAATTTCATCTTCTTAGGTAGACTCTCCGGATAGCTCTCATTGGTAGCAGTATCTTCAGGTATCTTAGATTTGTTTTGTACATCATCGTCATCACTGTCGCTATATCTATTACTGTTGAGTTCATCAAAAGAAATATTAATGGATTCTTCAACAATCATAGATCTTTTATTAAAAATTCTATATTTCTTACTCTTGGAAGCATACCTGAGGAATATCCCTTCGTCTGCCTTTGAGCCAAACATACCCAAGTTATCCTTTGTGTTCAGATAAAATAGCGACAACCAAAAAACTTTGAAATAAGAAATATTTGGAATATTTTCAAACCACAATTCATAAGGGATTTTCTTCGATATAGGTCGAATTAACACCCTATTCAAAATATGTCAGGTTGTACTGACAGCTTTTGTCCAAAAATACTTAGGAAGATTATGCTGACTAAGCATGACTCTAGCCATATCGCTTAGAGTACGATTCTTCTGCTCCATAACACCATTTTGTTGAGGAGTTCTAGGACAAGAAAACTCATGGTAAAATCCATTAGCATTACAAAAAATTTAAAGTCATTATTTCCAAATTTGCCACCATGATCACTTCGGATTCGAGTAATCATGAAGCCTTTTTTATTTTGTACCTTTTTACAAAATATTTGAAATTCAAAAATAGCATCACTTTTATTAGATAAAAAGAAAACTCAAGTAAAACGAGAGAAATCATCAACTATGACAAAAGCGTAGAGTTTACCGCTAAGACTAGCGACTCTACTAGGACTAAATAAATTCATATGAATTAACTACAAAGGTCTAGAAGTGCTTACAACGTTGATGGATTTAAAGGGTGACCTAATTGCCCTATTCTTTTCACAGTCAGAATATATCATATCTCTTTGGGAGTCCTTTTACCAACTTTTTAGTCGATAGCCGTGAAATAGTTTTTATGTTTGCATGTCCTAGTCTTATGTGCCATAGCCAGCTTTCATCTTGATTTGCTACTATACACTTTCCTGTACTGTTAGTACGTTCTAGAAAAAAACATAAATATTAACTTCCCTGATCCCTTCATATACGGGATTACCGATAGACATTTCATATATAAAACATTTGTCTTTCCTAAAATTGATATCATAACCATTATATGCCAAATGACTTTGCTCAACAGGTTATGTTTCAATTCTGTAACTAGACAAACGTCTTTTATTTCTGGGTAGGGAGACATACCAATAGTACTAATTCCTATAATATTACCTCGAAGATATTGACAAAGAAAACATACCCTTCTCTCTTCAACGATAGCATAGCGAATAAAGATGCATCACCTGTCATGTGCCACAAACATCCGCTGTCGAGTATCCACTTGCTTTTAGCATGAGAGAGTTGAGGGTCCACCTACAAAATGAGTAGATGTAATCTTTGGTACCCATTTCTTTAAGGATCTAGCATGATTAGTTTTTGGAATCCAAGCAAGTACATTTGTGTCAACTGGCTTGCTGGCTCTGCAGTACTGTGATATATGCCCGTGTTCACCACAGTATGTGCATGTGATTTAGAAATAGTGCTCTTCGTTTCTGTGTTGACATGTTTTGTGTGTGTCTTTCTTGAAAACTTGTATGTGAAAGTATATTTGTGAGGAACGTGTTATTTTTGTGCTTTCTTTGGTTTAGTACTTTTTGGTGTATGCTTGGTGTAAGGACTAATCTTAGGCTGTATAAGTGGGATGACCTGTTTGCCTAATTTAATCTCTAACTTTTTAGAGATGGCACAAGACTCTTCGAATTTTGCAGTCATATACGTGAGTCTTTGCTCAGTGACTAGGTGTCTCTTCTTCTCTATGTCATAAAGTTTTTACACTTTGACACAGTCTTTTTCTTTTTGTTCTATTGTGAGGATAGTCTCGTGATAGTCTAATCTGATCTTGGCTATATCTTCCATGTTACCGATAGTAGATGTCTTTTTAATATCTTCTAGAAGATTAGACAATCTTGCTACTTCGATAGTGTATGCCTTAATCTTCTTGCGAGACTGTTTATACTAGTCTAACACATTTCTGTCTTCTTCAAGTAATTCACTAAGGGCATTTTCTAACTGATCAAATGTAAAATCGTCATAGAGAGGGTTCTCAGATACCTTATCGTATGCCATCAGATAGACATTTGCACTGCTTCTGGGTCTGTCCTCCTCCTCTGACTCACTAGCCTCACTTTCATACCAGATACTAGTATTAACATACTTTCGACCAGTTGTAGCTTTTCTGCTTGATCTCGACCAGTCGTATGGACTGTTCTTCTTCATTAGTGGACAGTCCTTCTTCATATGCCCTGACTTCTTACACCCAAAGCAAATAGTTTCACTATAACAAAAAGACCTATTAATGACGCTCGACAAGGAATTTTAATGACGGCTGATACATAAGCGTTATCAAGTTAAAAAATACCTTTTTTCTATGATGGTTTGGGCTAATTCTGGGCTTTTTATAACGTTTATAAAACAAAGCGTTATTAATAGTTTAGAGCGGTGGCAAACTTGTAATTAATAAACTTCCAACAAAACCCTTCACACCCGATCTTTTTCAGAGCTTCCCTCCTCCCCCTCTTCCCTCCTCTTCCTGAACCCTAAAATTTTCCAAAGCTCGTTCAGTTTCTTGCTCATTTCCATCTCCCTGAACCCTAAAATTTTCCTAAACTCTAATCTTCTCCTTCTCCTCCTTCTTTCAACCTCCTAAATCGAAGAGAAAGAGAACCCCTAAATCAAAAATTACAGAGAGAGAAGGAAATGGAAGGACGGGAGTGCGTACTATGGCGACGGCTACGACAGAGGAGTGCCAGTGCGGAGGTGGCAGTCTGGACGGCGCCAGTACCCACCGGTGGCGGCGTGGCTCGCACCTCGGCGTGGCTCGCAGTGGTAGTCCTCGACGACATCAGCCGCAGCCCTCGGATGCAGTACCACGCCCTCTCTCTCGCTCAATCGGTAACCATCGATCCCCAATTTCTCTAATCTCTTGGAAAAACCCTAATTTTTTTTCTTCCTCTGAACTTAGGGTTTCTGTGATCTGATTGTGTTGGATTTTGTTCCAGGCAAATTTGGAGGTCGACATCGTCGCCAGCGGAGGTAGGTTGCATCCATTTTCTATGGAAGGATTATAGTTTTCACGTCGATGTCGCGTTGTGTCGTGCTACATTCATATTACTGGAAATAAAATTTACGTCTGGGAGGAAAAATGACATAATTTGAGTGAACAGTGAACGAGAAATTTGATCATCAAGTTTCAATGGCTGGCTTCACAATCAGCACCGCGTGTCCGTAGTATTTGTCTCTGCGTCGTATGTATTCGTATCGAAGCACTTAGCACACTATAGAACAATTTGAGCTTACTTAATTTGGAATTTATCTCGATCTCGATCTTAGTGTTGAATAGAACACTTTATGAATTTGTTAAAAGCAGGTAATGATCCTCATATGGCTGTTAAAGAAAACCCGTCCATCCATCTTCACACTATGGTGAGGATTCTACATTGTTATGTCTCGTTGATATAAATTTGTTCGAGTATTCCGATGTAAGGAAATCTAATATATTAGCATCTAATAGCACATCCGATGTTATTGTTTTCCAGAAATTGGTGGACTTTCAGGGACTATCAAAGATATCGAAAGTGTTGACACTTCTACTCAAGGCAGCGGTGCAGTTTGTCATCTTAGTTTGGTTTCTTTGTGTTAAGATTCCCCGTTCGGATATTTTTATTGTCCAGGTGAGGCTGAATCTTATGCGTATCATCAAATTTTCTATGTGAAAATGGTTCACGGTAATTTGATAATGATTGGAGACCCCCCTCAGCATCCGCAAATAGAATTCAGGCCTAGCTGTCATTTACATGTTAGTTTAGTGTATGACTGCTTCTAGCAGATCCTTAAATGCTCAGCGAAGTTCTCATCTAAATTCAATATTTTCAACTTAGTTGACTATTTTTGGGGAATGAGATATTTCCTATTTTACTTTTGTGGGTTTTCAACTTTGTCGGCTACATTGTTTTAATTTTTTTTTTGCTGGATGTAGAAACAACTTGTGCAAAATATGCATGCTTTCTTGTCAGTCCCCTTGGCTCCATTGGCACCAATACATCTCCTTGTGTAGAAGAGTCACATGAAGACGGCTTGAAGGCTCAACCATCTGTATTGGGGCAACAAATTGCTGCTTCTGTTAGCCAAAATTTTGATGCCGGAATGAATCGAACTTCTCAACCTGATTTTCGTACAACTCCCTTGTCTATGAATGGAAAGGGAGGGGATGTTACATCTTTGAGGGATGATGCTAAGAACTCATCTTCTTCTGTAGGAACTTCCCTTCATTATCTCGCTGGAAATGGGTGGGTGATTTCTTACTCTCTCTTTTCTGTTTTGGTTTGTTTTTTGGTATTAAGTATAGCCTTCTGCTTGTGTACTCTTGGTCATTTAATTTCTGAATGCTTTCATTGGTTCAGAAGATTGCAGGAGATCCAAGTGGGTGCCTCTTCCATGCGGAGACCTGATGTTGGACTGTGCCCGGTAGTGATTTATTCTTTGAAATATGTACTAAAATTTGTTGTTCAAGTATTCTTAGCTTTAGAGATAATGTATTTTTGTTTCTTTCAGCTTGGTTCTACTCCAGTGGAACATGATTTGCAATCTGTCAAGCAAAAACTAGAGAGTGGTACAACACATTATATTAGTCAGAAAGGTAGCTATTCACATATTGAATAAAACATTTTACATGTGATGCAGCATAGGATGCTCTTTTTATGTGTGGATTTTTGTATTCCTCTGATCATTCAATTACTTTGATTTTTTTTATTAGAAACAACTCCTGTTATGTGGCCTGGATTGCCTTGCAGCTCTCATGGGCATTTTATGTATTCCTCCCTGAACTCCCTGCATCCTCTATTGAGCTCTTTCAATATAAGTAATCATAGTTTGTTCTCTATTATGTTATCTTTGAACGACAACTAAATATAGTCTGCACTATCAGCCCTTCAAGTAAAACTACCGGATGCCCAAACTCAGTTTCTGCTTTAGCTACACGCAGTTCAACTACGAATGATCCCCCAACTGAAATGGTGAGTCATCGTGCTTTATCAAGAAATTTTGCTTTCTACTATTTGTTGGAATAGATTTCAAGTTGTGAAAGACACTATCCGGTCTTTCCTTTACTGTGTGTGAGCCATATGTATAAAAAGAAATTGTTGACGTTTGTTATATCGACAGTTAATTATTGACTTTGAATCTTTTTATTTTAATGATGCTTCGATTGTTTAGAAAGGTTACTGCATGTTCTCAGTGCTTTTTTAGCTGTTATGTCATCTTTATAAGGGATTGTTATATTTTTTTAGCTGTTATGTCATCTTTATAAGGGATTGTTTAGAAAGGTTACTGCATGTTCTCAGTGCTTTTTTTACCTGATTTCCGAACTCTCTAACTACATAAAAATAATTTCATATATACTCATGTTTTCTATTGTTTTATATGTACTCATGTTACTTGTTTTTTTTTTAATTAGGAAGACTAATATTTTTTTTTCTTATAATGGTCCAAACCATGAAGCTGATATGAGGACGGGAAGAGCTACCTATTGGGAACTTACAAGTCTTCAAGCCATCTGGCCTGGACTTCAGGTGGTTGTTTAGACAAATAGGTATGGTTTTATAGGTATGGTTTCTATGGAGATGTTATCAAGGAAAGTGATATATGTTAATAGTAACTTTTTTATGTCCTGTGTATAAATAGGACATTTGATTGCATTCTTTGAGTGGCCTGTTTTTTTCACTCTTTGAGTGGACTGTTTATTACTACAGGTAGGTATTTTAATGCATTCTTAGATTCAATGTATATGAAAGTATTTTATTACATGATCCTCAATTGCTAGTTTCTTGTTGGAAACTTGGTACCAACTCTTAAGACATGAGGTGGTCTTTTGGTAATATTTTTTTTTATCTTTTTCAGGGTTTTGCTACGTGATGCCGACAGTTTTGATGTGCTCAAAGTTGAAGCCAATGTACTAATAGTTTTGAGGGTCTACTTACTAGTAGTAGTTGTAAATATATGTATTTGGATGTCCTATTTCGAAAAAATGTAATGAAGATGGTGATATATATTATGTATATATTTGTAAATGGATTAAATGGTACTCTATAACATTTAGATGTTTTCTTGTGAATATGGTTCAAAATGAATATTTTGAAATTGAATTGAGCAACATTGAGCATTGATCTATAATTTTTTGGAAAGTAATATATAAATGTGCAGAATTGAGCGTTATAAATGTGCTGAATTGAGTCTATACAGATTATCTATTCATAACGCTTTCAAACTACGCTGAAAATAAGTGTAGCAGAAACTCATCATATTCATGACGTTTTTATTTATGGCGCTTTTAAAAAACATTTATAACACCCGTTTTCATCACGCTTGCTTTGGAAAAAAAACGTCATGGTTTGTCATTAATGACGATTTTTAGCCGTCATTAAAAGGTATTTCTGTTGTAGTATTTCTTCTTTGTTACTTTCGAGAATGTCCTCCTTCTTTCGCTTCGATTGCTCAAACTTTAAGAATTTTCTGAAGTTCTTGACCAGTAGGGCATGTTCATCACCATCCGAATCTTCTTCGTTAGAATCATTGCATGAGACTCCTCTGGCTTGAGCTTTGAAGGCGATTGATTTTTCTTTGGGGGTTGCCTCTTCAAAGTCTTGTAAGTCCAGCTCATGAGTCATAAGCTTGCCCATCAGTGTCTCCAATGTCATCATGGTAAGGTCGTTTCTTTCTATGATCGTGGTGGTCTTCGGGTTCTATTTTTTTGTTAGAGCCCGCAATACCTTTCTGATCTTCGTGTGATTGCTGTAATCCTTACCAAGAGATTGTAAAGGATTAGTAATATCAAATAAACGAGTAAACATATATGGAATTGACTTATCGGGTTTCATCTTGAATGACTCGTATTCTTGTGTCAATCTATTGATTTTGGATTCCTTCACTTGGGAAGTCCCTTCATGAGTTACCTCAAGAAAACTCCAAATTTTATTAGATGTGGTACAAGTGGATAAGCGATTAAATTTAGTTTTTTCAATTGCACAGAATAGTGCATTGATGGCTCGTGCATCTAGACTAGCCTGTGTCTTCTCATGCTCAGTGTATTTATCATGGAGCTTGTCTACTACCACACCATCAATCACTGTTCTTGGTGATTTTTTGTAACCGTCTATCACTATCGATCAAAGATCGAAATCCATTGATTTAAGAAATAAACTCATCCATGTTTTCCAGTATGTGTAGTTCGTTCCATCAAATAGTAGAGGTCTATTTGTGGATTGCCCTTCACCGTTGAATATAGATTTAGCGGGTGCCATATATATATATATATATATATATATATATATATATATATATATATATATATATATATATATATATATATATACCCTCTAGTTGGTTATGTATATGTTTAACCTGTTATGATACCAATTGTAGGACCGTTGAGCACCTCTAGAGGGGGGTGAATAGAGTGTCTACGTATAAAGCGAAATAAATCTCACAATTAAAAATTTATAAGCTATGGCAAGTAAGAGCAAATAAAATAACAGCAAAAAACTTGCAGTCAAAGTAAGAGTTAAGAAGATCAAACTCAGTAACATAGCGATATATACTGATTTTTCTCGTGGAGGACTAATCCAATCTCGAGTACTCCTGCTCGATGTTAATCTACTACGGCACAAGCTTTAACTGAGTGCTTGCAACTCTTACAATACCGTGCTTGGGGACAAGTGCACGACCGACTTCACAACATCGTGCTTGGCGACACGTGCACGACCGACTCCAGAAGTCAATTTGAATACTTGAATGTTTTCTGAATTTAGCCTCTAATTTCAACACCAAACTCCAGATTGAACAGAAACGTACTGACTTGGCTAAGAGTAGTATAGGCTAGATTTGAAAGTGTAACCGTACAAAACACTTATAAATGAATAGAGAAGAGAATGAAAGAATGAATGAGTGATTTGGAAATGAGAAAGTTTTTCTTTATATATAGTAGTTTTGTAGACCGAATTCGGGCAGAGTTCGGATGCATAAATCTCGCATTTGAACGTTAGATGCAGATATGGATGGAATTCAAAATTCTATTCAGACCATCCTGACCGAACTCGGGTCGAGTTCTGGCCGAGTTCTGTTCGAGTTCTGTCAGACCAGTTTTGAGCCAAATGGTTGGATTATGGGCTAATTTGGAATATGGATTTTAGATATATGTTTGTGGATAGGTAGACTATTATTTTTGTGGACTGAGATAGCTGAGCCAGTACCGATCCTGATCAACTTTAGATATTTTTTCTAAACTCAATAAAAATAGAAATACAAAATAAATATGTAAAAACTTGATCTTGATTCCATTGCGTTTGGTTCTTGATGATGACGAGACTTTTGTAGCTTGTAACAGTAGTAAGTGCAGTCTTGAAATCTGTAAACCTGTAGTAGTATGTATATTTTGCATATCGACCAAAGTTGACATTGATTATCAAAAGCAGGTGTGATCATGACCAATGGGCCAACAAAGTCATTTGTAGATGATTTAGTAGGAAGAAGAAGGATTCGTTAAGTCATTTTGGAATGTGGAAATCATTGTAGATGATTGAGTAGGAAGAAGAAGGACGTGTTAGGTTATTTTGGAATGTGGAATATTCACTCGTTAATTATCTTGTGTTTGTTTTTCCATTTGAATAATTTATTTTCTATCATATTAATAACTTATATGTGATGTTACTGTTTTTAAACTTAATTTTGTGTTTCATGGAATGTTTTATGATCTTGTTAAGTTACAATTTATTATTCTCTATTGGTATTAAAAATTTGAATCTGATGAGCTTGAGGGATATAGGACAGATTTGAATAACCTAACATGAACTACAAAAGAAAGGACACCTTAAAAAAATACAAAAGTAAAATATGTTATAGAAAGAGAATTTGCTAAGCTGTTTAGGTGGCATTTTTCTTCTTCGGACAAGCTAGGCCTGCCTAGGCACTCCCAGGTAATGACGCAAGGCACAGTGTCACGCCCCAGAACCAGAATACTGGTGAGCGGAGGACAGACACAGCCAGCTACGTATATTGAAGTGCAACCCACCTCACAATACGGTCACGACTGTCTAGATGCATGAGAGTTTTTCTACAAGCCATCACTCTTTTATGGTCAAGAACAAGCCTAGTGTCTCAATCTCAAGCAAGCAAGTAAATATTACAAGATATTAGATCATCAGACATACAAGGTAAGGCGTCCCAAACATTACATATTCAGATGATCATGAAACTAGTCATACAAAATGCGAAGACTAGCAAGAGTTTAAGTCATACATGATCAACCTTAGGATTTGTCAATCATGTTACAGCCCTTAGGCAGACGAATTAAGTTTCAATACGAGCTAACACTTGCTCGGCGGCTAAACGCCTCAAAAGAATAATTTACAATAGAGCGGGGAACAAAAGAAGAAAAAATCCACTCGTTGCCAGGGTTACGCCTGGTGTTCACCATCTGGCTGGAAGACATGTAGATCCTCGGAAGCTACTCCGAAATCTGGCTATACAAAACCAGCTGGGTCAGAACCTAGAAGAGAAAGTGCCACAAGGGAGGCTTCACTTAAGAACTAAAACCAGCATATTAGCACATAAATACATAAATGATAACGAAAGACATGAGTTAGAGAAAAACAGGGTGATAAACGATAAGATAACTAAAGGACTATTCCAGTAACCAAGTTACAACCCGTAAACCAAACAAGGACCGGGGTTGTAACCCTTCACCTGAACAAAGCTTAGTCTCCAATCATTTATCGACAAGAGTAAAGCATAACAGTAATGTACCGAAGTAATCATAGACATGCACTGTCTAGACAAGACTAGACTGGACTCCATCCATCAATCACGACCAAGCAATGAGTACGGCTTGATACTTTAACTAACTAGGGTTATCACAAGCCTAGTTACTACAAGATGCAATGAGATGTTCCGACAGTCACAAGCCATACAGCTATCCAGGTTATCCAGGCGAGGTTGCTTAGAGTTACCAAGAGTTAGAGAATCATTATGTAACTTGGAGTGCAACACACGTGTCGCGACCCGCTCCCGAATAATCGGACACAAGTCGGACACGCCCAGCCTTCGTTGTTAGACACGATGAGGTAAGCTGTACCAATATCTAGGAAAAACTATAAATCTAGATAAGAATGAATGTAAATCACAGCATCTAATATCGAATCCCAGAATATCAAATACAAGTCTAAGAGTTATTACAATTTCAGCAAATGAAAGTAACTGATGTCTCTAATACAAGTCCAGATAAAACTAAAAGGAAAAGTGCTAGGCTTCCTCAGCCTCTAAGTCCTGGACAACATCAACTGGCTCATAGGTGCCTCCAGGCTCCTGCCCGTAATAAGTGTCACAGATAGCCTCCAACTCACCTGCAACATATCCTAGTCAGGAGCGGAGCTAAGTATATCCAGGAAATGAACATGAACATCATGGTATGAAAATGAATACAGAAAAATGTAAAGTATAAAAAATGAGAACATGACATGAAACCTGAACATGAATACTAAAAAGTAAATACAGGGAACATGAAATGAGTCCTGAACATGAAATACACAATGAACCTGAAGTGTGCAATATATCGAAATACATCAAGAGTGTGTGATCGGCTTAGGTAGATTCAGGGAACATGAAATAGTACGGCTTCGGTCCCGCGTGCACGATGCGGGGCCTATGCTATTCACATGAATAGTAACTCAGGTTTGATCACACATCTGTAGTATTTTCTATCCCAGACACAAGTAAACTCAAGGAAACATGATACAAGACAATCTCGTGATATATCGTGTCAACAAGGAGATACAAGAATGAATATACAAGACATGAAGAAATAGACAAGTCCGAGGAGTATACTTGCCTTGCTCAGGGTGATCAAGGGTAGGTAGTAATGCTGGATAACCTCCTGTTATGAATTATAATATTTATTAAGTGAACAGTTAACAACTAAAGTTTTATTTAACACAAATAAAAGCTACTAACTATTGCACTTTAGTTAAAGCTCAATATTCATCCTACTCAATATTTTCTAAACATGACTGTTCATATAGGTTATCATAAACTATACTCTAGAACATATTGACATACACTAAAATATTTAGTTAAAAGAATCACGAAATTGATAGCTCTTTAAAGTTCAGTCCTGAACTGGACTGATATAAATCAGTCCTGAAGATGACATTGACACAGTTCAGTCTCTACAGGACTGATATAAATCAGCCTGAATATGACATTCCTAATCACACTATAATGAACTTAACCAACTGGTGACTGGTCAAGTTGTTTGACAGTTACATTAAGAATGCCTAAAGGTTCAGATCAAGGAACTGGTAGTAACAATGTCAGCCATGCCATGATCCCTTATCTCTTACTGCAATTACCCAAACATCTAAAGAAGGAGCTGCACCTACCCTACTGTCCAGCTAGCAGTCATCCCATTTAAACCCTCTGCTACATATTTGGGTCAATCCATAAACCTTCTCTATCACCATTGTCTAATAGGAAGTTTTCTAATCTAATAATAGTAGAGTCAAATATATCCAGGTTCCATTACCTAGCAATACTCTTTAACATCATAAATAAGCATTGGGCTGTCCTTAGTAACCATGTATCAGTTAATCCTGAGTTTGAAACAGAAACCAGTATCAGACCAAGACTGAAACTAAACCTAGGTATCAAGCTTAATCTGAATTTAAGTATCCAAGTATCAATTGAGACTAAATTCAGATATCTAGAACTGATACATTGATATCTCTTAACTGCAGCAAGGAAACCTGAGTGACTTCAAAACCAACTAAGGTATCAGTACAGACTCCATGTTCTAATTAATCCTCTTTGACAGGCAACAGATTTCGAATAACCATCTATTTGCAGATATCAGTAAAACCAAATAATTTACTAAACCATGCATCTTAGAATCAGTCTATCCCTCTACAACTTAATGCAAGGTAACAACATTGATTTGATTTGCAAATGCAGTGAAGAGAACAACAGTTCAATAGTTAAGAAAAGCTAAAACAGTGAATTACTCCTGCAGAACTAACCCCTTCTCAGCTACTCTCCTATTCTAATCATAAAACCAGATCATAGCATATATCATTCCTGCATAGCCATTAATGGAACACCCAATCTCAGGTTACTGAGATGAAGCAAAACCACAGTCTAATGCAAACACTATATAACATCTAAAAGCCATACTAGAATTGAAAAGACTAAACAGCCTGGACACCCAATCTTACAGTTATTCCCCATTGCTTGAATCATATGTATAATCAAAGAAACTAAACTTTTACACCTGTTCATTTGCAGGACACAAAAATCAACATACAAGTTTAGTTATACTATATACTGAAATCACTTAGGAGTACTACAGATATTTTAGCAACAGTTAACAGAGTTCACATTCTCAGATATCTCGTGTTCGACCAACTAGCCAACCCTGGAAATGCTTGCATCAATTTCTAATCCAAAATCAACAGTTGAGCCAATATCTACAGAAAACTAAGACTAAAAGAAATGCAACAAGGCTTTAATACCCATCCCCAGTCTGCAACCTCCTAAGTCTTGGCATCATCCTAACATCTTAACAGGACATCGATTTGCCACAGCAACACAACTACTTGGATGACTAAATAGGACACATGTACACTATGTAAAACTACACCTCAATTTATCCGGGTTAACACTCGAAGTAACCAAGGTATAAGAATAAAAATTATCATTTCTAACAAAAGAAACAATACCTGGAGAAGGGAATTCGTTCTGAATAATGAGTCAATTTAAAGGGGATTGGAGAGGTGTCCACATGCCAGATTAACTCTCGACACTCTGTGAGGCATCCCATCGAGCAAGTACATGACATCAAGAATTAGCCAACAGTTGAAATCAGGAGGAAAATTCTCCAAACTAGTAAAGTAGCAAGAAATCTCAGATTCTAAGATTACTCACACATAATTGATCCTAAATTTCATGATTGAAAACAGCAATCAATCATCTCCATCCTGACCCATTTAAACTAAAACAGAGACTTGAAATTGAGATCCTCTCTCTCTAATTCGTAAAACAAACAAACTAAAATAATCCTTACCTACTGAAACAACAAGCTGGATTGCGATCGAGAATTCGTCGATCTACACAATTGTCGATTGCTACTAAAGATCTGCAGTTGAAATACAACCATACTCCAACTAAAGATGAAAGATAGAGAAACAATAATTTGAACAGTCCAAAGTCTTATTGAAGGACTTACCAATCGAACAAAGAGAAATCGATCCTTCGTCGCAGAAATTTGACCGATCATACTACTCCAGATCTAGATTTACATTCTGAATGAAATGAAGGAAAAATCAATGTAGGAACGAAGTTCTTATGAGAGTTTGAATACTCACCAAGTCATGAATACATACGAAAATAGTGAATCCATGGAGAACGTCGAAGAACAGAGATACGCCGGCGCCACCTTCGTTGTCGTCGTCGTCGTCGTCCAGGAGCTTTTGCAATTCACACCATTTCTGACCAGAGCTTGGATAAGTTTGGAATTGGGGAAAAGAAATGATGAAATCTGGAATGAAGATTTGGCCATTTAAATAGGCAGCTGGAAATTTGAAAGAGAGGGAAAATTGGAGGGAAAGTGGAGGGGTGGAGAGTTCGTTACAGAGCACATGGCTCTGCTGTCTAAGCCGTTGAAGAAGGAGGAGGAGTGGTTCTCCTCAACAGAAAGGAAAAATAATGTGTACTAAATACATGACCATTTACTAGGCTTTCTAAATAGGCTTATAAGTGGTTACTGTTAATCCAGGCAGCCCACTTAATCAATTTTGAAAGGAGCCCAACTAATGGCTGAGAGAAAATGTAATAAGTTAAACAAATAAATTTAAGGAAAATGATTTAAAGAGTTTATATAAATTGTTATAAAAAATTTTGAGAGGTGGAGTTACAACATGGCAATGTGCTATAGTACTTATGATTTCAAGAAGTACCCCATATGACAGAGGACTGGAAATGTGCCCTACTCGTCAGCAGGCTACAAGTCCACTCAGGTGTGGCCGAGATAACAGGATCGCCTGTAACTAAGAAAATCTCTCTATATGAACTACTTGATCAATCTAGTCATTAACCTAGTCAGATTTATTATGAATCCCTGACCGTGGTAACCAGGAATCCATGTCCTTGATATGATGCAAGACGAGATAGGTAGCTTGTACAATCACAAATCAGAAAAATCAACCACGGTGTCAAGACAAGTGTTACTTAGCAAGTCAGGGTAACTGTCGCAACAGCCTTTCAAGATTATCATGTCATGTCAGGTTACTTGTTACTTGTCAGGAGTGCGCCTCGACGGGCCACTATCAAGATTATACATGTCTTATCAAGTTACTTATCATGTCAAGAGTGCTTGTCAAGAGTGCGTCTCGACGGACCACCCAAGGGGTTATCATGCCATGTTCATTTTATGATCAATACTGGCAAGTCATGTTGTGCTCAACAAGTTATTGAGTCGGGTCGTCACAAGATAGGTAAAGTACAAGTTACATGCAAGATCATAGGCATATACATCAAGAACTAGGAGAACATGCATGGGCGCAAGGGGTATCATAGCAACAAGTGGCATTGGTCAATTGGCGCCAGAGAAATAACAGGTGGCGCCAAGGGGGGACAGGTGGCTCCTAAGTTGGGTTGCGCCAGGCTGGGGTGCGCCAGGTCAGGTTGCGCCTGACTGGGGTGCGCCATATCAGGTTGCGCCTGACAGGGTTGTGCCAGATCAGGTTGCGCCAGGTCAGGTTGTGCCTGATTGGGGTGTGCCAGATCAGGTTGCACCTGACTGGGTTGCGCCAGGTCAGCTTGTGCCGCGCTAAGAAGTCCGCGCTGGGTCAGGTTGTGTTGCGCTAAGAAGCGCGTGCTGGGTCAGGTTGCCCCGCACTAAGAAGCACGCACTGGGTCAGGTTACGACAGGCATTATTCTTCTTCTCCAAACAGCAAAGAAGAACCCATGCATGGAACCCGAAAAATTTAAAATGCCATAACTTGCTCAAATTAAGTCCGAATTGAGACTTCCAAGGGTCTAAACTGCATAAAATGAGATTTCCTACAGTCTGGGACGACTGGTTTTTAGGAAATACCAAGATTTAATAGATCAAAACCAAGAAAAATAAGAAAAGACCAAAACTTAGATCTAGACAAATCCATCCATCAAAACCGAAAATGCCAAGTTCTAAAGAGGCTTAGAATCAAGTGGAGAAAAAAATGGAAAAATGAAATAGGAGATCCTTCATGAAGCAAGATTGCACTTGCCTAGGATTTCTTTGGTGGGTGGGAGGAGTAATAGAGAAGAAGAAGTAGTAAATGAAAGAGTTATGGAGGAGAGAGAGTGGAGTTGGCTTATATATCAAGCCTCTCCATCTCAACCCAAACTAAACCAAGCCAAGCCAAGCTAAACCAAAATAAACCAAGCCAAGATTAAACCAAGACTAGGCTAAGCAAGATAAGTCAAAGTACGGATCAGAAATTCGTACACGTATACTGAAAATACGTATAACAGGAAACGGGAGTGACACACAGCTCGCTTAGGACCGTCCAGAGCTTTTTCAAATATGATTCTTTGTTTGACAATAATTACATGGGTTTCAAAATGCAAAAACTATTCTGTCTAGTGTAGGCGAGGAATTGGAAAGTTTATGAACAATTAGGTCTAGTTTCTTGATTCCTCTACGAAAGAATTCGACTAGTTGCATCTTCCAGCAGTAATGCAATGATTGACCTGAATTGGATCATAATTTCTTGATTCATGGTTGTAAGTAAACGATAAGTATGATAAAAAAATAGAAGCTACTGTGGAGCCAAAATGTTCTTTCCCTCTCTACCATATCTTAAATTTGGGTGGGCACATCCAAAGTTGATCAGGGCTAGTCTGGATTGGAGCTAGTCCAGATTTGAGAAAAAAATTACTCAGGACAGTCCCTTTTTTTTTTTACTCTTTTGGCTATCCCAACCCAACATCCCCCTAAACCCAAATTTTCACCTTAATTTCAATATTTGACTCTCTCTCTCTCTCTCTCTCTCTCTCTCTCTCTCTCTTTCTCTTTCTCTCTCTCTCTCTCTTCCCAAAATCCTAGTTTCTTCTCATCTTCTTCTCCACCATTTTCATCCTCACCATCTCCATCAAAACCCTAGTTTCCTTCTCATTCCCAATTTTGATGGCATCCAAAGGCTCCTCACAAACAATGTACAAATCCTAATACTTCCTTCATCACAAAGAATACATGAAAATAAACCCTAAAATGTTTATTTCATTATTCCTCACAAATAATGCATGAAAATAAACCCTAAAATATATATTTTTTTGACGGCCAGGACTGTCAAAATTTCTTCCAGTCCTATCTACTACTAGGACTGCCAAAAATTTGGACAGCCCCAAAATGGACTTGCTGTCCAACAAGTTTATTTTAGGACTGCCAAAAATTTTGGCGTCCAAAATACTTCTAGGACTGTCCGAAATTTGGACAATCCTAAAATGGACTTGCTGGACAGCAAGTCCATTTTAGGACTGCCCAAATTTTTGGCAGTCTTAGAAGTATTTGGACTGCCAAATTTTTTGGCAGTCCTAAAGTCGACTTGGTCGATCTTAGGACTACCAGAGTTACATAGACTGCTTCGAAAGGAATGTCGTATTCTTCGAAAGGACCAGGCTGATTGATTAATTTGATGACCTAATTTCTTCTATAAGTAAGGTATCATCCATAATTCCCACAATTTTTTTTAAAATCCCACTCACACACACAATTGGGGGACTCGAATTTTGCCGACCCCTCCGGGTGTCCGCTCTAATACAACTAGACTAGAATGCTCGGACATAATTTTCACAAGTTGGGACCACAACTTCAAAGTAAAAGTTCCATGATTCCCACAAGTTGGTTTATTTTCTTTCTTCTTGTTCTTGTTCTTCATTCTTCTTGTTCTTCTTCCATGATGTCCAAACAAGAAGAAAGAAAATAAACTAGGGTTTGGAGAAAGATATGTGAGGAATGAGACAAGAGCCAAAAAAATTGACTTATATACCAACATTTGGGTTAGCACTGAGTAATTTTTTAAGTAGTAAACTTGTAAATAAATCAAAATCAGATTTGGGCTAACACTGATCAATTTTGGATGTATCCTTATAATTAGCCCAAATTTGACATGTGGGTCCATTTTTTTATGAAATCATGGCACATATGCCAATCAAGGTTCACATATCGATATCGGGCTTTTCTATGAGTACGAAGCTGGACGATATCGGTAATATTAGCGATTTCAGATGTGAATATTAAAAAAAAAATTATCGAAAAGCAAATAATTATTAAAATTTAAAAAAATGCATTTAGGAATAATTTTAAGTATTTCATGTGTCGTTTCTTAGGAGTTTTGAAATTGAATGAAATAGTGGTAACTATGTCGATTGATTTACCTGTGATAAATAAATTTTTTTGCATGCATTTACAATCTTCATATGCTTTTACACCTTGTTGATTGGTCTTTTTCATTGGTCAATGTCATTATCGGTCGGTATCGAATCATGACAACTAAACCACATCGATAGTTATTGACTGTATCGAATCGGTATCAGTCAATACTGTAAACTATGATGTCGATCAACACCTTTGAAAAGTACTATACTTGCAATACCTCGAGCAAATGAAGTATCACCCAAAAAACGCAATTGCACATAGATAGTTTTTTTTTTTAAAAATATATAAGATTTTTAATACAGAAAAGTAGAATTCCAAAGGGATCAAACCCAGTTAAATAAATAAAATTATGGTGAGCATAGAAAATTCCAAACATAAAAACCAAATTACGTAATCTTAGAAAACAACATAATAGAATGGCTAAGTATTAAATTATTTGATGTCAAACTAATGTTGGTCTATTTGCAAACAATCGATGGAAAAACTCAGTTGCAATCCCTAAGAAGAGATGCAAAGAATGCAGTTGCAATCCCTAAAAAAGAGATGCAAATAATGCAGTTGCAATCCCTAAAAAAGAGATGCAAATAATGCTGATTGCGTAGCCTAAATGATTAAAAAAAAAATCGAATCGCGTTTGCAATAGCGGTTTCTCGAAGGCAACAAGAGATGATCAACAACAGTTGAGTCTCAGATTCTCGAAGGCAACAGAAAGAGGAAGGAAGAAGAAGAGCGGATCTCGCTGGGGTGTTGAACACCGGCGCTCAAAGCTATACCCGCAGTACGGATAAGCTCCCAGGAACCAGCAAGTTCAGGAGAACTTCTGGAACGCTCGTAAGTCAATATTTGAGACTTGAACGGGCTTCCTGGACTTTATAGACTCCCTTTTCTCTCTTCTTGGTGCATCTTTCAAAGGAGGCCAAGGGGCTCTATTTATAGAGTGGAGTTGAGACTTCACCTCTTCTCCTATCCGATGTGGGACTAAAATACCAATACTCAAAAATAGAGTTTGACATTTTAGATCATCCCACAATCAGCATAGAAGTGTGCCAGTCCACGCCTACCCCCCGAACCCTCCCGTGCATGCACGAGACATCTTGGAGTCCGCGTCCGAGTCCGAGTCCGCACAACAAAAATTAACTTGCATCCTTGTTGGATTTAATCCTTTTTCCTTCTAGGAAAATACTTCCACATGGCACAAACTTGTGCCCCACTACACCTCATGTGCACACCTCAACACAAGCAATGCATTATATTGAGATACTCACCATTTGGTGTAGCCGATGTGGGACTATCTTTTCTAGTCCAAAGGCAAAAACACCAACAATCCCCCACATATCTCAATATATGGGTTGAGCGTTCCCCACAGTGATTGTCCATCATGCATTAGGAGAGATGTCGCTACGACTTGAATCTTCCCGCATAGGTTAAATAACAGCATGATACAAGAATGGACTAAGCCTTGAATTCTGCACCATAACTGCAATTCTTCCTACTCACATAATGACATCAACTGTGCTTCTGGCTGCACATTGAAGGCCTTGTGCCAGCCTGGTTTCAGTGTATAATTTTGGGCGTCTACAAGCTTACCCTCAAGAGACGGCCTGATATCTCTTTCCATACACTATAGGTGAGTTCTTTATAAAGAGTCATGGCATGAAGCATTGCGCTTCTTTGCGGTGCTACGTCGCTATGACATGGCTTAAAGCCGAGGCTTTACCCCACCTGGGTACCTCATCGTAGTGTCATACTACTGTAGCATGAGGTCACAAGCCCCTTTGTAGTGCCAAACTATCCAGCATGAAGCCTTGCGCTTCCGTGCGGTGTTACGCCGCTATGACATGGCTTACGAAGCCGAGGCTTTACCCTACCCGGTACCTCTTCGTGGAGTCATGCCACTGTAACATGAGGACATCGTCCTCTTTGTAGTGCTGTCTACCTCTCTTTATTACGATTATCATACAGCATTAGGCTACCTGCCTATTTGCGGTGCTACTCCGCTGTGACTTGGCTTGCAAAGCCGAGGCATTACCCCTACCTGGGAACCTCATGGTGGAGTCACCCCACTGTAGTATGGAGTTACACTCCTTGTAGTGCTGCTCTACCGTGCTTCCTGTAAAGCACTCTAGGCATTCACTCTGCCTGAGAACTCATTAAGGCATTTAAGCCAACCTTCCCACAGGATCCATTTTTCGCAGAAAACAACAGTAGACAACAGTGGTTGTAGGTCCGTAACCTCTCCATGTCACATAGGACAAGTACCCACCGTTTCTGATATTCTTCTGGTTAATAGTCCTCCCTTGAACCAAAAGCTAGATGCCTAGTAGATTTCTCTTTGAACTAATAGCATAAAACTTTATGGTAGGAATGTAATAACACAATATCAGAATGCCTTCAAGCCCATTTTACAAGCTGTGTCATCGACCAGCTGGCGCTTGAGGCCCTTGGTGAACGGATCCGCCAGGTTCTCCTGACTCCGAACATCAATCACTGCAATGACGCCCCTTTTGATGAGATCGTTCACTGCTCTGTGCTTCAACCGCACAGTCCTCTTCTTCCCGTTGAAGAGTTCATTTGATGCCACTGCTAATGCCGCCTGGTTGTCACAGTATATCGGTATTGCCGGTATCTGAGCCCCAACCACCGGAAGATCATACATGAGCTTCCGAAGCCACTCTGCTTCATCTGCAGCAGCATCCAATGCAAAGAATTCAGATTCCATAGAGGAGCGAGATAACATAGTCTGCTTCTTCGACTTCCACGATATAGCAGCTCCGCCCATGGCGAATACGAATCCACCTGTGGAATACTCGCTTTCCATATCTGAACACCAGCTAGCATCACTGAAGCCTTCCACTACTGACGGATCTCCGCTGTAGTATAGTGCATATGTCTGAGTCTTCTTGAGATATCTCATAACACGCTTCACAGCTTTCCAATGCTTTACGCCTGGATTGCTCGTAAATCGACTCAACATTCCCACTGCAAAGGCTATGTCAGGCCTTGTGGCAGTAGTAGCGTACATCAAACTTCCGATGACGCTAGCGTACTCCAACTGCCTGACGCTCTCCTTCGAATTTGGCTCCAGTTTCAGATCACTCCTGTACGGTGTATCAATAATAGGAAGATCTTGATACCCGTAGCGAGAGAGCATCTTCTCAATGTAATGAGACTGTGACAGCGCTATTCCAGTGCCTGTCCGGATGATCTTGAGCCCCAAGATTACGTCGGCATCCCCCAAGTCCTTCATACTGAACTTGGTCGAGAGGAATTTCTTTGTCTCTGTGACGCAGCTTAAATCCGTACCTAGGATTAGCATGTCGTCCACGTATAGACAAACGATTACTCCTCTTCCGTCAGCAAACTTCGTATAGACACACTTGTCTGTTTCACTGACCCTGTAGCCATTTGACCTTATCACCTTGTCAAACTTCTCATGCCACATTTTGGGAGCTTGCTTCAAACCATACAGAGACTTCATCAACTTGCAGACTTTGTCTTCCAGACCTCTGACGACAAAACCTTCTGGTTGTTGCATGTAGATCTCTTCGGTCAGCTCGCCATTAAGGAATGCCGTTTTCACATCCATCTGATGTATCACCAGCTTGTGTATTGCTGCTAAAGCAATTAACAATCTGATAGTTGTCATCCGAGCTACTGGAGCATAAGTGTCAAAGTAGTCGATCCCCTGCTTCTGAGCAAACCCCTTGGCCACTAGCCTGGCCTTGAACTTGTCAATGGTTCCATCTGCTTTCATCTTCTTCTTGAAGATCCATTTGCATCCGATGGGTCTTGCTCCTTCTGGTAGGTCGACCAATACCCATGTGTTATTGGAGGTGATTGAGTCAATCTCGTTGTCAATCGCCTCCTTCCAGAATATAGCATCTCTGGTCTTCATCGCCTCATCATAGGTAAGCGGATCCGCTTCCACATAATAGGTGACGAAGTCATCTCCGAAGTCTTTCGGCCTCCTCGCTCGCTTAGTTGACGGCTCAGCGAGTTCTGGTTCAGCTGGTGTCTCCTCGACAACAACTCCATCTTGGACTACTGGTTCGATAAAGATCTCTGTCTGCTCCGTACCCTCATTATTCTCCGGAATGTCCGTGAGAACAATGTTCTTGTGCCTTGCAAACTTTTCTTCAAAATATTCAGCATCGCGAGATTCGATGATATGATTTGACTCGATATCAAGGAATCTCCGAGCATCACTCTTCTCGGCATACCCCAGGAAGATCGCCTTAGTAGTCCTTGTCCCCAGCTTCTGAATCTTTAGATCCGGGAGCTTCACATAAGCCAGGCACCCCCACACTCGAATGACATTCAGGTTGGGTCTGACTTTGAACCAGAGTTCATAAGGAGTTATGTCGGAAGTTGCATACGGCACTCTGTTCAGAATGAAAGTGGCCGTTAATGCAGCTTCTCCCCAATAGCACTTTGGGAGACCCGCAGTCAACAGCATAGAATTCATCATCTCTGTCAACGTTCTGTTCTTCCTTTCTGCTACTCCGTTGGATTGTGGAGAATACGGAGCCGTCGTCTCGTTGATGATTCCATGTTCTTTGCAGAATGATGAGAATTCATGAGACCTATATTCCCCATCTCGATCACTCCTCAGCCTCTTGAGTTGTTGTCCAGTTTGCCGTTCAGCCTCGGCCCTGAACTCCTTGAACTTCTCGAATGCTTCGTCTTTAGATTTGAGTAAATAGACGAAGGCATACTTGGAGAAGTCATCGATGAAAGTAATGAAATACTTCATCCCGGCCTTTGTAGAGAATTGTTTGAAGTCACAGATATCTGAGTGAACCAACTCCAGAAGATCTGTGCTTCGATGGACCCTGTGGAAGGGTTTCCTAGTGATCTTCGTCTGAGCACATATCTCACATTTCTCTACCTTACCCCCACACTTGGAGATAAGTCCTAGACTAGACATTTTGTTTATTCGCTTACAATGAACATGTCCTAGTCTATTATGCCACAACTCAAGAGAGTAATTCAAACTAGTGATAGCATTGACATTATTATGCTGGGTTACAACAAGCTGAATTTTGTACATTCCTTCAGTCTGAAAAGCTTTCCCGAAGAAAGTACCCTTCTTGGACATCACCATTTGGCCAGCATTGATGCCCATCCTCAAGCCTGCGTTGCAGAGCAGGCTCCCAGAGATCAGGTTCTTTGCGATTGCAGGAACATACTTCACACCTTGAAGCGTCAGAATGTTCCCCGATGTAAGCTTCAGCTCCACCGTCCCGATCCCCAGTACTTCAGCTTGTGCCTGGTTCGCCATCATGACTTTCTCGGAAGTAGGCTCATAGGAGACGAACCAGTTCTTGTCTGAACAGACATGACATGTCATGCCAGTGTCTATCCACCAGTCCAAGTCTGCCCCCACAGTTGCAACCTGTGCTATCATGGCAACCTGATTAGTAACCAAAGAAACCTTGTTAGGCTCACCTTGCTCTTTGGGCTTGGACTTGCATTCACTTTTATAGTGACCCTCCTTGCCACAGTTGAAGCAAGTCACATGGGACTTGGACTTCTGTTGCTTGAATCCTGGACCCTTCACTTTCAGATTCGAGAAGTCCTTCTTCTTGTGGTGAGAAGCCGCCTGCTTCCCTTTGTTCTCTCTGGTGGCTTGAACCAGATTCGCTGTTGCTAGTTGCTTGGACAGGGTGTCCAACTTCTGTTGAGAGCGCATCTCGTCCTCAACATGAATCTCGCTGAGGAGATTATCCAGGCTAATCTCCATCTTCTTCTTATGCATCCTTGCATAGATGTTGCTCCATCCTGGAGGAAGTTTTGCCACGATCCCTCCAACGACGAACTTATCGACGAGGGACATGCTATCGTCCTCCAGTTTCTGGCGCAGCTTCAGGAACTCTTTCACTTGGGGCAGCATGGTCTTCTCGTCTTCAAAGACCCATTTGTGGTATTTTTCAACCATGAACATCTTCGACCGGGCCTCGTCGTTGTCATACAGCTTCCCCACGGACTCCCAGATCTCTTTGGCAGAAGTCCTCTTTGTGTAGGACTCGGCCAGAGAGTCTTCCATGGAATTCAGGATCAGCAGCCTGCATATGCTGTTATCCTTTTTCCACTTCGTCTGCTTGCTCGTAGCAGCGGCCAGAACAGCAGCAGATCCTGTTGCTGGAACGATTGGTTCTTCCTCATCCAACACGTGATCAACATCCACGAGTTGAAGGTTCAGAGTCACCTTTCGCTTCCAGATCTGGAAGTGTTCGCCGTCGAATTTCTCCAACTTGTTAAAGCCGGTATTGACAAGCGAAGCACGAGTGTTTTCCATCGAATCGTATAGCTTTGAGATTGTTGGTCTATTTGCAAACAATCGATGGAAAAACTCAGTTGCAATCCCTAAGAAGAGATGCAAAGAATGCAGTTGCAATCCCTAAAAAAAAGATGCAAATAATGCAGTTGCAATCCCTAAAAAAGAGATGCAAATAATGCTGATTGCGTAGCCTAAACGATTAAAAAAAAAATCGAATCGCGTTTGCAATAGCGGTTTCTCGAAGGCAACAAGAGATGATCAACAACAGTTGAGTCTCAGATTCTCGAAGGCAACAGAAAGAGGAAGGAAGAAGAAGAGCGGATCTCGCTGGGGTGTTGAACACCGGCGCTCAAAGCTATACCCGCAGTACGGATAAGCTCCCAGGAACCAGCAAGTTCAGGAGAACTTCTGGAACGCTCGTAAGTCAATATTTGAGACTTGAACGGGCTTCCTGGACTTTACAGACTCCCTTTTCTCTCTTCTTGGTGCATCTTTCAAAGGAGGCCAAGGGGCTCTATTTATAGAGTGGAGTTGAGACTTCACCTCTTCTCCTATCCGATGTGGGACTAAAATACCAATACTCAAAAATAGAGTTTGACATTTTAGATCATCCCACAATCAGCATAGAAGTGTGCCAGTCCACGCCTACCCCCCGAACCCTCCCGTGCATGCACGAGACATCTTGGAGTCCGCGTCCGAGTCCGAGTCCGCACAACAAAAATTAACTTGCATTCTTGTTGGATTTAATCCTTTTTCCTTCTAGGAAAATACTTCCACATGGCACAAACTTGTGCCCCACTACACCTCATGTGCACACCTCAACACAAGCAATACATTATATTGAGATACTCACCATTTGGTGTAGCCGATGTGGGACTATCTTTTCTAGTCCAAAGGCAAAAACACCAACAACTAATCCTGCCATAAAGACAAACAAGAGTATTGTTTATGCATTCAGATTCAAAATTTCCAAATTAAATATTTAGGTTTGGATTGTTTGAGCTTTGGCAGAAGTTGGTCAACTTTAAAATCCACCGGAATTTGATCTTAATTAGATGATTTTTAGTATTCTAAAAATCGATCAGACGGCCGTCGACCGAACCAAAAATCTCTTATTCGGCCCTCCTATGCGCCTGCTCAGGCATGTTCGGACTTGTGCAACTGTAAGAATTTTTATATTTTATTTTTAAGATTAGTTGTATTGTGGATATGTTGTTTGGATTTTAAGATTAGATTTGGATTTAGAACATTGAAATCTCAAATTTGTAATATAAATTTTAAAATTATAAAAAATTATGAATTGTATTATGGATTTAGAAGATGTTTTAAATTTCAAATTCGAATTATGGATTTCAAATTTTAAATTTTTAAAAAAAAATTTATGTTCAGTACCTAGGCAGTAGACAGCTCTCTGCTGCATCGAATCTGCCTAGCGAACTTTAGAACACTATGTGATTTTCTTTACTTCGTATTAAAATCTCAACGTAAAATTATTGGTCCTGGAATCTTTAAATATTCTGTTTCACTGTTGGCAGTTTCAAAGTTGGGCATCAACCATACATGGAAGAGATTTCTCAAGCGGTAACATGACATCTAACTGAAAGTAATAATGCCTACATAAAGAAGGAAGTTCCTAGAAGATGAGTGCCCACATCTGGCCTACATGAGGGGGTCATGCAAAGTTGTTGAGTTGCAAATGACAGCAGTGTGGACAGGGCCGGTCCCGCGGTTTGGGTTGCCTTAGCCGGAACTAATTTTTGTTGTTCTTTATCCTTATTGAAAGATAAATGTTTAATTTGAATTTTTGTTGGACTGGTCCTAAGAAAACTAAATGGCCTGAGGGGTTGCCCTATGGAGGGGAGTTGTCCAAGTCCGAAGTCTTGTCAGACTTACCCCAGGGTCGGCCCTGAGTGTGGAAGAAGGGAGAAGGTAGCTCGCACTTGTCCCTAGTAAGAAACAGAAACGAACATGCCTAGTTGCATCCTTCTCTATTTTTGCTGACAGCTGACATTATATGCGCACAATCTCCGGTTCGATGTGCAAGAGACTCTAAAGTTCTAAAACTTCGACAAGAAGTACCTCATTGTACAGAAATTTTCATATGTAGAAATAAATTTAGTATAAATTATATAAAAAGAAAAAAGTTTGAAAAAATTGCGAAAAGAGAGATGATAGCTAAGAAAGTTGGTGCAAAATTTATGATTAGACGCAGTACGGCCGGAAAAAAAAAAATCTGCTTTAAGTCTTCTGGCGTGAGCTAACACTTTGCGCCAAGTATTTTGGCGGGCAGCAGAACTTGTGCCAAAACAAATGGCGAAAGATTCTGTGTCATTTCTTTTGGCAAAAACCTTTCTATGCCAAGTGTATTGGCACAAAAACCACGTATGTCGTGCCTTGGCAAACACTTCAACTTTGTACCAATACAACTTCAGCTTTGTGCCAATTCTTTTGGCGTAAAGCTCATATGTCTGAGTGTCAATCGGTCTGGTCCGGACCGGACCGGTCCCATTTGAAACGGGTCCAACTGGACTTGGTTCGGATCCAGTCCGAACCGAATTAGTAAGTGGGCCGGGCCTGGCTCGGCCCGGTCTTGGCACTGGCAATCAACCCGGACCAGCGACCCGACCGGGATAGGGCTGGGCCGATCCGGGCCTGTTCGCGGGCGGGCCGGGCTCGGGCCGGTCCGAAGTTTGGTTTTTTTTTGGTTTATTTTTTCCGATTTTCACATTTTTTATTAATTTTTCATTTTAATCTTTTTAAGTTTTCTTTAATTTAATCTATTTTATTTTACTTTTTTATTTTGTTTTGTTTTGTTTTTTCCTTCAAATTTATATTCTATATATTTGAAGTTAAATTATGTTATTTGATTCTTTTTAAGTTTTCTTTTAAATTAATTTTTTAACTTTCTTTTTTAATTAAATTTTGTTTTTTTTTCTACTCTTTTATCCAGACTTGGGACCGGCAAGACAAGCTTTGCTTGTCATAGGCAGAGTTAAAAAATTTTGTTTTCAAGTTTTCTGTTTTAAATTTTTTAAGTTTTAAAGTTTTTTATTAAAGTTTTACTTTTAAAGTTATATGTTAAGTTTTAAAGTTTTAAAGTTAAATTTTAAGTTTTAAAGTTTTTTTTAAAGTTTAAAGTTTTAAAGTTTTTTTTTAAAGTTTAAAGTTTTAAAGTATTTTTTTAAAGTTTTAAAGTTTTTAAAGTTTTTAAAAGTTTTAAGTTTTTAAAGTTTTTAAATTTTTAAAGTTATAAAAGTTTAAAGTTTTAAAGTTCTTTTTTGCAAGTTTTAAGTTTAAAGTTTTAAAGTTCTTTTTTGGAAGTTTTAAGTTTAAAGTTTTGAAGTTTGAAAGTTTGAATTTTTTTTTTTTTGGAGGTCATACCTTAGACTTGAATCATTCTTCTTGCTCCTCCTCCTCCTTGGTTGCAGAAGCTTCACCCAATCCAAGCGATCCAAGGTCCAGCTCATTGATGTCATAAGCTTCATCTCTCTTGTTTTGTGTTATTTTTTCTGCTAAAATCCAATCTTGATCGCAAACACAAGCTTCCAAGATATCCGGTTTCAACCGGCTCCTCTTTAGGCTCAACATCCTTGATCATGCACTAAAACAAGACTCTGATGCTACCGTAAACACCGGGACCATTAGTAGATCACGTGTAATTGCAGAAAGTACATAAAATCTTTTGTCGTATCTTTTCCACCATTCTAAAATAGTGAAGTGATTTGAAGATTCATCTTCATCTTCATAAGAACTTAAATACAAAGACAACTCTTGAGTGGGTTGGAAAGATTATCTCTGTTTCTTCTTTTTTAATATACGACTGGCGTGGTCCACTATGCCAGAGCTACTACTTGTACTAACTTGAGTTGGTCGGGTCGGCACAACTTTATCTTCATAAAGTAGTACTAATCTTTTTAAAACTACCTTTACTTCCAATTTCAATTCCATAAGATTAAGTTCCATGTTATCTGCATAGCCATGTAACAAAGTTTTTACACCCTCTAATTTGATTGTAGGATCAAAAATGGAAGACAAACAATATAAAAGAGGTACATCACCCCAATATTTAGTAAATTTAGCTTCCATTCTCTTAACAACATAGTCAAAATTTGGAACATTACTATATTTAGAAAACAAGTAAGACACGTTACAAAGTTCTCGTAAAGCTAAACAAGAAGTAGGATAATAAACACCAGAAAGAGTGCATGTAGCCTTGTAAAAAGTTTTAAAAAATTCACATATAGAAGTAGCAACCACCCAATCATCTTCAGTTACTGGATATTCAAAATTATCATCCATGTTACAAAAATATGTAATAGCATCCTTAAACGGAAGTGCGGATTTCAACATTAAATATGTCGAATTCCATCTATGTGGACCATCCTAAACAAATCTTCTAAAACGAATACTAAAATGGGTACATGTATTTTTAAAAGCTTGTTGCCTACTTGGAGACGTGTTCAAGCTGTGTAAACAATTTCTGAGAGTCTCTAAATGTGTACTAAAAAATTCAAGACATTCTTTTACAACTAAGTTAATAATATAGCAAGCACACCTAATATGCAATAATCTACCTTCCAAAATAGATTGAAATAGTAAAGACAATGAATTTATAACAACAGTATTATTACTAGCATTATCAAAAGATACAGATTAAATTTATTGTGAATATCAAAGTTAGGCAAGTATTTTGAAATACAAGTTGCAATTGCGACGCCCGTGTGTAAAAATTTCAAAATTTTTAAACAGACGATGCGCTTTTGCAACATCTACAATGGATCTATGTAGTGTGTCATGATACAAATATAAGCATAATTTTGTTTACTTGTCCAGACATCAGAAGTAATAGCTAGTTTATTAGCATGCAAAAATGTTTCTTTTAAAGCAACTCCCATTTCTTTAAAGAGCCTAATAGCCTCTTTTCTAGCAGCGCCTCTAGTAACTCTATTAAAATAGGGATTTAAAGCAATTGTGGCATAATCATATAAAGATTCACTTTCACCCCAAGTGAATGGAAGTTCATCAACAATAATATATTTAGTAAATTCAGTTTTATGACGGGCAGCTGAATAGGAAAACGTACCCACCGAAGAAGCCGCAGTGCCTCCAAAACTTATCTGAGTTTGGGTCGTCGGAATTGAGCTTGGGCTGTAGCAAGTATCGTAGTGTCTTGAGAGTGTGCTCGTGCCACCTCCCTTCTTCCAATTGTATTTACGGAAACATTTCTTGCATTGGGCTCCGTACAGAACTGGTTCACCTTTTTGATCTAAAACAAGTGAGTCATCATGTTTAGTTTCATTAAGAAGAATAATTTTTTTCCAAACGTTTGCTTTTTGCATCCTCTTTACAACATTTGGTACATTGGTACCAATTTCAGGAGGGGAACCAACTAAATCATCAGGAATAATATTTTCATCAAAAAAAGTATTGTAAATTTCATAAGGATCACTAGCTTGGTTTGAACCTTGTACAGCTATTTTAAAAAAGACAAATAAAAATAGAGAAATGATTATAAAGATGGAGGATACCGAAAAAAATTAATATAAAATTGATTTTTCGCAAAAAACTAAAGAGATGGAGGAAAAAAAAACTATTTCGTAAATGTAAATTAAAAAAAAATAATTAGAAAGAGGAAGTCGTAGATCGCCGGAATTGCTTGATCGGGAAGTCGTAGATCGCCGAAATTTAGAGCACAACTTTCTTCAAACCTTCTTGTGATTTTGATTTTTTTTTTGAGATGGATTGAATTGTTTGTGTTTGCAAAATAGGTTTCATGACAAATTTATAGAATTTTTTGGAAGCCAAATGATCTCCCATACACTCCAAATAGAGCTGTTGTAGAGAATTTTTGGTCATTTTGGACTAAATGACCAAAATATCCCCTAAAACGGTCACAAAATGGAGGTATTTTGGTAAAAGGGGGCCAAAGTTTGAAAAGAAAATTTCAAAAAAAATTGAAAAACTGGTTCTCCCGGCCGGTACGACCCGGGGTCGGGCTTGGGTGGGCCGGGCCGGGCCGGGGCTGAACCGGGCCGACCGTTAAATATTTAAAAAATATATATATCGGGCCGGGCTCGAGCTCGGTTGAGAGAACCCAGCCCAGACCCGATCGAAGGGGGACTTGGGCGGGCCGGGCTAGTGGACGGGCCGGGCCAGGCTAAATAGGGAACGGGTTAGGGCGGACTGGAGCCGGTCCGGGACTGAACCGGACCGGGTCACACCCTGACTCATATGTGCCAATTCTTTTGGCAGAAAACCTACCACCCGCGAACCTTAGAAGGCTGTACCAATTCATTTTGCACAAAGCCATGGTTCGAGCCATTAGCCTCGGCCTAAAAACCATAGCGGGCACGTGGAAATCTTAGAAGCCCTGCCCATTAATTTGCGGGAAAGGAGAAGGCATATGTCCGAGCTCTCTAGCCTAGTGGTATTAGAGCGGACACCTGGAGGGGCCGGCAAGGTTCGAGCCCCCCAATTGTGTGTGTGAGTGTGATTTCAAAAAAAAAAAAAAAAAAAAGAGAAGGCATATTTGAAGATTTTGTACAATTGTCTACTTATACTTCTACTCTCTTTCCTTCTCTGTAACCGGAAGTCCTCCTCTTCCTTGTAACCAAAAGTCCCATCTTCTTCTCTGTAAACAAAAAAAAATCAAGAGCTCTCTCTACGAAGAACCAAGAAAAGGAAGAAGAAAAGCAATACAGAAATTTTCATATAGAGTGAAGAATTTTAACGTAATTGCGAAAAAAGTAACAAGTTTGCTGGAATTGCAATTGGGGTAATGAAACTACATCATTGGTGGCGTGCAGTGGTCACACGCCATGATCCATGGCCTATCCCGCACACGCCATGATGTGATGGCCAGGTCCCCACGCCAGGCTCCCGCGCACGCCATGATCCATGGCCTATCCCGCACACGCCATGATGTGATGGCCAGGACCCCACGCCACATCCCAGCCCGCCGCACACGCCATGATCCATGGCCTGTCCCGCACACGCCATGATCCATGGCCTACGCCATGATGCATGCCCCCCTCACACACGCCATGTGCAGGTGGGTATGCATTCAGGGATAGGCCATCCCCCATGGCGTGTGGTGGTGGGGCCACGGGGATAGGCCATCCCCCATGGCGTGTGGTTGTGGGGCCACGGGGATAGGCCATCCCCCATGGCGTGTGGTGGGGGGGCCACGGGGATAGGCCATCCCCCATGGCGTGTGATGGTGGACTCGCGTGAGGATTGGCCATCCCCCATGGCGTGTGCAGGGGACAGGCCATCTCCCATGGCGTGTGGTGGCTGCTCCTCTCCAATCGGTCAGCACACGCCATCGATGATGTTGTTTCTTTACCCCAAGTGCAATTTTTTCAAACTTATTACTTTTTTTACAATTTTCTTAAAATTCTTTACTCTGTATGAAAATTTCTGAAAGCAATAACGAGTCATGTTATTCTTATAAATAAAAAATCATTGATATATATATATATATATCAATGAACCATTGAGATATATATATATATATATATATATATATATATATATATATATATATATATATATATATATATAAACGGTATATGACCCATAGGCTCATACTCTTATATGAACCATCCCACTTGGCTTCAATGTGGAGCAATAAAAGTATAGTGACTTGGAAGAAAAAATTTAAATAGATGTAAATAAAATATCACATAAAAGATTTGATAAATAATAACTTACCATATCTTTGCTTAGGAACTTACCAAATAAGTTTACCTAGTAATTTAAATATAAATAATGTCATTTGTCCCTCCAAATTAAAATTAAAATTAATATTAATGTTAACATTAACATTAACATTAAAGTTAAAATTAAAATTAATATTAACATTAAAATTAATATTACGTTAACATTAAAATTAATGTTAACAATAACATTAGCATTAATATTAATATTCAAATTAATATTAACAATAACATTAACATTAATATTAACATTAACATTAAAATTAATTTAAAATTAATTAAAAATGAAAATTAATATTAATATTAACATTAATAATATTAACATTAAAATTAATATTAACAATAATATTAATTAATATTAACACTAAAATTAATATTAATATTAACACTAAAATTAATATTAATATTAATAGTAATATTAACATTAACATTAACGTTAACATAATTATGTGACCTTTTATTTGTATTTATTTAAATTCTTAGGTAAACATATTTGGTAAGTTCCTAGGCAAAGTTATGGTAAGTTATTATTTATCAAATCTTTTAAGGGATCTTTTATTTCTATCTATTAAATTTTTTTTTCAAGTCACTATATTTTTATTGGTCCACATGGAAGCCACGTGCAATGACTCATATAAGAGTATGAGCCTATGGCTCATATCCCGTTTTCCCATAATATATATATATATATATATATATATATATATATATATATATATATATATATATATATATATATATATGTGAGTTAGAAGCATGCTAAGAATATTATTGGATGTATGTCACTTGTCCAGGTAAGAATTAAAATTTAGAGGAAGATCCATTAAATATGTACATAGTTTCTTTTATTTGTACTAATACAATGTTATTTCTATTAAAGGACTGGTCCTACGATTATTTCTCCATTTGTAGGCCAAGAATAAAAGATAGTTTCACGTAAGGCACGGTTGGCTATGTTAGGCTGGGCATATATACCAAAATTTGCATCAATGTTAGCAAAGTTGTGTGCGGGATTCAAATTGTGTCGAACAAGAATGAGTTAGACTTGATTCATAAAATGTTGGGTAGTTGCGATAGTGGTGTTATCGAACGACGATATCGTCGATGCGATATAGACGAAATGTGCTTAAATTTTGAGGAATGGCACTACAAAAATACTGTATTTTACATACGGAACTTACCGACGGAAAATAAAGCGTCGCTATTTATCGATGGATTAGCAACTAACTAGCGACTGATTTTTTATGTAAAATATACTGAAAATAATTTTCGCTAGATTCGTCGGTAGTTAGTCTCTAATTATTAGCGACTACTTAGCGACGAAAATTTTCGTCGCTGAGCTGCTGTCAAAGTTAAAAGACAACACTTTTTTTCCATTCTCAAATTTTTCACCAAACCCAAAATTCCCCCCAAACTTCTTCCTTCCTCCTCCTCCGACCTCCTCCTCCACCGACCCCCTCCTCAACAGCGTCCTCCCCCTCCGATCCCCTCCTCCTCCTCCGACTTCCTCCCCCTCCTCCTCGGCGGCGACCACCCCCGCCGACCTCCTCCTCCTCCCCCTCCCCTCGGCGGCGACCTCCCCCTCCTCCTGGTGACCTCCTCCGACCTCCTCCTCCCTACCTACGATCCCCTCCTCCTCGACCCCTCACCCCTCCTCCTCGGCCCCCTCCTCCTCATCGGGTAATTTTTTTTTTAATTTGTTACTTCTTTTCATATTTATATTATGTGTTTAATTAACCTATACTTGGACACAAAAATTATGATACAATGTAATAGCCAGGGTTTTGGACACGGACACGGACACTGACACAATGTAGTAGCTAGGGTTTTGGGCTGTTACTAACCCGATTTTGATTTTACCGATTTCGATATCGATACTCATAGGAATGGTATAATACTGATAAGGCCGATACTAACCCGATTTCGATATTGATACTCATAGGAATGGTCAATATTACCGACTAAGGAATGGTATGATACTCACAATGTAGTATCGATAAGGCCGATACTAACCCGATTTCGATGTTACCGATTTTGATATCGATACTCATAGGAATGATATGATACCAATTTTGATATCGATACTCATAGTAATGGTCGATATAACCGACTTCGATATCGATACTCATAGGAATGGTCGATATACCGATTTCGATACCGTTACTCATAGGAATGGTCGGTAATATCGATACTCATAGGAATGGTATGATACTCACAATGTAGTATCGATAAGGCCGATACTAACCCGATTTCGATATTACCGATTTCGATATCGATACTTATAGGAATGGTATGATACCAATTTTGATATCGATACTCATAGGAATGGTCTGATACAGATTTCGATATCGATACTCATAGGAATGGTCGACATTACCGACTTCGATATCGATACTCATAGGAATGGTCGATATACCAATTTCGATACTGATACTGTTAACCTTGGTTGCTATAATTAGGTACTAAATTAATTTTTACTTGTATTTACCCAATATATGGTTTGGTGCAGAATTGGTTTGAACAATGAGTCGATACTTAGTTGACCGTTCGTGGATGTACAATCGGCGACATGAGAGCAAGATTGGTTTGACGGATGATTTCAAGACGGGCGTCGAGGAAATTCTGAGATACGCTAATAGCTAACCTTATTTCATGGACGGAAGGCTCACAAAGTGACCTTGTGTCAATTGTCGTAATATACCATTCAGAGAGGTAGACCTCGTGAGAGAGCACCTCTACAAGAAGGATTTTGTACTGAACTACAATGAATGGACGACTCATGGAGAACCTTTGGTTCAACAATATCAGTCCTCCTTCAATACGGAGGTGGGAGACCCCACTCTTGGAGACCACTTCCAATATCGCCATCAAAACTTGGCATGTGAGTTGGTATTTGATGCGGCTTGTGCCAGTCTAAGTTTTGATCCAGAGGATCCAGATCCTATTGCAAAGGAGTTCTATGATATGTTCAACCATGCCGATAATCCGTTATATCCAGGTTGTGATTCTTATTCTGTCCTATCGGTGGTGATGCGGTTGTTGAACCTCATGTCTGATTTTAACTTACTGCAAGAATGCTACGATCAGATAATTCAGTTTGTTAGAGAGTTGCTGCCAAAAGGAGCGAAGGACTTGCCAGAAAACTTTTACAAGTCGAAGATGATGAAACGAAAACACGGATTAAGCTACGAAAAGTTAGATTGTTGCTGAAATGACTACATGTTATACTACAAGGAGAACAATGATAAAGACAAATGTATTTTTTGTCACGAGGACCGGTACAAGCCCATTCGGGGCAAAAGAAAATCAACTGCACGAGCAAGGTTGCGCCCCTACAAATACATACAGTTTTTGCTGATCACAAAGAGGCTACAAAGAACGTATATGTCCTCGAATACTGTAGAACACATGGCACGGCATAGTAAAGAACGGAAGATGGATGAAGGAGAATTATCTCACCCAACCTATTGGAGAGGCATGGAAGCATTTTGATCGATGTCATCCTGGATTTGCTGTAGAGCCTAGGAATGTTCGACTGGCTTTATGTTCTGATGGGTTCACTCCTTTCGGATAGTCGGGGACTCAGTACTCTTGTTGGCCGGTGATTTTGACCCCTTACAATCTACCACCGTGGATGTGCATGAAGACTCCTTATATGTTCTTGACACTTATCATACCCGGTCCAAAAAATCCAAAGAAGAACATCGATATCTACTTGCAGCCATTGGTGGACGAGTTGAAACAATTTTGGCAGCTTGGCGTTCAGACGTATGATATATCAATGGAGCATAACTTTCAGATGAGAGTGATGTTGATGTGGACCATCAATAATTTTCCCGTATACGAAATGTTATCTGGGTGGAGTACTCATGGTATTATGTCTTGTCCGATATGTATGAAAAAGAGTAAGGTATTTCGCCTTCAGAATGGAGGAAAAGCTTGTTTTTTTATTGCCATCGTCAGTTCCTTCCTATGTCGCATCCATGAAGAAGGAATAGGGATGCCTTTAGAGCTGGTAAACAGGAACAAACTCCTCCCTCATTTAGATTGACTGGAGATATCGTTTGGGCAGAGGTAGAGGATTTGCCGGCTATAAAGGAAGATCCGAGTGGGGTCATATGGGGCAGACGAGTGGAGCTCTGATCACAGCAGGTCTGATGCCTGCCCCTACTGTACCGGCTCCTACTTCGACCACAACGCCTCCGCCAACGGCTGCTCCTCCGACCACAGTGCCTACTACACCGGCTCCTCCTCCGACCATATTGCCTCTTGTCGTGCCACCGACTCTTTCAGACGTCGTTCCTGCACAGGACGTACAACGGATCATCACTTTGGTCCTAGGGCAGTTATATTCATGCGGACGACCGACTATGCATCCGCCACCTCCTCCACCTCCACCACCATCAGTTTGAGTTTTGTTTATTTTTTGGTTGTATTTAACGATGAGTTTGTATGAACTTTAGGGGTTTGATCGATATTTGTGTATATGTACTATATTGCGACTGTTGGATGAGTTTATGTATGACTGAACATATTTGACTGTTGGACGTGTTTGATCGAGATGCTTGGGTTTATTTTTTTATATATTAGGGTTATATTTAATGTGGTATAAATATTGGGTTAATTTTTTATTTGACTGTTGGACATATTTGACTTTTGGAATGAGTTTATGTATGACATCTCTATTCATAGGTTTGAGCAAAGCTGGAATAATTAAATGTGGTATAAATAAAAAGTTTAGCAACTAACCAGCGACGGATTACACTACCAAAATTCATCACTTTAGCGACGGCCGTATCCGTCGCCCTGCCGTCGGTAAATGGCAATACCGACGGATGGCCGACGAATTTTGTACAAAAACATCCGTTGGAAAAAGTCTCGTCGCTAAAAACAATTACGTCGCCAAGTTGTCGCCCAGCGACGATTTCGCGACAGATTTTCGTCAACCATACTCGTACATCTCACGACGAATTACCGATGGATTTTTGTCAAAGCGCGTATCAGAAAGTTAATGACACATCGCCTTATCGACGGCCGTATCCGTCGCTAAAATGGTCGGTAATTGCGTATCAGAGAGTATCTGATACGCAATATCCGTCGCTAAATGGTCGGTAAATGCGTATCAGTGAGTGTCTGATACGTAATATCCGTCGCTAACTCGTCGATGGTAGTCGCTATTGTTCGATGGGCTAGCGACGGAATAGCGACGGTACATCCGTCGACCCAGTTCTGTGAATTTTTTATATTTCCAAAACCGTGGCGAAGGATATTCTGCCACTATTCCGTCGGGATATGTCGCTACTCCGTCGCTGACCAGTCGCGGAATTGGTGAAGGATTATCCGTCGCCAAACTTTTACCGACTACTAGCGACGGTCTACCGACGGAATATTCATCGATCCCATTCTGTGATTTTTTTTCATATTTCTAGAACCTTACCGACGGACGATCCGTCAGTGAGTTGTCGCCATCCGTCGCTAACTTGGAATAGTCCCAGTTAGCGACAGAAATTCCGTCAGTGAGTAGTCGCCATCCGTCGCTAACTTGGAATAGTCCCAGTTAGTGACGGATATTCCGTCGGTTGGTAGTCACGGGTCCGTCGCTAACTGGATATTTTTTGAATTTTTTTGTATAAAACAGAGCATTCCCTATTCACACAACATCTACCAACATAAATAACATAAATTTTCCAAACATTCAACATTATCCAAACATTCAAACATTCAACATCCCAAACATTCAACATCCCAAACATCCACCAATATAAATAAAACAGATCATTCCCAAACATCCACCAACACAAACTAACATAAATAATGCAACAATCATTTAAAACAGTCAACATTATCCAATATTTCAAATTATCCACACAAATATTCAATATTTAAACAATTTTCAAAAATTTTGAATACAAACATCAACGAGGAGGAGGAGTTGGATCATCCGATGGTGCTGGTACTCCCTGCTGCGCCCGACGCATGTACACTTCCACCAGGTGTGGCGACAATCCCTTTAAGACATGGTCTGGAAGTTGGCGTAGCTGCTCTGGCGACATCAGGTCGAGAAGGGCCGTCACAACAGGAGGCGGTACGATAGGGGCAGTAGGGTCAAAAGAGAGACGCCCGGCGGAAGAAGGACCGACAACACCAGTAGACGGACCGGGAGCAGATGGAACAGAAGCAGTAGAAGGACGCAGAAAGTACGTGGACAACTGCGCCCGTAAGTCCGACAGCATACCGTATGCTGGAAAATTGTTTATTGTCCACATCAGTGAAGCTCTCATCTGAAAGTTCTGTTTCCTGGAAATATCATAGGTCGCGACGCCGATCTCCCACAGCTGTTTCAGCTCATCCACCAACGGCTGTAAATATATATCGATATTTTTCGTCAGATTTTTGGGACCCGATATGATAGCTGTCAAGAACATATAAGGAGTCTTCATACACATCCATGGTGGCAGATTGTAAGGGGTAAGAATGATCGGCCAGCAGGAGTATTGAGATCCCGACTGCCCGAAAGGGGCGAAGCCATCAGAACATAGCACCTAACGTACATTTCTAGGCTCTGCAGTAAAATCTGGATGACACAAATCAAAATGCTTCCATGCCTCTCCGTCCGAAGGATGTGACAATTCTCCATCATCCTTTGTGCGTTCTTCGTTATGCCACGTCATGTGTTCAGCTGTATTCAGAGATATATACATCCTCTGCAAGCGCTTCGTGATCGACAAGTAATACATATACTTGTAAGGACGTCGTTTTCTAGTTGACTTTCTTTTTTTCCTTTACTGGCTTGTAACGATCCGCATTACAGAAGCTACAACTTTCTATGTCCTCCTTCTCCTTGTAGTACAACATGCATCCGTTGCGACAACAATCTATCTTCTCGTACCCCAGTCCCAGTTGTCGGACCATCATCTTTACCTGTAGAAGTTTTTTGGGAGCTCATTTGATTCCTTCGGTAAGATCTCCGTCGCTAGTTGTGTAATCCGATCATAGCAAGCTTGTGGCAAGTTAAAATTGGACTTTATGTTCAACAACCGCATCGTCACTGATAGTAAGGAATGAGTCTCACAATCAGGATGTAGAGGAGTATCTGCATCCTGAAACATATCATAGAACTCCTTCGCCTCGGGATTAGGATCCTTCGGATCAAAATTAGGCCCTGCCGTATCGTACACCATATCTTGTGCACAATTTTGTAGGTCTCCATAATCAACAGAGCATCCGTCGTCCATGATAAAATCTGTTGTAGCATTTTCATCAAAAGTATAAGTAGCAGCATTTGCAACCTGTCTTTCTGCATATAGTTCACCTTGCGATGACCACATGCAGTAATCACGTACGAAACCCTTACGGGTCAAATGATCTCTCACAGTCACCACTTCTTCGTAACGTCTATTGCAACAATTACTACATGGACACTTGATTTTGTTACCGTCCATGTACTAAGATTTACTCATGGCATACTTAAGAAACACTTCCACGCCTGCCTGAAAATCGTCACTCATACCTATTCTGCTCTCGTGTTGTCGTTTGTACATCCATGTATGATCAAAGAAGTAACGATCTATCGCAGATTGGATGTGAAAATCTGTATCGTAAGACAAACAGAATTATTATGTAATCATGTACTCACCAATAATCGGATGTAACTGTGTCCAAGGGTACTCCGGGGCCTACCGTACAGTAACTAGTGGATCCGCTGGTATAGGCCGGATGTACTTAGTATCGACCGTATCAGATTAGTATCGGTCTATCGGCTTGGTATAGGCCGTATCAGATTGGTATTGTCCTTAGAAAATTGGTATCATCCTATCCGATATGTACATGTATCGGCCGTATAGCTAGGATTCGTATTGACCTTATTGATTCGCAATAGACGTATCCGATAGGTATCGGCCGTGTCGGATTAGTATCGACCGTATCGAATTATAGTATTGTGGAAGGTTTAGTAACAACTGTACTTGGATTTCTCTCTTCTCGAGCTAGAATACCATTGTAAGAGAGTCACGAGAGCATAAAAAATCTCCTAAATATTGATGTTTACGAGAGTGATTGGCCAGTTACAGTAACATAGCTCGAGAGAGTGAATGGCCAATCACTCCCATAAATATCAATATTTAGGAGATTTTTTACGCTTCCGTGACTCTCTTGCAATGGTAATCTAGCTCGAGAAGAGAAAAATCCAAGTACAATTGTTACTAAACCTTCTACCATACTAATCTGATACTGCCGATACTAATCTGATACGCCGATACCTATCGGATATGGCCGATACCGAATCGATAAGGCCAATACGAATCCTAGCTATACGGCCGATACATATCGGATAGGACGATACCAATTCGCTAAGACCAATACCAACCGATACGGTCGATACTTATAAGTACCTACGGTCGAGAAGGTTGACCCGCTGGTACATCCATGTACGATCAACGTAGTAACGATCCATTGCAAATTGGATGTAAAAATCTGTATCGTAAGACAAACTAAACATACTTATTTCGATACCGATACTGATTCCGATACTCAAAAAAATAGTCCGATACCGATTCCGATACTCAATAAAATAGTCCGATACTGATACACTACCAAAATACAGTAAATTAGCGACCGAAACTTAGCGACAGAAATTTTTCGTCGGCGTTAGCGACGGCTTTGTGGCAACTAGCCGACGGATTACCGACGACAAGCTGTTACATTTTTTATTTTATTTTTAGGGGGAGAAAAGGTCGCACATCCATCGCTAGGGCGTCGGAAATATAGCGACGGATAGTCACCCGTCGCTATGCAGTCGATTATTTGGCGAAAATTGTGTGGAGAATTGGCGGGACAATTCTTCGACTACGTAGCGACGGATATTCAGTCGGTAAGTATCAAAAATAGCGACTAACGGGCAACGGACAAAAATCCGTTGCTAGTCCGTCGCTACATATACGTTCCAGACTTATATTGAAACGGTGGGGAAAACTTTTCGCATTCCCCCCAAATTCACTCTCTCTCCTCTCTCTCTCTCTCCTGCGGCTTCGGTGATCGGCGTCGGCGTCCTCTCCTCTCTCTTTTTAGAAGGTAATCCCCTCTCTCTCTCTCTCTCTCTCTCTCGCGGTGTCGTAGGGGCAGCGGGGGAGGCGGGCTTGGGGCGGGGGCATCGGGGGCTGGGCGGCGGGCTTGGGGCGGGGGCGTCGGGGGCTGGGCGGCGGGCTTAGGGCGGGGGCGTCGGGGGCTGGGCGGCTGGTTTGGGGCGGAGGCGTCAGGGGCAGGGCGGTGGGCTTGGGGCGGGGGCATCGGGGGCTGGGCGGCGGGCTTGGGGCGGGGGCGTCGGGAGCTGGGGGCTTGGGACGGGGGCGTCGGGGGCTGGGCGGCGGGCTTGGGGCGGGGGCGGTGGGCTTGGGGCGGGGGCGTCGGGGGCTGGGCGGCGGGCTTGGGACGGGGGCGTCGGGGGCTTGGCGGCGGGCTTGGGGCGGGGGCGTCGGGGGCTGTGCGGCTGGCTTGGGGCGGGGGCGTCGGGGGCTGGGCGGCGGGCTTGGGGCGGGGGCGTCCGGGGCTGGGCGGCGGGCTTGGGACGGGGGCGTCGTGGGCTGGGCGGCGGGCTTGGGGCGGGGGCGTCGAGGGCTGGGCGGCTGGCATGGGGCGGGGGCTTGGCTAAATAATGTGTTATCCATATTGGGTGTTATCCATTAGTTTGGTGGTATTTGGATTAGTAAATATGAATATGGGGTTTGGGTTCATGGTGTATATGTTCACTGTCTCAAGGACAGTGCGAGTTCTTCATCTGCCTTCTTTGTTAAGAATATTCTTGGGACATTCGCTTCACCAAAGTCACTGAATAAGTGAAATTTTTCCTGGAAAACCGACCCTTAGAGTGTATCAGTTGTGTGCTTCTATATAGATGTATATATCTATACATCTAACTGTGATATACATATGTGTATGTGACAATCTCAGTTAGCGACGGACTAGTGACCGGTTAGCGACGGATATTTTCAGCTCCATTTGGTTATGGGACGAGCTCGGATACTTTGACAAAGGAGACCACCATGCTGTCAGGAACCTCTCACTCGAGCTCTACACGAAGGATGTCCAGTTGAGCTCCAGGGCAAAGTTTTGGCTCGGAGCAAGAATCTGTTGACGGAGCATATCCACCATGCTGTCAAAAAAAAATAGTAACGGTGAGAGACCCATCTGAGTAGGACATATACTCTGATAATATCTCCTCCAACACTCAATCCTACTACTGATATCATTCTTGTAAAGGTGATCTCTCAGAGTATACGTCATACTCAGATGGATCTCTTAGAGTATCCTCTCCGGTTGGGTTATGTTCTGAGCCATCCGTTCTCACACTTAAAATACATATGAATTAGAACTGTGTTTTGTATTTTTGGCGAAACCAGTGATTGGATTCTGTATTTTGTATTTTGGTTTCTGTATTTTGGCTCCAGCTCCATTTGCATTAATCTACGGTACGATATGGTGATCAGGACATAGTCCTTGCAGCCATTCGACTGGCGAGGCAGAAACTATGTAGTCGTATATAAAGTTGACTGTCCTCTGACCCTCATCCCTCGGCAATGATGATACGACAACCTATCACTATATCTTATATAGTAGTAGATGATGTGTTAGTATTACATTATGTGAGTTCATCTTGATTCTGTTACATTCTTCAGATACTAGATACGATAAGAACATATACTACACCATATGTACAGAACATAGGTGATTCACACTAATGTATGCTAGAATGAATTTTGGGTTGTGTTCTGAGCCATCCGTTCTCACACTTGAAGATAAATCGAATTATAACGACGGATATTAGGTTACTCTTCAGGATAATTGATGTCTATTTTATATTAATTTGGTTTGGTCTATATGATTTTTGGATAATTGGTGTGCATTAAATTCGTATGTGCATATTTGGTCTATGTGATTCTTGGATAATTGGTGTGCATTATATATTTGGTCTATGTGATTGTTGGATAATTGGTGTGCATTATATATTGGTTTGGTTTATGCATATTTTTGTGAACAGGGAAAGTGCTGCAATTTTTTTTCAAAAAAATCTTAGTTAGCGACGGACTAGTGACCGGTTAGCGACGGATATTTCCAGCTCCATTTGCATTAATCTACGGTACGACATGGTGATCAGGACATAGTCCCTGCAACCATTCGACTGGCAAGGCAGAAACTATATAGCCGTAGATAAAGTTGACTGTCCTCCGACCCTCATCCCTCGGCAATGATGATACGACAACCTATCACTATATCTTATATAGTAGTAGATGATGTTTTAGTATTACATTATGTGAGTTCATCTTGATTCTGTTATATCCTTCAGATACTAGATACGATAAGAACATATACTACACTATATGTACAGAACATAGATGATTCACACTAATGTATGCTAGAATGAATTTTGGGTTGTGTTCTGAGCCATCCGTTCTGATCAAGCATCTTCCTTCTCCTCTCCTCCACCATGGCTCTGGACCCATCTGTTCCTCCCTACTTCCCTTCTTCTTATTTGACTCTCTCAGCCACATATGATATCCACCTCAAGTGTAGAGTCGGGGGAGAAGAAGTGGGCATGAAGAGGAGGGGGAAGCAGCACAGCCGGCGGCATGACCCGGAGGAAGTACAGATGTTTTCTTCAACATCCGTAGGAGAACTATAAGGATATATCTTTTCACAATATGTCACCTTGTCAAAGACCCTTAATGTCACGTTACCGCGGTGTCGAAAGACTAACATGTCATAATTTTTTAAGCCGTGTGTTTGACATAATCCTCCCAACTCTTTCCTCCTATGTAGTAATCTTGTATTACTACATAGCAGGAAAGAGTTTGGAGGATTATGTCAAAACAAACGGCTTAGAAAATTATGACATGTTAGTCTTCCGACACCGCGGTAACATGGTTGTCACATTAAGGGTCTTTGACAAGGTGATATGTTGTGAAAAGATATATCCTTATAGTTCTCCTACGGATGTTGAAGAAAACCTCTGTACTTCCTTCGGGTCATGCCGCCGGCTGTGTTGCTTCTCCCTCCTCTTTCTGCCCACTTTTTCTCCTCCGACTCTACACTTGAGGTGGATATCATATGTGGCAGAGAGAGTCAAATAAGAAGAAGGAAAGTAGGGAGGAGCAGATGGGTCCAGAGCCATGGTGGAGGAGAGGAGAAGGAAGATGCTTGATCAGAACTTGAGGTGGAAAAGTTGTGACGTTGATAGCATGAGAGATGGAGAGGGTGAATGGAGGGAGGGAAGTGGCTGCATGCCTTTGGCTCACTCGAGCGGTATTTGTCCTCCGACCCTCATCCCTCGGCAATGATGATATGACAACCTATCACTATATCTTATATAGTAGTAGATGATGTCTTAGTATTACATTATGTGAGTTCATCTTGATTCTGTTACATTCTTCAGATACTAGATACGATAAGAACATATACTACACCATATGTACAGAACATAGATGATTCACACTAATGTATGCTAGAATGAATTTTGGGTTGTGTTCTGAGCTATTCGTTCCCATACTTGGCAATTAAGCATGTGAAATAGAACTGATTATGTTTAGTTTGTCTTACGATACAGATTTTCACATCCAAATTGAAATAGATCGTTACTTCGTTGATCGTACATGGATGTACTAGCGGATCAACCTCCTGGACCGTAGGTACTTATAAGTATTGACCGTATCGGATTAGTATCGATCTATCGTTTTGGTATGGGCCGTATCGGTTGGTATTGGTCTTAGCGAATTGGTATCGTCCTATCCGATATGTATCGGCCGTATAGCTAGGATTCATATTGGCCTTATCGATTTGGTATCGGTCATATCCGATAGGTATTGGCCGTATTGGATTAGTATAGACCATTTTGGATTAGTATCGTGGAAGGTTTAGTAACAACTGTACTTGGATTTCTCTCTTCTAGAGCTAGATTACCATTGCAAGAGAGTCACGAGAGCGTAGCTGGCCAGTTACAAAACATACATACTTCCTTTTCAATCTCGCTTTTCCTGACGGAAAAGAAAGCATGTATGTTACTGTAACTGGCCAATCACGATCTGGTGACTCTCTTGCAATAGTATTCTAGCTCGAGAAGAGAGAAATCCAAGTACAATTGTTACTAAACCTTTCACGATACTAATCCGAAATGGTCTATACTAATCCAACACGGTCGATACCTATCGGATATGACCGATACCAAATCGATAAGGCCAATATGAATCCTAGCTATATGGCCGATACATGTACATATCGGATATAGGACGATACCAATTTGTTAAGACAAATACCAATATGATACGTCCTATATCAAACCGATAGACCGATACTAATCTGATACACTAGATACTAAGTACATCCGACCTATACCAGCGGATCCACCAATTACTGCACGATAGGCCCAACGACTCCAGTTACATTCGGTTATTGGTGAGTACATGATTACATAGTAATTCTGTTAGTCTTGTGATACAGTTTTTTACTCTCTCATGCTACCAACGTCACAACTTTTCCAGTGCTGCTCCCTCTAATGATGATGAACGCAAAAAACCAACGTCACAACTTTTATAATTTGAGTAAATTTCTTTACCCTATATGAAAATTTCTGTTGTCAGAGAGATGGCTCATAGGACTCGCCGAGGTGGTACGGCTAGTCGAGGAAGGGGCCGAGGCAAGAAACCCTTGGAGGTCGACACGGAGAAAGTCCCCGTCGTCAAACAAGAGCCGGTGACTGTTAAGGAGGAGGTGTTACCAAAGGTCGAGGTGTCACCCCCAGTTTTTGAATTAGGAATATTTTCATCATTTTCAAGTTTTATAATTTTTTAGGAATTTTATTTAATTTTATATGATTTTTAGGGATTTATTTGGGTTAGTTTGGATTTTATCCAATTCGGACTTAAGTTGGAGACTCGGGTAGCCTGGACACTAGTGGGACCCCCATACTAGCTGGGCTTGACCCACATACCATCCTAATTAGGTTAGAAACTATAAACCCAACTTCCATGGCTTAATTAGTCATTTTAGAGGCTTAATTGGTTAATTAGAAACAAACCGAAACAAACCGAACCAAACCGAAACAAACCGAACCCAAACTAAGTCTATTGGGTTTGGGGGCTTATTGGATCACCACCCAAACCCAATATCCCCCCCCCATGGCCGGCCACAAGGTGAGCACCCCCCCCCTCTTTCTTCTTCACAAAGTAAACACACTCTCTCTCTCTCTCTCAAAATTCATTTTCTTTCCAAGCTCTTCTTCCTCCAAGGAAACCTATTCTAGGTATGCATTTAATTCTCTATTTATTACACTTTTGCATTTAATTTCTTCACAATAAATGGAGAGGAGATGATTCTCCACACTTTGCCCATAAATTTCATAGGGTTCCCGAGAAATCTAGGTTAGAGATTTATTAGGGGTTTTCTATTTTGAGTGGTATATATATATATATATATATATATATATATATATATATATATATATATATATATATATATATATATATATATATATATATTTAGATGGATAGATAGATATCTAGATAGATATGTAGATATCTATCTATCTATCTATATATATATATATATATATATATATATATATATATATATATATATATATGTAGAAGGAGAAGAATTAGAGAAGAAGAAGAGAACAGCAGCTGCAGTAGCAGCTAGTAGCTGCAACAGCAGCAGGACAGCAGTAGCAGCTGCTGTAGCAGTGGCTACAGCAGCAGTCCCCCCCTAAAACCCCCATCTAAGCCCCATTTTACCCCCCCCCCCCCCCTTAACTCCCATATATATATATATATATATATATATATATATATATATATATATTTTATATATATATATATATATATATATATATATATATATATATATATATAAGCCCCATTTTAACCCCCCCTTAACTCCCATATATATATATATATATATATATATATATATATATATATATATATATATATATATATATGTATATATATATATATATATATATAGGTAGATAGTTAGAATTAGAAGAAGAATAGGAGAAGAAGATTAAGGAAAAGATAAGAAGAATAAGAAGAAGTTGAGATAAGAGATTAGAGGAAGAGAAGAAGAAAAATAGAAGAAGTAAGGAAGAGAAGAAGAGAATTAGAAGAAGTAAGGAAGAAGAATTAGAATGAGAAAAATTAGGAGAATAGGAATTAGAGAAGGAGAAATTGAAGAGGAGGAAATAGAAGAAGAAGAATAGGAAGGGAAAGTGGGAAATAGAAAATAGAGGAGATCGAGTTAGAGGGTGAAACGGAGCTCCGAGTGTCGGAATGAGTTAAAACTTGGCGTGGACCTAGAATACGTGAATTAGATTTTGCGGGTAGGCTCCCGAGTTGAAATCGGGGTTGTAGGGCGCCGGTATCGCGCCGTACCATTGCGTATCTTGAGATATTCAAGATATCGGCAATGGGCCGTAAGATGGACTAGACGTCCACTTTACCTAGGTATCTTGGTAGGTAATATATGTATAGGCTAGTATCTTACTACCCTAGGGAGCACGGGTCAAAATACCGAGCGTAGGTAGGCTAGCTTGATATTCACCTAGGCTAGAAATTTACCTAGAAAAGGGTAAATTAGGAAATTGGCCTACGGCCAAGATTTGAGTTTCGAAGTCCAAAATGGACTTGGATATGGGTTGTAGAGGTTGGTAATGGTTAGAAATAGTCGCCTAGACCTAGTCTTGACCTCGGTTGACCACGGTTGACTTTTTAGACCAAAAGTTAACTATGGGTCAATACTTTACCCAATTTAGTCCCAAATTCCATTAAACTTGGCAGTTGACCAAAAGTCAACTATTAGTCACCATTGACCTAGGATTGACCTAGGGTTGACCTAAAGTTGACCAGAGTTGACCAGTTGACCAAAAGTCAACTGTAAGTCAACCGTTGACTTAAATCGACATAGATTAATTCCGTTTGACTTGCATTAACCCAGTTTGACCTAGCTAGACCTAGATTGACTTAGTTTGACTTGTCTTAACCTAGAATGACTTAATAGTGTTTAAATTTGATTTGACTTTATTTCCTAAACAGAGTATTGATACGTCTTGTTCTCTATAGGTCCTTGAGACGTAGCATTTGATCCCGTTGACATATCATATCATATTACAGACGAGTATATTCTCTGACACTTTTCCAATTTACGATGATTGTTATAATTCATGTAATTAGTGTAGATATGCTTGTTCTAGACACAGTGGTCACACGAATTGGTATTCATGGATCCCGACATGAGATGTTATTCCTCGTTATCTTGGTATATCTTGTGCAAGCTCTCTTGTAGTTCTTGTGCAGTATATAGACACCGATTCTCGAGGAGACTTGCTCCCTTCTCGTAGAATCCCGTGTCGTAACGTGTCTTGCTTGGATCCTATACCACACGTATGATTGGCTAGATCATAACCTTGTACAGACCCAATTCGGCCACATGTTGTAGCTAGTACTCACACACCTAGATATATGATTCTTGTACATGCCATGATCAGTTTACTTGCCTTGTTCTAGCTCTAGATTTACAGCTTACCTTGCCATGATACTCACATGTACATTTCATGATTTTCTTGTATATACTCTCTATTTACTGTCTTATAGCTTTTGTCATATCTTGAGAACTGTTGTTAGTATATTGTACTCGTTCCATCCTGACTGGATATGTTGATAAAATATTACAGATGCTGATGAGGGGGATTACAGTACCTACTACGTTCCAGATGACGTAGTGGACATAGACTTGGAGACCTTGGTCCAGCAGGGCTTAGCTCCGCCTGACGAGACTTTACCTATTGCTTAGATATAGTAGGTCTTTTGTACTGGACCTTGTCTCCAGCTACTTTTGAGACTGTTATTATTATGGATTGTATTAGAGACTTGGACTTATATATTATTTGTGTTTGGACTTGACAGGTTATTATTTTATCGTCTTGTTGTCTTTATCTTTCAGTCTTTACTTTGTCGTCATAGAGTTGTGATTTGAGCACTCATATATAATCATTGCTTGTCCTTCGTTCGGAGTTGACCATATTCTCGACAGGTTTTTGATATATATATAAACTGTTGTTAGAGTAGAAAACCTACAGCGTTCCACGACGTTTTTACGGTGAGGGCTGGGCGTTGTCACGTGCACGTGCCCTTATAGCGGGTGCGGGTCGTGACACGAGGTCAAGGAAGAACTGATGACCATCAGGGAAGAGATTGCTCCCAAGCTTGAAGTTAAGAAGGGGCCACCGTCAGAGAGTAGTAGCATCGGGACCGACCCTCCTGTCCCTACAGAAGACCTCAACCAGATTGAGCCTTCGTATGCAAAGTGGCTGATAGAATGGTACATGCCTCAACGCAACTATGATCCCTGGCTGTGAGGATTCATCGTCTGACTTGCGGTTTTTGCTGAGGCCAAAGTCGATTTTCCTATGTGTTTTAGAATATTTGTGGAAATTTTAAAATATTTGTGGGAATTTTGGAATATTTGTGCTATGATCGGATTATAACGACGGATATTAGGTTACTCTTCAGGATAATTGATGTCCATTTTATATTAATTTGGTTTGGTCTATATGATTCTTGGATAATTGGTGTGCATTAAATTCGTATGTGTATATTTGGTCTATGTGATTCTTGGATAATTGGTGTGCATTATATATTTGGTCTATGTGATTGTTGGATAATTGGTGTGCATTATATATTGGTTTGGTTTATGCATATTTTTGCGAACAGGGAAAGTGCTGCAATTTTTTTTCAAAAAAATCTCATTTAGCGACGGACTAGTGACCGGTTAGCGACGGATATTTCCAGTTTCCGACTACTGTTCGACGGCAAATTCGTCGCTAACTGGAGATTTGAAAATGTTTCCAGGTAGCGACGGGTGGTCGACGGAATATCCGTCGGCAACGTTCTGGTGGTATATAGTTCGACGGAATAGCGACGACCTATCCGTCGTAATGGTTCTGGAAATACCAAGCATTTTCAGAACATGGTCGACGGATAATCCGTCAGTATTCCGTCGCTAACCCGTCCTTTGTTAGCGACGGTGATCGACGGAATAGCGACGACTCATCCGTCGCCATGGTTCTGAAAATGCCAAGCATTTCCAGAACATGGTCGACAGATGATCCGTTAGTATGCCATCGCTAATCCGTCCTTTGTTAGCGACGGCGATCGACGGAATAGCGACGGAATGATACACTCTGATATGCTATTACGACGGTTTACCGACAGACAACTACGTCGCTAGTGTATACACAGTTCAGTATTTAATACCTGAAATGGACGAAAGCCCGTCGAAAAGTCGTCGCTAATGCTTCATATTGTGAAGTCGAAACGCCGTCGCTATTCCGTCGCTTGACGACTATGTAGCGACGGACAGTTATTAGCGACGAGCTGATTGCCGACAGATTATTTTGGCCAAGACCCGTCAGTGATCGGTCGCTAATACAAATTCCCGACGGACGGGCGACGGATCCGGCCGTCGCAAAATCGATAAATTTTGTTAGTGATACCGATATTCGTTAAAGGATTCTGGCTCGCTCCACCAACTAAATTTTGGTTTTGATTTTGGTTTTGGTTTCAGTTTGGGTTTTGGTTTTGGTTTTGGTTTTTGTTTTGGTTTTAGTTTCGGTTTGGTTTTGGTTTTGGTATTGGTTTTGGTTTTGATTATTCGATTTTGGTTTTGGTTTTGAATATACTAAATTCGGTTCGGTTTCGGTTTAAAAAAATTTCGGTTTCGGTTTTAAAAATATTCGGTTCGGTTTCGGTTTTGAATATACTAAATTTTATTATTCGGTTTCGGTTTCGGTCCAAAGTTTATATATACTCCTATATATATATATATATATATATATATATATATATATATATATATATGTGTGTGTGTGTTCCGATCCCCACCACCGTCGACCCCAACTCCCACCCTCGGCCCAAATCCGATACACTACCCCCCCGCGACCCCCTTTCCCACCACCGTCGACCTCGGCGCCCCAGACACCTGCCACCCCCCTGCCGCTGTCACGACCCGCACCTAATAATTGGGCATGAACCGTGGGTACGTCCAGCCTACGTCGCAGTATCGACGGTAGAACGCTGTCTAGTCATCTCCACAGTTTTATAAATACAACCACGCAGTTTATATTCATTTTCACAAGCAAATCCAATCACAGAGGCCAAATATAATATGAGATCTATAAATAGTTTGGAGAGATAGATAAAGAATGATCTGACAAAACTCCAATATCAGTCAAAATGTACCAAAAGTCACAATCTCCAAAGGAAAAACAATGTTCTAGAGATCATCTACTAAACAAGTCATAAGTCTCCAATAGGAATACATCTAAAAAGTCTCAGCTGAACAAGCTGCGATACTAAAATATAAACTACTGAAAGCCATCTGTAGCAGGCAAATCAGCATAAGTAGCCTCCAACTCGCCCTGTGCACCAAAGTCGGGATCTGCAGTGTGCTCATAATACGTGGTACAAAAATCCTCTAACTCATCACCTAAAATATTGATTATCCAGTCAGGATTGGAACAAGCACACAAACTGAAAAGCCATCCGCATCATAATAGAATGATAGTACATAAATATAGCATATGTGGAAAAATAAACTGAACAGTGAAATGATGACATAGTCTATCTAGAATATGGTATGAATCACAGGAAGTAATATGTCAACTGGAAAGAATATAATAGCATAGTGACATATCAATTGGTGAAATGTAAAGAAATAATGAAGACGACTATCTAAGTGTATTGAAATACCCTTTTCGACATGTGAACGGCTAAGGGGTAAATACGGCTCACCGCACGTGTCGTGTGCAGCTGCTATCATTCAAGATTAGACATATTGGGATAGAATGGGAAGTTCACACATCTACTAAGGTATTTCCCCGTCCCGACTAGTATACATGGGCCCAGACAAGTCAAGAAGCACAATATAAAAGTAAGACAAGAACATGGTAAATGGGGTCCATGATACTACCTCGTGTGTCCATCGTGTCATCAAGCAGGGCATATGCATAATATGTACTGAACGAAACTACAAGAATTGGAAGCAAACAGAGAGTGCACTTGCCTGTCGTCCCGAGCTGCGAGTACCGATCGAGTGCTGAGTCAGAGTTCAACAAACCTATAATATGAATTTCCATATCAAAATACGTAGTTTAGGGTACAAGTAGAACTATCTATAAGTTAATTGCTTTCTTCTAGTCTTTCACCCTTATCTTAATTTATTGCATTCATTAGCTGCTATTTGAAACTACTCCTTAACAGTACAACCCCTATGGAGACTTCCTCTCATTCCCTTGCTAATTTCTACAGTCATGTGGGTACTGTATTATGTACTTGCCATGTTCACAACAATTAAAGTGAACCCAACACTATTTGGGTATCCTACATAGGAACCTCTAAGGGTGCACTGTTGCCTTTTGCTAAGGGCAAGTAGCTTACTAACAGTTTCTACTTATGTTCCCCCTTTTAACATGTGAGGATTTATCTTCCTTATCTATCCATACATCTATGACCCCCTTCTTAATCTCTACAGGTATTTGTCTAGGTGCTAATTGTGAAAAGATACATGTATTTGTGTATGTCTTAGAGTCTCTGTTTTAGGTGTATTACACTGTTACTGCTCTGTAGTAGGCAGAGTATCTCATAGCAGGGTACACACCTATCTACCTTGACTATCCTATTATCCTACACTTCTAAGGCCTGAACATGGGCACAGGGAACTCTCTTCCTGATGGACACCCTCACTGAACACCAGAGTTATAACTCCCTGCTAACATAGCTTCCTGTACACACTGAACTCAGACCATGTTATCCCTATTTCGACCCAACTACTTCTCATTAGGTCTGATACTCCATTGAGGCTATCCTCTACTATGGTTGAATACTGTACAAGAGGGTGAATTAAACTTTCCCTTTCCTAGTAACCCTGGGTATACTCAATTCTAGCGTTGCTTGGTCTCTATGTGTTTACATATAACTCGCACCTACTTGCCACCTCACCCAAGTGTCGATTTCCTATACTCATTATGTCCTGTTGAATCAACAGGGTATCATCGAGGGTGTGCAAGTGCACCCTCAAGGATGCAGGACTAGGTGTCACTGTGCAGTAAACGATTGAGATGGCTCGACTGAGTGGCCCTAGGCCTGTTACTTCTGTAACTTGGAGTCTCCTGGATATCAGTCTCTGAACCAAATGTCCCAAAACCCCACAATGTGAACTGGTTCACCAATGTCAGCTTGGTAAAACAATATCAATCAATAAACTGATACTAAGTACCAATTGGGATACACTCTTATTCCCCCATTGTACAACCTTCCTTCTTCCAAATAAACAGGTCATTGGCCACTGATCACTTAGTGCAGTGGGGCAGAACACAGTCCTCCTGTAGGGTGACTGAATCCTAAGCATGGACTGCTACATATGTGGAAAGAAGTCTGAGCAGAGGTTAAGGTAGTTGTATCTCCTAGTGAAAACAAGGGCTTATACCTGTATATATGCAAGGTTAACCAATCGTATACTTGACTGAACCATCATCCCCCGTGGTATTGTACTTTGTTAACACCATATGCTAAGTGTTCCTACTCAACTGGCCCATTGAATGCTGACCATAGGTCTTTGTTGGGAACATGGTTGCTGCCACAGCAAGTTGCTTGCTGTAAATAGCTTATCCTACTGACCCTAAGTTCTGATTTTCCTCCTTCCTACTTGTGATGTGTTACATACCGCATTAGCGTTCTCCAATACTGGTACATACTTGCACCTGCTATCCTAGGCATATATTAACTGCTGTCCCCATTTATCTCATCATTTGTATCCCTCGACCCTGGTTACTCCAATTCCAATTCTCCTAACATGCCACTCACCTATGGTGTAAGACTTGACACTATTCCCCACTAAGTCTATATGTCATATGTGTACCAGATGGTATCTATTTCAGGTATCAGCCATTTCTCTGGTGGGTGGTGGTCTGTAGGACATCCTGTAGTCTTTGGAGTCCTTGAGTCTATGGTTAGTCTCGTTAATATCCCGAATACTTAGTACATATGTACTGTATCAGCTTTAAGTCTACACTACAGGAGGTTTCCCTCGATGTCAAGTTCAAGTCTACACCACTTGGTACGACCAACATCCAGGATACTTGCTAATGACAGATATTGAGGTCTAACACAGAGACTTGCATTATCCTACTCAAGGTATTCCCCCTGCTAACCGATCTAGGGAAAAGGCTTCCCTCAATTCTCAGGCCAATGGGTTCAGTCGAATGTCTTGGTTCCTAATGTCCATATCAGTAAACAAATAGAGACTGATTACCCAATCACCACCCTACCATAGTTAACATTATAAAAGTAGTGTAGCTAAATGTATCTCCATATATTCATCTATCTATTTAACACATTGCATATATGTGAAATACAGTACAAAGCTTATATGATAGTAAAAAGGCTCATGACATTCATTAACTGGGCTAACAGTATGGCCTGTACAGGGGTTACACTCATTCTTCTCATTACCTGTCACAGGTACAAAAGCACAAGTCTCACTTGAGTCTGGGTATTCCCGTCAGGGTATGAACCCTCATGGCCACCCAAAACAGAACAGGGGTCGAAGTATCAGGTGTTTAGTCGATGTGTACTTGATGTATCATAAACACCCTGTGCTCGATACTCGATCACATCCTATAAATCCTCTATTGATCATTTAGTCGAACACCCTCCTCTCTCATTCTTATGTGGATTATTAATAGCCATTGCAAGCCTAAGAATAGGTTAATTCCAATGAATTAAAAAAAGCATGGTGGTCAGGCCATTACCTGTCGAAGGTTGGTTGCTTCACCTTCTCGAGTCTTCTTCGATACAGAGCAGGGAAAAATCTTGCAGCAGGGGAACTTAGGGTTTCGGGAGAGGCAGGGCCAGGTTGATCCCTAGAATTTATACTAGGGTTTGGATATATTAAATTGCGCCACGCGCCAATTAATATATCGTGTCACTTGATCAATTATTATCCAGAAACAGTTAGATGACATGGTGCGCATACCACTAATCTCGAAGAACGTGCACGTGACACTGTCCACGATCAAGTGTATCTCTCTCACAGAATGCCATGCATCTCAAGCAGTTAAGCCAATCGTTCGCATAAATAGATGATGGTGCACAAATTGCAAGTGTGCGCCAATCAGAGTAACTGTCTGACAGTTATCTCAAAACTCTATAAATAAAGTTCCAAATCACTTCTTAAGCATGACTAATAATCATAATCTTCTGACCAAGTTGCTACAACACATTCAAGAGCTTTTCTTCTTCGACATCATATCGTCCAAGGGATAAAGTAATCGTCTTTTGATCAGATTCCTACAGTTGTACTTCCCCAGAATCAAAATAATACTTTTGTACTTTCTTTTCTTAGTTTGTAATCTAGTTTTCTTGGAAAACTTTTGTTCTTGCAAACAAAATGGCGACTCTACTGGGGACGACTTTCTTCTCTGATGAGAAAGTGACAACTCAATGCGATGATGCGTCGGTCGACTCGACGTAGAAGACTATGGTCGTTCAAGTCGACTAACAACCTGCGAAGCAATGATTGGCAGTGGGGGTGCCAAACGTGATGCTGCCCAGCGCGCATCTTCTGTTGTCTCCGAAGCCAGGAGGACTTGCTCCATTTGGACTCCAAAAGTCCACTAGCGCACCAATTACTGCTCATGCACAAAACAAAGGAAAATGCCCTATGGCCACTCCATATTCCTCCCAGTTCTAAACTTGGTGGAGAGTACACCAATTATTGTCTCAACGCCAATCAAGGGACAGCGCCATATGGCCATCCCACACTCCTCATCAGTTCCAAACTTGGTGGAGAGTCCACCAATCACTGCCTCTGCACAGAACAAAAAGGAAGTGCCCTATGGCCTCTCCTTACTCTTTTTCAGTCCCGGACTTGGGGAAAAACTCATCTGATTGTGCCTCTGTGCGAATCAATGCCAGAAAGTTTTTGAGTAGAAACTCTACTTCTCTTGGCAGAGACAACCAAATCAATGCCAAGAAGTAGGCTCTGCTCAAAGTCCACTTTCAACTGCCCATCTGTACCACGCCAAACGCACTGGAACAGTGTGCGCAGAACAACATGACATCTTGCCCACTCCTCATCAAGCTGGCAGCGCCAATCAAGCCAAAGCTAGGATCTCCCTACCTTGCGCATATCAAGATCAAAGTAGGAAAGATTGATGGTGTCCCAAACAGATAAGCAGGTGGCGCATAACTTTGACATACGCGCTTATCTTAACCAACGTAGAACATAACCAATTTTATCAAGTCATATGGCGCACCAAGCACAATCTGTGCCACATACCAAGTTGTGTACAGTAAAGGCTTCTAAGATCAAGAACCCTCTCACATATGGTAATGTACTCAGCACTTCTCTGTACACTCAAGGGACACGGAATCTCAAGAATAGGAATCATATTCCTAACATAATCTGAGAGAAAGTACCTACTTCTTCTTCTTAAACTCCTGTTACTATAACTGATCTCCGTAAGATTCTTGTACAAAAGCGAAAGATTGTAGGATCACCCAACACACCTGTAATTTAGCATCAGAGTCATCACTGTAATCAATATCATGAGATAGTAATCAAGTGCTGTTGTCAATCAGCCAAACGGTATGTATTGAACTGCTTGAATTACACTCGGACTCCTGAACTGATCATGGTAGAAAAAGACGAACTACTATTTGCTTCCGACAATATGACGTCCCGCAGCACTGGGGGTAGAAAACGTCCAAGACGTAATGCATCCTGCAATCCTAGTCAGCAATACCTTGATCGAATTTATGACTTCGGTGAAGGTGTATACCATAACACACGGTCAAGAAACCAAAATTTCTTCGATCAAATAAATCTTCCCACTCCTAACATTGGGAGTAGTACTTTGTCGGACTTTGATGCCGATAGTGAAAACTCCGATCGGACTATCTTATCTACCAGCTCGTCTTCGGTGGCCAGAAAAATGACTACTTACATCACTAACAAAGAATAAGACGCTTCTAGTTCTGCTGATCAGGAGCAGCAGATTGTAGAAGCATAAAAATTTCAGCAAAAAAGGTCTTATGCACCCAAGCCAAAAGAAGACATATGCGCCCAAGTGAAGCTCCCATGTGCTCAAGTCACCCTGTGAAGCTCCTATGCGCCCAAGCCTGTGAAGCTCTATGCGCCCAAGCAATCCTTTGTAAAAGAGGGCGCATAGCCTAAAACAGGGCTATACACCCAAGCATGACTCGATCAAAGCCATGATCAAAACGTGCACCGAAGCGCACGACCACGTCAGTCTCCACGAGCAGTCGTGCACCGAAGCATGCGGTCACGTCAATACCACGACCAACCCATGATCTCGCAGCCTACATGCGCCTACACCCTATGCGCCCAAGGCAGGACTATGCGCCCACATGAAAACCAGTGTGTTTTCCTCATGTGGGCACATAACATCATCCCAGCTCAAGAACGACTATAAAAGGGGCCTCATCCCTCTTCAAAACACAGAACGGAGAGCATTTTCAAGAGTCAAATTGCTGCACTTCTTGCCAGTGAGCCGAGAGTTAGCAATTTTCTTAGGTTTTCTCCCACTTTTGTAATCGGAGTGTCAACGGAGTAAAGGAGCAACTGCTGCTCGATCTCCATCGTCCCATTCCCCAAAATTCTTTTTTGTACTCGGGGATCCTCAGCGCAGGATCTCTCAGGCGTACTCGATTTGTGGTGCCTTGCTCCAATAAAGAAAAGACAACGCTTTCTTCTTCTTTTTATGTGTGTCCACAAAAATGGAAACTCTGCTGGGGACTACCTTTTCCTCTGACGAGAAGGTGGTGACGCAATCCGATACTGACAAAGTGGGGAGCACTCAGAAGATGCTGATCGTAAAGTTCGATCAGCAGGCGTTCGAAGAGGTGCTATCGAGGGATGGCTCTACTCCCTCAAAATTAGTGAAGCCAAACAAGTCTCGCAAGACTTGGCTTCCGAAGGCTCGCTGTGCATATCCTGCTAGTGTCATAGCAGATATCTGGAGGACTTTGTCACATATGCGCATGACTCTGCCACAAAAGTTCCCCAAATGTAGAAGGCTCACACCGTTCCGGGTTCTACTAGCCCAGTGACTTCTTTCCTGCACAACCAACAACAGAGTGTTCGACGCTCGAGACTTGGCAATGGAAAATACTACGATGCCAAGAATCGGGGTGTGCGACACTCTGGGCAAACACGGCAAGGCTCACAAACGAAGGAGGCAAAACTGGAAGAAAACAGCGCTACTCCACCAAGCATGCGTCCAAAGCCATGCGCCCAAGGAGATGTTTGGGCGCATAACCCCAACCAGAATGCTTCTATTTTTAACAGACTGGACATCCAGGGTCATGCGCCCAGGCTCACTGGATCCATACTATGCGCCCACATCAAGGAGGCTCAGACATATTGTCAAGGAGCATACGCCCAAGGCCAGCCTCCAAGGCCTATGTGCCCACATCAAAAAGACAGGCCCCAACGCATATAGCACGGGGCTGTCTTCAAGGACATCACAGAACTTAGGTGTAGGGGTTGTCCCTGTACGTGAACTAAGTCTGGATGCGCCAACTCTCCTTACGAACCCGTATGCAAAGCTTTGCGATGCATGCAACATGGGTTGTAAGGCAAAACTCCCTTCCGCTGACTTGTATGACATGATAAATCATAAGCGTAAAGCGAAGGAGGACATAACAATTAATAGTGCACATCCGTGAACCTGTATTATTATCTACTGTTGCTGCTCCAAAGCAACAAGAGTGCCTCAGAGAAAGTCCGTGTTTCGACAGCTGTATTTCTCTGACGATGAAAAGCTACTGTGTGTTTCATCCAACATGGCTTCATGGGGTCCCCCTTACGGAAGCCCTAATAAAAGATGGTGGACTACGAACCCAACTTTCTATCTCAGTTCCCCGAGAAGAAGAAGAAGAAGTCTACCAACAGATGGCCAGCAGGCTGTCACATCTGAAGGAGTCTATATGGGTACTCGGTCAAAGACAAGATTCCGTATGGACGACGAAGACTCTCAAGCTGGGGGTAGTATTCCCTCAGAGTCTGAAGCGGATGACCTCCACACTTGGGGTAGCCTTCCAGAGGATGACGATCCCTCCGAATTTGATGGCGACTCTCTACCTCCTCTACCTGGAGATGAAGGACTTGTTCACTCGGAGAGAGACAGTATCAGCACCAGTTGTACTGTTTCCTCTGTTCATCCTCGTATGTTATCTATATACATGGCGGATGGAGAAAGACCTGAAGAAGCCAGTGATCAGACCAGCAAACGGCTAGAGGGTCTTGAAACAACATTCGCCAAGATCACTAATATGCTTACCACAACAAAATGTCTCGGCCCACGCTAGTCTGGCTCATAGCAACAACCCTCCTTCACTACAAAAGGAGTATCATTCCGTTGTGCCTCCTCCAAATCTTGCAAATGCTGGGGGTGGTCCTTCGCCAACGATGCCTGACAACCGTTCAGCAGCCGTTTCCCAACACCTGCTCAATCAACAGGATGTAATTGATTTTCTGGTCTCCCGTCTCGACACCATCTCACACAAAGACGAGCTTCAGAAGATGGAGATATATCAACCGTATCCTCCTGAGTGGGAGAATGCTACTTGCCCTCCTGACTACAAGCCGCTGACGCTGAATTCATTTGACGGGTTGACTTCTCCTCGTCAACACATGACATACTTCAACACGCAGACTCTATACTTGTCCAGAGATGATCCGTTCTTGTCGAAGCTGTTTATTAGCACCTTGCAGGGGGTAACTTTCGAAAGGTTCTGTAGTCTGCCTGACGGATGTATCAATTCATTTAAAAACTTAGAGAGGTTGTTCCTTAATAGGTTTTATGAGAATGGCATACATGTTAGTATGTCCACCCTCATCGAGACCAAGCAAAGGAGGACTGAGTCTGTCATTGCCTTCATCAAACGCTTCAGGCGGCTGGACTGAGTCTGTCATTGCCTTCATCAAACGCTTCAGGCGGCTAGCACTGAAGATGCCCTTCGGTATACTAGACTCAGAACTTATGGATACTTGTCGACATAACTTCCTTCCTACGGTAAAGTTTTGTCTGGGTATACATAAGTATGATACATGGCCCGCTTTCATTGGGGCTGCTGATGCTGCTGAAAATGACGTTCCTAACTTAGAACTACTGGGGTTGAAAACACCCAAATCCGAAGACAAGGGCAAGCATCCTCAAACTATCCTTGTTTGTGGAGGTAAAGGGAAAGAAGTCTTGAAGGTTGGCACATCCAAAGGAGCTTTCAATTCTCAGGGCGCCTCCGACAAGCCTAAGGAGACCTTCTCCTTTGACAAAAATGATGTCATCACTATCTTTCACACATTGACGAAGGTTAATATGCTGACATTGCCTCCACCATGATGTCCTGCAGAGGCGAACCAGCTCAATGATCCCAAGTACTGTCTCTATCATCAGTACGTGCACCATTCCACCAAGGACAGTATCGTCCTAAAAAAGAAGATACAATAGCTTATCGACAGCCAAGTGATCAACCTCGAAGCTGAAGACAAGGTCGTATCTTCTAATATGATCTCTCTTCAGTTTGGTGACTTTCCTCCCACAGAAGTCCCAGACGGCGTAGTCCCGATTCCCAAGGCAATAATGGAAGTCGTCAACCTACCGCCAGCTCGCAACTCTACCTTGGTGCCACTCACGACTGAACGTGGTGAGATCATGTGGGTCCATCCGGACCTTGTGCAAGAAATAACGTAAGGGGTGGTACCTCCCAAAGCAAAAAAGTACAAGAAATACAAGTCATGTCATATGGTATCCTCTTCCATCTACGAGGTTCTATCTGGCGAGACGCGATCGGGAAAGACTTATCTTCGGATATACAACCCCACACAAGAAGAAGAAGTACCTTCTCAACCTTCTGCTGCCCCCACAAGCTTAGAAGTTGACCCGTCTAAGCCTCCAACTACGGACAAAACCAAGCAGAAGGAGATGCGGTTTGACAAGTCTCTGAAGGCGCCAGCTCCCGAAGACATGGATCGGTCCTACAACTTTGATATACTGGCACAGCTAGCCAATACACCTGCCAGGTTGTCTCTGTTCGATCTATTGCGACTCTCCAAAGAAACGTGGACGGCCTTAAGTGAGGCATTACTACATGCCGACTCTTATCTCGCTGAAGTTAAAGCCCCCGCTGAAGATCCTGTCTCCTATCCCCACTGCCACAGTAATATGGAAGTGGTGCCCAACATCATCTTTTTACAGGGGGACATGCTACTCAAAAATAATCGTCATGATAGACCCCTGTACTATACAGGGTATATCAGGGCGATCAAGGTGGACCGTATGCATATCGATCTAGGATCCTCCCTCAACATCATTCCTAGAAGTTTACTTCAATTTATGGGAATCCTTTTGCACAAGCTATCTGCAACCAACACAACTATCATGGCTTTCAATGCTGGTCAAAGCCACCCGCTGGGCAAGATCCGTCTTATGTGCCAGATCATTGATCTCCGAACGAAGGTTTCTTGCTATATGATCGATGCCAATGTATCCTACAACATCTTGTTGGGACGTCCATGGATACACGAGAACACGATCGTTCCTTCCACACTTCACCAGTGCTTCAAATACGTCAACAGTGACGGTATCGTGAAGACAGAGTTTACCGATGTCGATCCTTTGAAGGGCATCGAAGCCTACTACGAAGATTCGGTACTTTACCAATCTCAGCTCCCAAGGATGACGGCAACGAAGCTGACAATGAAGCTGAAGCAAGTTCATCCTCCAATAATGGTCCCCTGATCATCCGAGTCAAAGGACGTACTACTCCAAAAAGTACTTCGAAGCCTCTCACAATCTGGATGAAAAAGAAGAACCCTGACAAGGTCAAACCATTGACCATCACTCGCAGCAAGACACCCCAGGAGGAACCTACTGATGCCCGTCCTTCCAATCCTGAAGAATTACCCTACGTGGTAAACTCGGCCGAGATTGTGGCTCCTCTTTCAGATGATGATCCTCTCAATGAGTATATCAATACTCATAATAATGTACCTTCAGCGGATGATGTTATCCCTGAAGAAGAACTTGTATATTTCTTTAGTAAAGGTTTATCTTTGAAATACTCCGATGTCTATCAATATGTAAACCACTACATAGATACGATATACGCTCTAGAGTATGGCATAGGACCACACCTCTACATGCCGGTCACGACACCTCACCTGCGAGAAAAAGTTTACCCAGAAGATATCCTCTACTTTATCGTTCCAACCAGAAAGAAGGATGAAGAACTAATCATCTTCGGTCGTATAATTGGCGAGAGAAAGTTCGTTCCAGGCTCTACTTCTCCCAAGCACAACACAGAAGCTGACTATGACTCCGGGAAAATGCAACTTTTCTGGTATAGTTGGCAGACCAAGAATTTCATCCAGAACATGGGATATGACATTAAAAGCGACCAGGGGATAAATTACGGTCGGGGACGACGGTTGCCAATACGACACTTTGCTCCTCCCGGCAAACTCGAGAACTACTATCAACGAAGCGGTATTGGTTTGGGTTATATCACTCCTCCAACAACTCCCGAAAGATCAGATGATGAAGCAGATCGTTGTTCTCATTCTTCTGATTCCTCCCTCAGGGACTCAGACTCCAACATTGGCGACATGTTCAAGACAACTCTGTCTGTCAACATGGTTTTCGTTGACCAAATTGCAGACGATGTCCAATCAATCGAGCTCGAACAATAGGCTCAAAAGATAGACACTAGGTGGGAGCTATGCTTCGAACAACGTGAACCACCTACCGAAGACGAAGTCATCCAAGTCAATTTAGGAGATGAATCATCTTTGAAACCAATCTTCATCAGCAAAAGTCTATCTGGCGATGAACGCCAATCTCTTATACAACTTATAAGAGAATACATCGACGTCTTCGCATGGAGCTATGAAGACATGCCAGGCTTGGACCCTAAAGTCGCCATGTACTGCCTGAATATTTTGTCTAAAGCTAAGCCAGTGAAGCAGCAACAACGACGATTCCGACCAGATGTCATGGAGGCCATCGAGAATGAAGTCAAGAAGCTTATTGCCAGTGGATTCATTCGCGAAAAACAACACCCAGACTGGGTTGCCAACATCGTTCCAGTCATGAAAAAGAATGGTAAAGTTTGAGTCAGTATCGAATACCGTGATTTGAACTCTGCATGCCTGAAGGACGAGTTCCCTCTACCGATCACCGACTTAATAATTGACAATACACGTGGCTTCGAGCGGATGTCCTTCATGGATGGGTTCTCAGGCTACAACCAGATCAAGATGTTCCCCGACGACGAGAAGCACACATCTTTTCGAACACCGTTGAGGATACCAGCGAGCCATGATGCCCTTCGGATTGAAGAATGTAGGGGTGACATACCAGCGAGCCATGAACACAATTTTTTGCGATCATTTGTGCAAAACCGTGGAGTGCTACATAGACGATATCGCAGTTAAAAGTCGTCTCAAGGGCAACCACCTCCAAGACTTGAGAACGGTGTTCGAACTAATGCGTGCGCACCAACTCAAGATGAATCCAACCAAGTCTTTTCTGGGAGTCTCCAGCAGCAAGTTCCTTGGTTTCGTCATCACTTCAAAGGGCATACATCTTAACCCGGAGAAAGTGAAGGCTATCCTCGAGATGCATCCTCCAAGAAACCTCAAAGAGCTACGTGGACTACAAGGAAGGCTAGTCTACATCAGACGATTCATTTCAAACCTTTCTGGAAGGTGTCAACCATTCACTTAGCTCATGAAGAAAGGCGTATCTTTCGCCTGGACTGAATAATGTCAACGTGCATTCGACGACATCAAGGCGTATCTTACAAGCCCTCCAGTATTGGTAGCTCCAATAATGGGGAAGCCCTTCTTACTATATTTATGCGCTATGGACCATTCCCTTGGCGCCCTATTAGCTCAGAAGAACGAAGGCGGTCATGAACATGCAATCTACTACCTCAGCCGCGCAATGGTGGGTGCCGAACACAGATACACACCGGTGGAGAAGGAATACCTTGCACTAGTATTTGCTATCCAGAAGATACGCCACTATGTGTCTGGGCAGACTATCCATATTATATCTAAAGTCAACCCTCTCAGAATACTCATGACTAAACCGGGCTCTCTCAATTCCCATTTAGCTACATGGGCAATGCTTTTGACTCCATACGATATGCTCTTCGTTTCTCAGAAGGCAGTAAAAGGCCAAGCATTAGCTGAATATCCTAGCAGCTCATCCGGTGCCAGAATCGTCCAAACTCTACGACGAAATCCCCGACGAAGTGGTGGAGTCTAACACCGCAACTGAAGAAATCCCCATTTGGCGAATATTCTTTGACGATGCATCAAGAACAGGACCCAAAGGAAATATTGTAGCCGGAGTTGGCATAGTGCTCGTGTCACATGATCATCTGGTTATACATCGTGCATATTCTCTCGTGGAACCATACACCAACAACGTAGCCGAATATAATGTCCTATTAATCGGCCTGCAACTGGCAAAGCAACTAGGAGTCGACTATCTAGATGCTTACGGCGATTCCAAGCTAATAGTTAGTCAGGTCCGAGGGGATTATGAAGTTCGCCACAAAGATCTCATCCCCTACTATAAAGCAACAATCGAGTTGGCATCTACTTTCGCTGGATTCTTCATCGAGCACGTGCCTCGACTACAGAATATAGAAGCAGATGCTCTAGCCGGTCTCGCTGCTTCCTTGACCGTTCCTACTAATACTCAGCAGTCGATCACAGTGTCTGATCGAGAACTATTCTGTGTGAAAAATGCCTTACATATTCATCACAGTTACACAACGAAAACAAACATCGATGCTAAAGACTGGAGATTTCCTTTCATAGACTACGCCGTCTATGGAATCCTTTCCGAGGACCCGAAGGAAGCAGTATCTATCCAAAGGCGATCCCTCAGATTTTACTACGACACAGCTACCAAGATGCTGTACCGACGCTCTTACGACGGGGCTACTATTACGATGCTTATCAGACACAGAAGCCAAACATGTAATCCGGAAGGCTCACGATGGAGTTTGTGGTGCACCTCAACCAGGCCCCAAATTGTAAGATTGCCTCAAACGAATGGGTTATTACTGGCCCACAATGATAGCAGATGCCGTTGAATATTCAAAGAAGTGTAGAGCTTGTTAGTTCCACGCCGATTTCATTCATCAACCTTCAAAGTTTCTACACCCGACGGCAGTATCTTGGCCATTTGAAGCCTGGGACATGGACGTCATAGGACCAATCAGCCCACTATCCTCCAAAGGACATCGGTTCATCCTAGCTATAACCGATTACTTCTTCAAATAGACGGAAGCTATACCACTCACCGAAGTGAAGGCATCAAACGTGATCAGTTTTATCAAATATCAAGTCATCTACCGCTTTGGCCTACCTCGTAGGATCATCCATGATAATGGTCCACAGTTTGCAAGCCATGCATTCTATCGGTTCTACGATAGAAATCGAATCCAGAACGTAGCCACTACTGTCTACAATCCAGCGGCTAACGGGCTAGCAGAAGCCTTTAATAAAACCATCATAAAACTTCTCAAGAAGTTCGTGTCTTCAAACAAGCGCGATTGGAATGAGAAGCTCGGTGAATGTCTATGGGCCTATCGTACAATGGTCCGGACTCCAACAGGCAGTATGCTATTCTCTTTAGTTTATGGGAGCGAAGCAGTTCTTCCCCTAAAAATCTAGATCCCTTCTCTTCGAGTAGCCTTAGCCAGCAAGTTGACTACCGAAGAAAGCTACCGTCTGTGACTCCAGGAGCTCGAAGCGCTAGACGAAAAATGCTTGTTAGCTCAGCAATGCATTGAGCTATACCAAGCACGCCTTTCCAGAGCCTTCAATAAAAAAGTGAAGGAAAGAATCTTCCAAGTCGGCGATCTGGTCTTAGCAGTGAGAAGAGCAATGGTCATGACGCACAAAACAAAAGGAAAATTTCAGCCTAAATAGGAAGGTCCTTTCATCATAGAATTAGTGTACTCTAACGGTGCGTATCGACTAACCAAGCCCGATGGTGACTTGCTCATGATGCCTATCAATGGTAAGTTCCTGAAGAAATACTATGTGTAACCTTTTTTGTTCACATGTATTCAGTCATATAAATGTACAGTACGATATTTATATGATTCAAAAAATTATCTAACTATTATCCATATTTCAAGAGTCTTGAATACGCCCTGGATAATAGGTCCTCTAAAAATTTCCCCAGTGGAATCATTCCTATTTTTGACCCTGTCCAAACTCGGTTTGACGAAAACAAGTCACGTCCCTATCACCTCTGAATTATTTTTTGATAATTATTTCCCCAGTGGAATGATTAAATGTTTTGCCATGTCCACATAACCTCTGAGCAAAGCATTCATAAAGGATAATCACGTCCATATTACCTCTGAACTATCCACTCCCACCTAATGTTATATATCTTTCCATGTCCATATTACCTCTGGTCAGATATATAACATCCTTGCTATTACGTCCATATTACCTCTACTAGCAGCTTCATTCAACTTATTATCTATATTCGAATAAACTTGAATATAAAACAGATAATAGGTCCACATCAAAATTCTCCAGCAGAATATCTACCAGAAATATCCCTACTATATCTACATTACCTCTAGCACCGATATTTCACAAAGCCACATTCACTTTGAAAAGATTCTTTACTTTGTACTTGAACGTCTATCAAGAGACGAAAAAAAGGTACAAAAGTCGTGACGGCTGGAAAAAAAAGGTTACAAAGAATCTAAGGGATACATATTCGATTGATGTTGTCCCTTAGAGCCGCAATTTCGGCTTCAGACTTCACGGTACCTCGACGGCACGCCTCTTCTTGACGAACAGCTTCATCCTCGAAAAGGATCAGACTCAGATGCTCTCCCTCCAACTTTGCCAGTTGTTCTTCTAAATATGCGGAAGTGGTGGCAGTCATGGCAGCCTGAGACAAATAATCCTCCTGTTCAGATGATGCCGCCCTCAAGTCGGCTTCCAATTGGGCGATCTCGTTCTTGATCTGTGCGATGCGATTATACCTCTCGATAATCTGTGCAGCCAGTTTGTTCTTCGAGGCGGCACGTGCCTCACTTGCAGCGTTGAACTGACCATACTGGTCAGCCAATTCGCCGATCTCTCGAACAAGGGCCTGGGGAGGAGCGAACGATTTTGGCCTCCACTCTTTGCGAGCCTTCGTGGTGCGGGTGCGCTTCTGGACCGGGCCAGCGCTTCCTTCGGAGAGCATCTCTTCGAACGCCTGTTGGTCGAAGCGGACGACCATCTTCTGTTGTGTGGAGCCAAGTTTGGTTGCATCCGATTGCGTCACCAACTCCTCAGCCGTGGAGAAGTTTGTCCCCAGCAGAGTCGCCATCGTGTTTGCCATTGATTGTAAAAGTACAGAACAGTTTTATGGGAGGACTGAACTTAGACTCACAATACAAACTCGCTTGTACAAAGAAAGCCTAGGGACGAAAGCCTAGGTACAGCAGACTAAGTACAATTATTTATTTTAGATTCTGGGGGGTGACGATAGAGGCTCGGAAAGGCGACGGCAGCCCTGCCCTACTCCTTGGACGATCGGTATGCAGCCTTGGCTCCAGAAGATTGCTCGGCGTTGAAGAAATGCTCTCTTTTCTCTCTCTCTGCTTTTTTCTCCAAGTCTTCTAATGCTCTCTGATCTCGAAAAGGGGTCTCTCTGGTCGCGCTCTCTCCGTTGTATATATTACCAGGGAATATATATCTTGTAAGGGAATGTCACCTTGCTATTTATAGGAATGGGGTGTGATTATTAGGGTTGCAATGATTGCTTTCTGGAGATGGCGGCGGCCTGTGGATTGGTCAATCTAGGCCATTAGTTTTGAGTATGATGAATCTGGACCATTAAGTGTAGATTATACCAAATCTCATCAGTAATTAATGCTGATTGGAATAAATCTTCCTCATGATGATCTGCTGATGTCTGCGAATAAATTTGATTTATTCTCCTGCCATGTGTCCCAGATTATTGGGATTTGACCCAATCTCTGATTGCAATAAATCTGGAAAATTGATCGGCTTAGGACACGTGTCCTAGGAGCCACTGGGGGTATCTGAACCGTATGAAGATTGAGCCGTATAAGGTTTGGGCCGCATAAGGTTTGGGCTACGTGTCAGGGCTGCTTGGGTAGTGGCCCCCCTCGAACCTTTGAACCGCATGGAGATGATCATTGCGAGCCGCATAGGGATGCATTCGCCTAAGCCGCATGGAAATGGTCCTCTTAAGCCGCATGGGAAGGCCTCCGCTTGAGCCGCATGAGACTGTTTCGGCCTGAGCCGCATAGGACGGCTTCATTCTGAACCACATGGGAAGTCTTCGCTCGAGCCGCATACGAACGCCCATGTGGCAAGGCCACGTGGCATTTTTATGGATCTCGGGGGATTGTGTCAGAGATCTCTTTCTCTTCCCTAGGGGTCTGTCATTATGACAGAGTCATAATTATCTCTCGTGTGTCAGGGCTGTCACTTTTTTCAGATTTGTCAGCCGTCAAAGTAATTAATGCAGCATAGGGCGGAGGGGAGCACTGTTACGCCACGTGTCTTCTGAGCCACATGGGATGTCTTGGGCCGCATAGTCTCTTATGCCACATGACTCTCTGAGCCGCATGGGCTTTCTGAGCCGCATGGGGTTTCCTGGCCGCATAGATCATTTTCCATGCTTCTAAAAGACCCCCTTCAAAGTTTTTAATTTGCAAAATTGAAATACTTTGAATAAGAAATATGGCTGTATATTCTTCTGGCCGCATATAAAACCCTGACCGCATGGATGTCTTGGCCGCATGGATTGTTCAGCCGCATAGGTGGTTCAGCCGCAAAGGCTTTCTGCCACGTCATCATTTGCCACGTAAGGCAATCTTTTTGCATTAATGCTGTTGATTTGCTGTCAGTTTTAAAGGCCACTTTTTGGTACGGGATTCCAGGAGTTTGGCCTTCATTTTAGGCGGCTCACTTTGATAACCGAAGAGTCGATCTTCATTTTGTGCACGAGAATCGAAACGCCTCACTTTTGTCTATAAATATGGATGAGTTTGGTCGGAGGGATTTCTTTACTTTCTCCTTCGTTCAACTCTCTGCTGTTTCCTCTTCCTTATCCTCTTTTTTCCGACCGTCGAAAGAAAATGGCTCCTAAGTCTTCCAAGTTCGTCTCTGCCGCTGCGAAGGGCAAGAAGGCGGCTTCCTCGTCGGCCGTCGTATCTGAAGTGCCCGAAGTGCCCTCTGACGTCCGCCCTGCTTTCAGTGGTAAGGGTTGTATTTGGATATTTTGAATCTTAAGAACCCATAGCTCTGTTGCATATTTATGCACAAGCCTCCATCCGAGTTAAATCATGATGGAGCCGCATATGCTGTATGGGCCGCATGTCCTTCTTATGTCTGAGCCGTATGGAAAATGTCCCATGTTTGAACCGCATGAGAAGGATTTGAGTCTCTAGATATGAATCGCATGAAGTCTCCTTTGAACAGAGCCGCATACGTTTCTGACAGACTGAACCGCATAACATGTAGCGCCGCATAAGCCTTTCTGCTTAAAATCGCATATGTTTTACTGATCCGCATAAGCCATCGAACCAGTGTTACGTGGAATTCCTGTCTGATTTGGGCCGCATGAGGCTGTGTTGACCCGAACCGCATAGGCTTCCTTGAAGCCGCACCACCTGAGGCCCAGTTGGAATGGAGCCGCATAAGGCTTCGTTGATCCGAGCCGCATAGGCTCGTGGGAACTTTTTATTCAGTGATTTTGCTTTAACTATCTTTTAATCTTGTTTCTCTTTGTCCTTTTTTCAGTGAACCTCCCAACCAACCCAGCAGGAGAGCTTCTTGTGGGTTCAGCTCAATTTGCTATGGGCGTGCAGCTCGACGGTTTAATTCGACAGATAAGGGACCAGCTTCCCCCTAATGAACCTAGGGAGAGGGTGGCTGCCATCAACAACCAGCCTTTCCACTACCTTTGTTCTATGATGAATTCGGGGAAACTGGGCGGAGAATATCTAAAACCGGCTTTTCTCTTTGGGGATGCCTTTTCCGTAAAGAACTCTCGATTGCTGGACGTTTTTGAGAACTGGGATTTTACAGTGGACGGGGTGGAGATCCACATTCCCGAGATGGAGCGGCATTTCCCTCTCTCGTGGTTTAACATGGTACCATTGAGCAGGACAATGGTGGGCTCCCTAACTTCCACCCAATCAGGGATGTTTGTGGGCAACATCCACTATAATAGGCGTACGGGATCGCCATGTGCAGGCAAGGAGCCACTCAGTCGGAATGTGATGGGGCTGCTTCCTGGTACTTTTATAAATGTGGCTGGTCCTAACTTTACTTTTACTCGAGCTGATACATTTCTGAATCAACTCGCTCGCAAGGGGTCGTATCCTGTGGGCAGATTGTCGCTGCTGAATTGGATAAACCCCATTCCTACATGGGCCAATCTTACCTCGTGGATCTTGAGGAACTACGGGAAGTTCCTTCGGGAGATTGACCTTTATTATGCTATCCGGGGCACCTGTTACGGGTTGCCCATTAACAAACCTTTATTTATGACACTTTTGGAGATGTTTAACCGACGCACTGGGACTTTCTTTGCGCCCGGAGGAGATTTGGGCCTTGCTCTCCATGAAATGCACGTTGTTTCTAAGCTGCCGTGGGGAGGCGAGGCTTTTGAAGTATACACTCCAACGAACGAGGAATTCGACGATCTGGAGCGACGATTCCCGGGTTTCGTTGCTGTGTATCGGGAACTTCTGTGCCACCATAGCATCTGTCACCAGGCTGCTATTAAAAAGGAGAATAGTTCGGAAGGGAGCGCCCCCATACCACGGCCTGGGTCGCGTATCTGTTCACATTACGTCCTTCCGGCCGAGTTTCTTCTCGGCGTCCTCAAACCCAAACAGAGATAAGGGACCTGAAGTTGAATACAAAAAGGTCGAGGTCCAAACGCGATAGATTTGGGAGTCGCACTGACTCCTTCAGTTATTTCCACTACGGTACCCGGGAGATGTCTGAAAAAGCACTTTTAGCCGGGTTCTTGATGGTATGGCTCCGAAATTACGTAGTCTCAGGAGGGGCAGGTTCTACCGAAAGGATCAGCCGCCACTTCATCCTCCCGGCGGTGAAGCTGGTCTTCAAAGTAAGGCTGGCCCTTCTTCCTGCTATGGTGTGTAGTATACACCACGGCCTCCGTGCCTTTTCGTCTAAAGTCATTGCTCACGAGACGACGCTGGGCTTTGAGCGGATAGAACTACCATGCCATTACCTCATGGGGTGGTTATTGATGCACTATCGGTCATTGATGAGGCCAGGAACTGATGAAGATGTTACTGTTGATGACGCCTTCCTTTTCCGATACCGTCATCAGCCTTGGGAGCACGATACCATGTCGGCCTACCGGAGGGCGTTGGCGAGAGTTGATGGGCACGAATTCTTTGTATCTCTTCCTGAATTTACCCCTAGAGAAGTGAGGGGAGTACATATTGACGGCGTTGATCCTCCCCAATATTTATCTGAGAAGATGCTTCTTTGGCTGCGCAATATTCGCCCTGCGCACCTAGTATACCGTTATCGAAATAACGTATACCTGGAGCATTATTTACCCAGTAGATTTTCCCGTCAATTCGGGTATAGTCAGCTGTTCCTTGATTGTCCCAGCGCTTGCCAGGGCTTCGAGGGCAGCATACTCGATGGCATTCGGGCTTGGCATTATTATAACGCGGTCCATACCCGGGCTAGCTTCTCGATCCCTGATGCTAAGACAGCAGGGGATATTTTGTACATGGCGACCCTTTATCATGTCACAGTGAGCAAGCTTCCTGTCGATTTTGATATGAGTACTAGCTTCATTGCTGGCACTCGCCTGGTCGAGAAGCCCGTGGGATCCAAGAAGAGGAAGAGAGGGGGGAATAGGGTTCCTACGCCAGACTCAGAGTCCACTGCGGTGGGAGAAGAGAATGAGCAAGACGTCGATGACTCGTCGTATTCTTTAGACGAGGAAGTGGGGAATCAGCCCCCTATTATACCGGATGAAAGGGTGGCGGGTCAGCCGCCTACTTGGCCTGACGAGGTGGTGGAGGATCAACCATCTGATGTACCTGGTCCTTCGCGTAAGCGAAGCAGACGCGTGATTACCGCTGATGGCCGAACCTATTCTACAAAGCATGCTGCGGTAAGACGTCACAGGCTGTTTGCTGATGATGTTGATGTTGTTTCTGAGGTGATTTGAGTTTCAGCTACCTCTTTCTTTCTTCTTCTATATTATGGCCTGATCGTTTTTTCCTTTTGCTCTTTATAGGCGTCAGATGAGTCCGCTTCTCAGGACCCGATTGCCGAGGTTGATCCGGTTCTGTCTCATTTGGTCAGTAATGTGTGTACTACTATCATTGCTGCTGGAGTTCTTCCGGAGGCAGTCGAGGAGTCTCACCTTGCTGGGACTTCAACTCAGGGGGATGGAGGTTCTATTGCGCCCATCCCTGAGACGTCTGAACTTCAACAGGATGATACTATCCTGGCCGGTTCCCTTTCAGGGATGGCTGTGACAGAGAAACCAGTTGAATTCGGATCGGAAGCTGCGGGTGGGGAAACTACACCGGCCGTGAACGAGCCGCAACCTTCGTGCTCTTCCCCGGGTAAGACAAGTTAACTTTATCTTGTGAAGAAGCCTATTTACTCCATCATCCTATCCTTCGGGTTACGTTGACTAATGGTTGCTTTGGACGTTCAGGTCCCGACCCTTCATTGCCGGTGACGGACATTGCTGGGGCAGACCCCACCGGAGGGGATCTAACGGAAGCACATGTGCCTCCTCCTTGCATTAAGGGGCCTCCATCTGGGTCGAGTTCGGAAGCCCAGGTAGCAGTACAGCAGGGGCGAGGGACGATGCTTCCTGGCCCCTCTTCTGGGAATATAGTTTCGGGGGTTAACCTTTCCGCCCTACCAAGCATCCAGGCTCTTCGGGCAGCGGAAGAGGAGCTAGCCGCTATTCAAGCATCTTTCCGCACAGAATTTGCTTCTTTGGTGGCTGGGACGGCCAGTTCAGAGGCTACTCCTTCGGTACTGCCTGCCACACTTCCTTTAACGCCGTCCTCTACAGAGGTTTTGGATGAAGCGTCCCAGGATGTGGTCGACAGTTTCCATCACCACCTGAAGAGGGGAATCGAGGCGGCTGTGGAAAGGAGGACTCCCTTTACTCTGGCCCGTCAATGCGCCGGTGGCCAGATCAATATCCTTAGAACGTTCCCTGGTGGAGGGGAACTGGCTGCGCTTCTGGAGCCTAAGCTGTTAGAGGCTGATCGTCTCGTGGCCCAGTTTCGCAGGCTGCAACAGGCTGATTTACCCGCGGCGATAAACCAAGAACGCAATTTCCTTGTTACCGCGGTGGAGAAGGTGATGACTGTCCGGGAGTCGTTCAAGCCGACTATATTGCAGGACCGCCGAGATCTGACTCGGTTGTACGATTAATGGAGCCGTCGAACTGAAGATTGCACGACTCGGGAAGCGGATGCCTCCCGCGGGGTAACCGATACCCGGGAACAGATCCTCGAGCTTTAGAGAAAGCTGGCCTTCCTGGAGTCCAAGCACGAGGCTGCTCGTACTGAGAAAGAGATTGCTATTCAGGAGGCTGACAAGTACAGTAGGGCTTTTGCCAATCTAGAACTTGCCCTAAAGAAGATGGAGAACAACTGGCAGGCGTATCTGTATTTGAATGATGCAGAGCAGTTGTCCCAAGAGGCCGAGCGCCGAGCTAAACAGAGGCTTGAGCGGGGGGGCTGCCTTGGTGAAAGACCGCCTCTTGGAGTTGTGTAGTGCCGAACGATAGTCGGCTTTTTTCTTTTCTTCTTTTCTTTTTTTTTCTTTTGATAGGGACGTGGTCCCAAACATGTAGTACTTTCTTTTTTCCTTCAAATAAAGAGTACTTTCCATCCTACCCTTTATTTGTATTGCTTGTTGTGCCTGTGATGTTGTTTTCCCCGCATGGGGGACTTGTTTGTGGACCTGTCATCCATGGCATACCTTGGTTTTAGGTACGGATGACAAGTTTGGTTAGGACACCTGGAACAGCCATGGCAAAGTGGTCATGGATGCTCTTCGTATCGGAAAAAGGAATACCGTAGAGCAGCTGGGCTCCCGGGGCATGATGAGAGATGATGGACTTGTGCTAAAAAACTTAGCGGAGGATATTTGTGGACCTATTATCCTTGGCGTACCCTGGCTTAGGATAGGGATAATAGGATGAAAGGGGAACCAACATACTTGCTCAGAGGTAATGTGGACATGGCAAGCATGAGGGTTTTATCGCGGAATCTTCCTACTCAGAGGTAATGAGGACATGGCAGGAGTGAATTCTACGGAGGATATTTATGGTCAACAGAGGACATTTGTGGACCTATTATCCTTGTCGTACTCCGGTTGTGGGTGCAGATAATAGGTTGAAAGGGAATCGACATACTTACTCAGAGGTAATGAGGACGTGGCAAGCATGAAAGTTTCTTCGACGGAGCCTTCCCACTCAGAGGTAATGAGGACATGGCAGGAGTGGGCTCAATAAAGAGGCGGTACATAGAACGACTCAGAGGTAATGAGGACATGGAAGTTCCATATAAGTGGGTGATTTGTTTTTGGCAGAATTGAGACGACTCAGAGGTAGCATCGACATGGTCGTTTTGGAAGTTTGTGGACCCGTTACCCTTTTTGTGCACTGGAAGTGCGGGTAGTGGATCATGAAGGAGGATCTCTTTTAGGAAAAAATTTCAGAGGTACGGTTATACATGACTTTCTTTCAAAAGAGTGACCGGGATGTAAGTTCAGGGGTACCAGCGGGTACATAACTCGACAATCCATGAATGTTGGAATCAAAGTGTAAGTTCAGAGGTACCAGCGGGTACATGACTTGGTAGTTTGGGATATCTTTGTGGAAGAAGGGCATGAGTTCAGCGGTACAAGAGGGTACGTGACTCAAAAATCTGGAATATTGTGGATGTGAGTTCAGCGGTACCAGCGGGTACATGACTCGATAATCTGGGATATTGTGAATGTGAGTTCAGCGGTACCAGCGGGTACATGACTCGATGATCTGGGATATTAGGAATATGAGTTCAGCGGTACCAGCGGGTACATGACTCGATGATCTGGGATATTGTGAATGTGAGTTTATCGGTACCAGCGGGTACATGACTCGATGATCTGGAATACGTCGTTTAGACATAATAATTCTTCAGGAACTTGCCGTTGACGGGCAACATGAGCAAGTCTCTGTTTTGCTGTGCGAGGCGGTAAGCACCGTTGTAGAATACTGCCTCAATGATAAATGGGCCTTCCCACTTTGGCTGGAATTTGCCGACGATTTTGTGAGTCATGACCATCGGCCTCCGGACTGCCAGAACGAGATCGCCCACTTGGAATGTTCTGATTTTAACCTTCTTATTGAAGGCTCCAGAGATGCGTGCTTGGTATAGTTCAATTCATTGCTGAACCAAGAGGCACTTTTCATCTAAGGCCTCCAACTCTTGTAGCCGACGACGGTAGTTATCATCTGTCGTCAATTGATAAGTGAGGGCGACGCGGAGTGAGGGTATTTGAGTCTCCAATGGAAGGACTGCCTCACTCCCGTATACCAGGGAAAATGGTGTGTTCCCAGTGGCTGTTCGGACGGTAGTACGGTACGCCCATAAGCATTCGCCAAGTTTCTCGTTCCAATCGCGCTTGTTGGAGGATACGAACTTCTTGAGTAACTTGATGATGGTCTTATTGAATGCTTCTGCTAACCCATTCGCTGCTGGATTGTATGGCGTTGAAGCAATATTTTGGATGCGGTGCTTATCACAGAACCGGTAGAAGGCATGGCTAGCGAACTGCGGACCATTGTCGTGGATGATCCTTCGAGGCAGTCCAAAGCGATATATGACGTGATGTTTAAGGAAGCTGATCACGTTTAACGTCTTCACTTCTGCAAGCGGGACAGCTTCCGCCCATTTGGAGAAGTAATCCGTGATTGCGAGTATGAAGTGGTGCCCTCGGGAAGAAGGTGGAGCAATTGGACCGATGATATCCATCCCCCATGCTTCAAATGGCCAGGATGCCACTGTCGGATGTAGAAACTCGGATGGCTGGTGAATGAAGTCCGCGTGGACTTGGTAAGCTTTGCACTTTCTCGCATAGTCTATCGCATCTGCTACCATCGTGGGCCAGTAGTAGCCCATTCAGCGAAGGTGGTCTTGCAATTTAGGGCCAGGCTGATGGGCCCCGTACATACCGTCATGAGCTTCTCGTACGTCTTCTTTGGCTTTCGCGTTTGACAGGCACCGAAGCAATAACCCGTCGTAGGATCGTTGATACAACATTTTCGTCTCTGTATCGTAGAAGAATCTGAGAGAGCGTCGTTTGATGGAGGTGGCTTCCTTTGGATTCTCTGGAAGGATGTCGTAGACGACGAAGTCGATGAATGGCTGTCTCCAGTCTGGTGCTTTGTCGACTACCTGGGCAGATTAGCTCGCCACGAATTGAACGTTGTTCTTGGGACAGACCAGTTCGTCGCCTATTACCTCTACGGACTGGTGGGCATAGTTCAGAACCGCTAGGGAAGCGGCAAGGCCAGCTAGGGCGTCAGCTTCAATATTTCAGAGTCTGGGGACATGCTCAATGAAGAACCCCTCGAACGTCGAGATGATGTCGATCGCTATTTGGTGATAGGGGATCATGTCTTCATGGCGAACCTCGTACGAGCCCCGGATCTGGTTGACAATTAACTGCGAATTGCCGTATGCTTCGAGATATTCTACTCCCAGCTCTTTTGCAAGTTGGAGGCCAATGACCAGAGCGTTGTACTCAGCCACATTGTTAGAGCAGGGTTCTGTGAGAGAGTAGGCGCGATTGATCACCAATCCGGAAGGAGAAACCAGCACCACCCCGACTCCGACAATGATGTTGCCCTTGGGTCGGGTTCTTGAAGCACCGTCGAAGAACATCCGCCATATATTATCATGAGAAGTTGCATTCGAGTCGGCGACCTCATCTGGGATTTCTTCATATATTCTGGACGACTCCGAACCCGGGTGGGCTGCCAAAAAGTCCGCCAGGGCTTGACCTTTGACAGCCTTTTGTGGGAAGAAGATCATGTGATAGGGGGACAGCAATATTGCCCACGTAGCGAGGCGAGAGCTGAGTGCCCCTGGTTTAGTCATGAGGACTCTGAGAGGGTTGACTCGTGAGATCATATGTATGGTCTGTCCAGTGACATAGTGCCGTATTTTTTGAATAGCGAACACCAGGGCGAGGCATTCTTTCTCCACGACGGTGTATCGGTGCTCTGGCCCAATCATCATTCGGCTGAGGTAGTATATGGCTTGTTCATGGCCTGCATCGTTATTTTGTGCCAACAGAGCACCAAAGGAATGTTCCATTGCTCGTACGTAGAGCAGGAATGGTTTTCCAGCGACCGGAGCCACCAGGACTGGAGGATTAGACAAATATTCTTTGATGCTGTCGAAGGCACGCTGACGTTCCTCGTCCCATACGAATGAGACGCCTTTCTTCATGAGGTGGGTGAACGGTTGGCACCGCCCGGAAAGGTTAGAGATGAATCTTCTGATGTAAGCTAGCCTCCCTTGAAGGCCTCTGAGTTTGCGGAGATTTTTTGGGGGACCCATCTCCATAATTGCCTTCGTCTTCTCAGGGTCTACATGAATACCCTGGGCGGTGATGATGAAACCTAAGAACTTTCCGCTGGATACGCCCAAGAAAGATTTCGTAGGGTTCATTTTCAAATTATGGGCTCGCATCAGGTCGAATACCGTCCTCAGGTCCTGCAGATGGTCTCCCATACAGCGACTCTTGACGGCGATGTCATTGACATAGCATTCCATCGTCTTGCGCATGTGTTCTCTGAAAATGATACTCATGGCTCGTTGATATATGGTGCCAGCATTCTTTAAACTGAAAGGCATGACTGTGTAACAGTATGTGCCAATTGGTGTTCGAAATGATGTATGCTTTTCGTCGTCAGGAGACATCTTGATTTGGTTGTACCTCGAGAATCCATCCATGAATGACATACGTTCGAAGCCACATGTGTTGTCAATCATGATGTCTGTGATAGGGAGGGGGAATTCGTCTTTGGGACATGCCTCGTTCAGATTACAGAAGTCGATGCAGATTCGGATCTTCCCGTTCTTCTTGAGGACCGGAACTATGTTGGCGACCCAATCCGGATGTTGTTCCTCACGAATGAAGCCGTTGGCTATTAGTTTGTTGACTTCGGCTTCAATCGCATCCATGACGCCTGGGCGGAAGCGTCGCTGTTGCTGCTTGACTGGCTTTGCATCTGGCTGAATGTTGAGTTTGTGAAGAACAATATCGGGATCTAACCCCGGCATGTCTTCATAACTCCATGCAAACACATCAATATATTCTCTGACAAGTTCCAGCAGCGATTCTCGCTCTTCGTCTGTTAAGCTTTTACTTACGAAGATTAGCTTTGGAGAGGATTCGCTGCCGAGGTCGATCTGCATAACCTCATCTTCGGTGGGAGGTTCTCTCTGCTCGAACCGCTTTTTCCATTGTGCATCCAGCTGTTGGGCCCACGGCTCTAGCTCGAGGAATTCCGGAATGTCTTCTTCTTCTTCGTAAGCGTCGGCGAATGCCATATTGACTGACAGGACTTGTCTGAATATGTCTCTGATGCTGGTATCCGAGTCGGAGGTTGGTGACCCTGTTGAATGTGACTGCCAGTCACACTCTTCATCTGAACTCTCAGGGGTTGTCGTGGGTGTTACATACCCCAATCCACATCGAGTTTTGCTATAGTAGTCCCGTGGCTTGCCAGCCGGGACTGGTGGCTTCAAAGGTAGTCGTCGTCCGGTACCGTAGTTCAAGCCTGGCGTAGTCTCCAGATCATATCCCTGTTTTTACATGAGATATTTGGATTGGGGGCTATAAAGATACAGAGGCAGTCTCCCGGCATCTGACCCAAGATCGACTTCTTCTATGGTGAAGGAATGCGGATCGTCCTTCCGGCCGAAGATGATTGGATGATCCCCTCCCTCGATTATGCGGTAAGCATCTTCTGCTGGAATAAGCTGGATTACGGTGTGCACGTTTGTCACCTGTGTGTGTAGGTGGCTGCCTATACCATGTTCCATAGCGTACATTGTACAAAGCTTATCAAGCTCGATGTAGTTCAAAGATAGCCCTTTATTGATGAAGTAAGGTATCTTTTCTAGGAGGATTACATCATCTGCGGAGGGAACATCAGTATGGGCAGCCACATACTTGGCTAGCTCTGGTTCCTCTTCGGCTACCCCCTATATAAATGAAGACTGAGAGGACGACCTGGGCAGCTTGATCGTCAGAGGTTCAACAGGTAGAGCAGAGCGTGGAGTTGTTGGCAGACTGGCAACCCCCAGCTTGGTACTCAATGCTGGACGGGGAGTGGTTGGTTCGCTAGAAGTCCCAGACCTTGCATCGGGGTGATGACTCTTCTTGGAAAGGCATATTGTCATTGGCTTGTCAGAGGGATTGAGCTTCTCAGTTTGTGGCTGGCCGACTCTTGGCAGTCTAATTGTCAGTGGCTCCGTTGTAGGTCTCGGCACTTGGCCAAACCTCGGCAGCCGGATTATCATCTGCTCCTTTTGTGCTGAGAGACTGATCGCGTCCTTACGCAGAGTAGACGTAAGGGGTGCAGACTTGCCTGGTTTGCGAGCTTGGAGGTGGATCGTCAGAGGTTCTTCTGATCCCGTGGCTGTCTTGGTACGAGCTTGTACATCTCCTTCACCAAGGTGCTTCTTCGATTTTTTGTACAGGCAGGAGTCTGAGTAGTAGGATTCGACCCCATTGAAGGGATCGATATCAGCAAATTCTGTCCTCACGAAGCCGTGCTTGTCGACATATTTGAAGCATTGGTGCAGCATGGAAGGCACGATCATGTAATCGTGTATCCAAGGGCGCCCCAAGAGGATGTTGTAAGAAGTGTCGGCATCTATGACGTAGCAGGTGACTTCTGATTGGAGATCGCCAATCTGACACTTCAGACGAATCTTTCTAATTGGGTAGCTTCTGCCCGAATTGAAACCGCTGATGGCGGTGCTTGTAGGCGTCAGGCGATGCATCGGAATGCGAAGATGATGTAGCAAACCCTTCGGGATGATGCTTATAGAAGGCCCAGGATCAATGTGCATCTGATCCACCTTCAAGTCGCCGATGTATCCAGTGTAGTACAATGGGCGATCGTGCAGGTTGATTTTGATGAGCATGTCCTATGGAGTGAAGACGATATTGGGCATTGCTCCTGTACATACACTGTCTTGGAGGTCTGCAGGCTGGTTTTCTCCCGTGAGGTTGACCTGAGCCAAGTATGCGTCGGCATTTTGGAGTGCATCGCTCAAAGCTACACGGACATCCTTCGAGAGCCTCAGGAGTTCATATAAGGACAATTTGGCCGGTGTATTGGCCAATTGTGCCAAGATGTCGAAGTTGTAGGGCCTCTCCAGCCCCCGAGGTATCTCTTTTCGGAGGGATTTGTCGAAACGAGTCTCCTTTGGCCTAGGTTTGTCGATCGTCGGAGGCTGAGAAGGCCCTGGAGCATCAGTGGTAGCTGGCGGATGATCTTCAGTCGAGTTCTCAGCCACAGGTTGGGATTGTGCTCCAGATCGAGTAAGGACAGTCGTGACCTCTTCCACATCTGCCGAGATGGTACGGCAGGATCTGACTTTTCCACTTCTTTTCTTGTGAATGGGAGGCGACATGGACTGAGTCACCTCGTGTACCAGGTCCGGATGGACCCACATGATTTCCCCTCGTGATGTGGTGAGGGGCACTAGACCAGCAGCTTGCTCCCGAGCAGGCGGAAGATTAGCAATTTCTATCGTCGCCAGAGGGATGGGTATAACACCGTCTTGAGTCTCTGTGGAGGGAAGCTACCGAATTATACGGACACCATGTTGGCCGCTACGGTTACCTCCTCGAAATCGATGGCCAGAGCGTTCGAATCGACGAGATTTTTGATGTACCATTTTAATTGGAAGCAGTTGTGTGTAGCATGGTGGACGTAGCGGTGGTAATGGCAGAACTTTGGGTTCTCCAGATCTGCCGGCCGAGGTTCCCGTCTTGGTGGAGGAAGCTGAATTCTGTCTCCTTGTATGAGCATGTCCAAGATAGGCTTGACGTGGCCGTCTTCAAAGGAGTAAGTGATTTGCGGCCATTGCTTGTCTGCCAGTTTTGACTCAAGTTTTTGGGCTGTATCGGCCACCATAGCCTGCTTCCCCTTATTGTCCCAATTATTGGAGGAGCTACCTACATTATTGGTGTTGGCATTGGGATGCTTGCTCTTGTCCTCTCCTTTTGAGATGTGCAATCCCAGTTGGCGAGCCTTCTTCAATCGTTCTTCGGCGCTTGTGGCACTGATGATAAATGCCTTCCAGTCCTTGAATTGACTCTCGCCCATCCAGAGACTGATTGTCGGGAGCAATCTCTTTTGGCAAATTTCAATCAAGGAGGAATCCGGGTTTCCTGAAGGCAGCTTCATCGCGATTTGGCAAAACCGCTCAATATAGTTCCTTGTCAGCTCTTTCTCCCCTTGAATGACGTCCATGAGGGTGGACATCGTGACGTCCTGCCCTACCTCGTAGAATCTTTCCAAGAACATGTGCTTGAAGCCGGCGAAGGAGTTGATGCAGTTGTCTGGCAGGTTGCGGTACCAATCAAAGGCGACTCCTTCCAATGCCCCAATGAATAATCGTGTGAGGATAGCATCATCATAGGGTAGATGGTCGGTGGTGACCTCGAAGTAAGTGATGTGCCGACTTGCTGAGGTCTTGCCATCATACGGGTTGATATTGAACGGCTTATATCTTGGTGGGAATGGAACATCCCTCCATTCAGCAGGGTATGGTTGTCGCATTCTGAGGTCTTGAGAGTTTTTTCGGGCATGAAACATGGCTCGGAGCTTCTGAACCTCTCTTATTACTTTTTGGGCCTCATCTGCAGCGGTGGGGGCCGTTATTTCAGGAGGATTATTGCCCGGGTTCAGTGCCGCTGAGTTTGAGTCCGCATTGACCTTGGGACCCGTGCTTGTTTGGCCAGGCGTCCCTCCTTGCAGAGTTGGAAGAGCTGCTTTGATTTCATCTACAGACTTGACCAAGGCCTGTAGTATAGCCTCCAGAGTGTCGATGCGTTGGCGATCACTAGAACCACCTTGATTGATGTCCGTCATGAACACCGTCCTTACATGAGGAGTGATGGAAGGAACGGTGGAGGATTGCCCTCTGAGTCATACCCATGCACCGATAAGTCATCGGGGTATGTGGGAATGTTCTCTTCGGGTTCGAACTCGGAGGGAATAGTACCCCCAGCTTCAGAGCTTGCTTCATCTTGAGAGTCATGGATGTCCGCGGGGACATCAGCACCTGTTGTACATGATGGGAGAGTTGTTTCCCCGGGCTCGTCTCCTTGGAACATCGGATTGTCGTGGATGTTCGGAGGAGTGCTACCCCCAGTTCCCACGACCCCCAATGATGTGGATGATGAATCTCCCATTGTAGCAGATTTCGTCTTTGAACGGGTGTCTTGGAAAACTCCGGTGGTGGACAACCGTTTAGAAGAAAGTCTTTTAGCTGTAGTGGTTGTTATCTTTGGCCTGGAGATACTTGTCTTCTTTCTTCTCCCCTCGGTGGGGATTTTCTAAGTAGAGTTGCAGGGGACAATAGGAGGCGCCTCGTCCTCTGAGCTTGGTCGTTGCAGTCTTTGGAAGACGGACGGCCGGTCTTCTTGCACCATTGCATTGTTGCAACAGCAGTTGACAATGATTTGGGTGCAGTGACGTCCGTGAGAGGACTCTTTGCACCCTGGGGCACCTTCTCTTTCCTTGCGTTTGTGGAGGATGGCCTCACGCAAGTCAGATGGGTCCGGATCGACCATGTTTCCTCCCTGGATTTTGGGAGACTTTTGGGAACCTCCCTGTCCGTTTGCCGCCGGGGGCTGAACTCGAGTGGTTCTGTACAACTTCCCATCAGAGGCCCGCATAACAGTACACGGGACGCTCGGATGGTCAGATTATACCTCTCGGTAATCTGTGCAGCCAGTTTGTTCTTCGAGGCGGCACGTGCCTCACTTGCAGCGTTGAACTGACCATACTGGTCAGCCAATTTGTCGATCTCTCGAACAAGGGCCTGGGGAGGAGCGAACAATTTTGGCCTCCACTCTTTGCGAGCCTTCGTGGTGCGGGTGCACTTCTGGACCGGGCCAGCACTTTCTTCGGAGAGCATCTCTTCGAACGCCTGTTGGTCGAAGCGGACGACCATCTTCTGTTGTGTGGAGCCAAGTTTGGCTGCATCCGATTGCGTCACCAACTCCTCAGCCGTGGAGAAGTTTGTCCCTAGCAGAGTCGCCATCGTATTTGCCATTGATTGTAAAAGTACAAAACAGTTTTATGGGAGGACTGAACTTAGACTCACAATACAAACTCGCTTGTACAAAGAAAGCCTAGGGACGAAAGCCTAGGTACAGCAGACTAAGTACAATTGTTTATTTTAGATTCTGGGGGATGACGATAGAGGCTCGGGAAGGCGACGGCAGCCCTGCCTTACTCCTTGGACGATCGGTATGCAGCCTTGGCTCCAGAAGATTGTTCGGCGTTGAAGAAATGCTCTCTTTGCTCTCTCTTTGTTTTTTTCTCCAAGTCTTCTAATGCTCTCTGATCTCGAAAAGGGGTCTCTCTGGTCGCGCTCTATCCGTTGTATATATTACCAGGGAATGTATATCTTGCAAGGGAATGGCACCTTGCTATTTATAGGAATGGGGTGTGATCATTAGGGTTGCAATAATTGCTTCCTGGAGATGGCGGCGGCCTGTGGATTGGTCAATCTAGGCCATTAGTTTTGAGTGTGATGAATCTGGGCCATTAAGTGTAGATTACACCAAATCTCATCAGTAATTAATGTTGATTGGAATAAATCTTCCTCATGATGATCTGTTGATGTCTGCGAATAAATTTGATTTATTCTCCTGCCACGTGTCCCAGATTATTAGGATTTGACCCAATCTCTGATTGCAATAAATCTGGGAAATTGATCGGCTTAGGACACGTGTCCTAGGAGCCACTGGGGGGATCTGAACCGTATGAAGATTGAGCCGCATACGGTTTGGGCCGCATAAGGTTTGGGCTACGTGTCAGGGCTACTTGGGTAGTGGCCCCCCTCGAACCTTTGAACCGCATGGAGATGATCATTGCGAGCCGCATAGGGATGCATCTGCCTGAGCCGCATGGAAATGGTCCTCTTAAGCAGCATGGGAAGGCCTCCGCTTGAGCCGCATGAGACTGTTTCGGCCTGAGCCGCATAGGACGGCTTCATTCTGAACCGCATGGGAAGTCTTCGCTCGAGCCACATACGAACGCCCACGTGGCAAGGCCACGTGGCATTTTTATGGATCTCGGGGGATTGTGTCAGAGATCTCTTTCTCTTCCCTAGGGGTCTGTCATTATGACAGAGTCATAATTACCTCTCTTGTGTCAGGACTGTCACTTTTTTTAGAGTTGTCAGCCGTCAAAGTAATTAATGCAGCATAGGGCGGAGGGGAGCACTGTTACGCCACGTGTCTTCTGAGCCGTATGGGATGTCTTGGGCCGCATAGTCCCTTATGCCGCATGACTCTCTGAGCCGCATGGGCTTTCTGAGCCGCATGGGGTTTCCTGGCCGCATAGATCATTTTTCATGCTTCTACATGTCTTTAATGCCCCTCCAGCATCTTCTCTTCCCATCTCTAATGTTCCTTCGGTATCATCGCCTCAAGTGAAACCTATCCCTCCCAAGCCAACAGTAGCTGACAAAGGCAAGCAGCTGGCCTGCTTTGATAAAAGTTTAAAGAAAACTAAATTGCAAGGACTTGAAAAGCCGTATAATTATGATATATTGGCTCAATTAGCCAATACTCCGGCAAGATTATCAATTTTCAAACTCCTACGTCTCTCGAAGGAAACTCAAAAAACATTAAGTGATGCTTTGATGCAAGCTGACGCTTGTCTGGCACATCTCAGGCAATCAGACGAAGAACCTTTGGTATGCTCTCACTGTCATAACTGATTTCCAATATCACCTCCACTCAGGATGATATGTTACTAGAAGACAATCGACATGACCGACCTTTCTACTTTACGGGGTATGTCGACACAATGAAGGTTGATTGCATCCTAGTCGATCCTGGATCTGTACTCAGCATTATGCCGAAGACTCTGTTGGATGCACTCAGAATCCCAGTCCATAACCTCTCTACAACAGTCACAACTATTTTGGAATTCAATTCTGGGAAGAGCGAGCCATTAGGGAAGATCCGCCTAAGAGTCCAAATTGGTAATCTCCAAACAAAAGTCACATTCTATGTGATCGACAATCACTTCTCCTATAACATATTGCTAGGAAGACCATGGTTGCATGAATATAACATCATTCCATCAACTCTCCATCAATGTTTTAAATATGTTGATAATAACGGAGAAGTCAAGAAAGAAGTTGTCAATCTATATCCCTTCTGAGGTATTGAGGCCTATTATATAGACTCTAAAATGTATGAAGCAGAATACATAAAGGTCATATTGGCTATGAAGACCGAAGAAGACCAAAAAAAGAGTCCGGATGAAGTCCTGGTAACACCAGTCAAGGGACGCACTTCTCATCCCTCGTCTTCTCGGACACTGACCATCAATCTCTCTCCTTATATCAAGTCTCCTCCTGTTGAAAAGAAGAAACACAGAAAGCTCACCTCTTCTGAGCCTCTTGTTATCGACCTTCGTCGTAACAAGTCTCCTACTTCTCCTCCTCTTGTTATTAATCTTGGCCAGCCATCGACCAAGGTTAAAAATGCTGTTGTAAATGTTGATGCAAATATCAATAAAGTAGCGTCTTCTTTGCAGTACATTGATGTCAATTATTACACATAGTATTATCTAGAAATTTTGGATAACTTCAAACCTCTTACCTTGGAAGCAATTCAACCTCTTCAAAATGAGGTATCATTAGAACAAGTACAAAACTCATTCTTTCTAGTTCCCTCTAAGAGAAAGATGAGCATCCTATCCTCTTCAGCAAAATCAAATAGCTACATTTGATAGTGACTCTGATAACGATGATAGCGGGCGAATCCAACTACGTCTTTACAGTCAAAAATCCAAATATATTATTCAAACGATGGGCTATAACTTCAAATCTGACCTTAACGGCGGTAAGGAAACGAACTCCTATTCGTATACCCACCACAAAGGGAAAGTTGCTACATTATTATAACAAGACAAAACAAGGGTTAGGCTATACAATGCGAATCACAACCTCAGATCTTTCTGAGTATGATAAAGAAGAATGATCTAATTCTTTTAACTCTTCTTCATGGGATTCAGACACCAACCTAGGGAACTCTATCGAGTGACTCTATCTTCCAATATGGTAATAGCTGAACCCTCTGAAAATGATGTCGATTTCACCGTGTATCATGAAGCAAAGCCTTGGACACAAAGGATGGAAACTCAATGGAAGATTCGCTTCGAACAACGTGAACCACCTACGGAGGATCAATTGGTCCAAATTGATGTCGGAGATGAAGCTTCTCCAAGGCTAATCTTTACTAGTAAAAGTCTTCTGGAAGCAGACAGGCAAGAGTAATTAATCCAGCTCATCAGGAAATACATTGATGTATTTGCCTATAGCTATGAAGATATGCCGTGATTAGATCCTCAGATTGCTACTCACAAGCTCAACATTCTGCCAAATGCTAGACTAGTCATACAACAACAATATCGATTCTGACCTGATATGATGGATGCCATAGAAGCTAAGGTCAAGAAGCTTATCGCTTACGGCTTTGTCAGGAAGGAACAACATCCGGACTGGATGGCTAATGTCGTACCAGTATGAAGAAAACATGAAATGTCTGAGTTTGCATCGACTTTAGAGACCTTAATGAAGCTTGTCCCAAAGATGAGTTCCCTCTTTAGATCACTGATGTCATGATCGATAACACCTACGGGTTTGAATGAATGTCTTTCATGGAAGGATTCTCTGGATATAATCAGATTGGGATAAATCCCGAAGATAAAAAATATACATTTTTTCGTATTCCTCTAGGAGTCTACTACTATACAGTCATGCCATTGGCCTTAAGAATGCTGGTGTCACCTATCAGCGGGCCATGAGTACCATTTTCATAAACATTTATAAAAAATGATAGAGTGTTATGTTGACTATATTGATGTCAAGAGTCGTCTAAAGGAAGATCACATCCAAGACTTAAGAACTATTTTTTATCTAATTTGCCAGCATCAACTCAAGATGAATCCCATAAAGTCATTTCGGGGAGTCTCTAGTGGCAAATTTCTCGAATTTATCATTACCTCAAAGGATATACACGTTGATCCCGAGAAAGGCAAAGCCATTCAAGAGATGCGTCCTCCACACAACCTAAAAGAGCTACGAGGATTCCATGGATGGCTTGCATACATCAGAAGATTCATCTCAAACCTCTCTGGATGCTGAAGATCGTTCACTCAATTGATAAAGAAAGGTGTGTCTTTTGTTTGGAATGACGAATGCCAGCAAGCATTTGAAGACATAAAGCGATATCTGATGAACCCTACAGTCCTAGTTCCTCCAATCCCATAAATACCTTTCCTGATATATGTTCGAGCAATGGATCACTCTCTAGGCGTCCTCTTAGCCTAGAAGAATAAGAAAGGCCATGAGCAAGCAATTTATTATCTCAGTCGCACAATGATCGGTGCTGAACATCGGTATAGCCCGGTGGAAAAAGAATGCTTAGCCCTAATGTTCGATGTCCAAAAATTATGTCATTACATTACAGGTCAGACTATTCATGTCATCTCTAGAGTTAATTCTCTGCAAGTTTTGATGAAGAAGCCTAGTACACTCAACTCCAGACTTGCTATATTGGCAATATTGCTAGCACAGTATGATATGGTCTATGTTCTACAAAAGTCTGTTAAGGGTCAAGCCCTAGCTGACTTCTTAGCTGCGCATCCAATTCCTAAAACTTCTAAACTTTACGATGAAATTCCTGATGAAACTCTAGAATCTAACATGGTTTCAAAAAAACTGCTCGCTTGGCGTCTATTTTTTGATGGTGCATCGAGAATTGGATCTAACGGTATAATTGTCGCCGGAGTTGGAATCGTTCTCGTATCACCAGAAGGGCTAGCCATTCAAAGAGCCTATTCTCTGGATGAGCCATGTTCCAACAATGTTGCTGAATACAATGCTCTATTTATCGGTCTCCAATTAGCAAACAGTTGGATATCGAATATCTAGAAGTATACGAAGATTCTAAACTGATTATCAACCAGGTCAGAGGCATGTCTGAAGATCGGCATCATGATCTTATTCTATACCGGGAAGCAGCAGCCAAATTGGCTACATCCTTTAAGGGCTTCTTCATTAAACATGTACACCGAGCATATAATACAGAAGCTGATGCACTTGCTAACCTAGCAGTAGTATTAGCGAAAAGCTGACGCACTGTGAAAAGATAACAGTTGATCGTCATCACTAACAGGGAATTATTCGTGTCAAGAATAATTTGAATATTGAAATTAGCAATTCAATCAAGATTTGTACTACTAGTGAAGATTGGAGAGCCCCTTTCATCAACTTCACGGTACATGATATCTTGCCTGCATATTGTCACGACCCGCTCCCAAATAATCGGACACGAGTCGGACATGCCCAGCCTTCGTCGTTAGACACGATGAAGTAAGCTGTACCAATATCTAGGAAAACTACAAGTCCAGATAAGAATGAATATAAACCACAACATCTATAATATTGAATCCCAGAATCAAAGTACATGTCTAAGAGTTATTACATTTCTAGCCAATGAAAAGTAAACTGATGTCTCTAATACAAAGTCCAAATGAAACTAAAAGGAAGGTACTAGGCCTCCTCAGCCTGTAAGTCTTGAACAACATTGGTTGGCTCATAGGTGCCTCTAGGCTCCTGCCCGTAATAAGTGTCACAGATAGCCTCCAACTCACCTGCAACATATCCTAGTCAGGAGCGGAGCTAAGTATATCCAAGGAAATGAACATGAACATCATGGTATGGAAATAAATACAGGAAAAATATAAAGTACGAGAAATGAGAACATGACATGAAACCTGAACATGAATACTGAAAAGTAAATACAAGGAACATGAAATGAAACCTGAACTTGAAATACACAATGAACCTGATGTGTGTAATATATCGAAATACATCCAGAGTGTGTGATCGGCTTAGGTAGATTCAGGGAACATGAAATGGTATGGCTTCGATCTCGCGTGCACGATACGGGGCCTAAGCTATTCACATGAATAGTAACTCAGGTTTGATCACACATCTGTAGTATTTCCCCTCCCAGACATAAGTAAACTCAGGGAACAAGATACAAGAGAATCTCGTGAAACATCGTGTCAATCAAGGAGATACAAGCATGAATACAAGACATGAAGTAATAGACAAGTCCGAGGAGTATACTTGCCTTGCTCAGGGTGATCAAGTATGGGATGTAAAACTGGATGTCCTCCTGTCAAATGATTTATAAGTTAATTAATTAGCACTCTAACCTAAACTAGCTTTTTCATAAATAGAGGTTTTGAAATTGAACACAAACTCTCCTAGTGTAAAATTTATCTTCTAAAGTCTATTAAGAAGAAATATACTAGAGCTCATAGTTATTATCCTAATTATTATTTAAAGTTGAACATGAGGATATCTTAGTCTCTTATTGACAGTCAACAATTTAGGCTTTAATCTAATTATCCAATTAACAATTTAGTTTTCATTAAAACTAAACACCAAACAATCTATATGCTACTCTTAGGTCAACAACTTGTCATGTATGGTCAAACTCACTTCTTAATATCAGTCTATAATTAAACTGTCATATGAATGCTTCAAAGACCAACCAAGCACTAACACCCATACTTACTGTTCTTACTAAACCCCTTTTAATAGGGTAAAGATTTGGGAGTATCAATCAATTGCTAACTCCCAGTCATTCAAAATATAAGAGGTTCCCCGCAGTTGCTATACTTTCCTAAGACATAACCCACATGGATCAGTTAAACTCAGATACTTAACAGTATCGGATATCAAATCCAGATCTCAGCTGATACAAACAAAAAGAAGAAAGCTTAAATTATCAACAATGAACTGAAACTTAACTCTCCATGTTCTCATTAACAGTTGACACTTGAATAATCTATTCATATCAAAGAAAACTACACCTGTAAACTTAACAGTAGTTCAAAACCATTGCATCAAATCTATACTTAATTTGAAATGGCAGAATAGTTATCCCGATGTATCAATTTATACAAAATATTGCATCCCAACCCTTTTCAATGGAGGGCCTCTCCATTACACTGATTACAAAACAAACAAAGAATAACACAAGATCACTTGCATATATACAACTGATTCAAAATTGACTCTCAACCAACTACTGACCCTCGCTATCCTTGCAAGAGCAAAACTAGAGTGCAACCTGGGCTCTCAACTGGACATTTGGACACGCAGCGACACTGTACAGGTATCCATGCTAACCTTTAGTCCAGATCGATCCCCACTATTCTAAAACTCTAACTACATGACCTCCTTCACTGCAGCAAAAATACTTGCAACAACCAGCTACGAACACAACAGAAATAGTATGAATCCAGATCTGGCATGAACTGCTCACGAACTCAGCAACTAAATTGAATACATTTGGCAACCAGACATGCCTATGTTCAATCACGAACTGTAACACCCACTTTTCTAAAATGAGGATAATTTTGAACTTTTGTAAAAGTTTATTATTTAATAATAGAATTTATGATTTATGGAAATTTTTAATTAATTTAATACTATTTAAAATTGGTGAATTATAATTTTGATGTGTTAGCTAGTGAACCCTAGAACTATTGAGCCTAGAGACTAACCATGACCATGGGGACCTAACCATGTGATTAAAATGACTATTTACAACTTTTTAGGCTAAGGGTATTTTGGTCATTTTGTGACTTTTGAATTATTTAGGATTTTGATTAATTGGTGAATTTTAGATTATTTTAATAATATTTAAATTAATGTATTATGATTTTGGTCATTTTTTATATTTTAATATTTTGGGAATTTTTATATTTTAATATTAATTTTATGGGATTTGTTTAGTCGGGTTTGAGTTTCGTTTCGTTTCGACTTGTGTTAGTGATCCGGGTAGCTTAGACTGTAGACGGGATCCCAAGATTAGTTAGTTATGGCCTACAAACCCCACTAATTAAGTTAGTGAGTTTAGACTAATCCCACTTGTTAGATTGGTTAAGTTAGAGGCTTAAATTTAACCATTTTGATCCCAAACTTGAACCTAACTTAAAATTAACCAAGAGGACAAGTTGAGGCCTTATTGGGCTTTCCTCCAAGGCCCGAATAGGGTTTAATGGCAGCCACTATAGCTAGGTTAGCCTTCCTTCCTTTCATTTCATTCCATCTTGCCTTTTTTTTCCTTCATAAAGTGTTCTTCCCCAAATTAGAGACTTCCCTCTTTGATTTGACCTCTAATCCTTACATCCCTCCACCAAAACTTCCATCCAAGCTTCTCATACTACCAAGGGAGGGTGCTAGCAAAGATTTGTAGCAAAGTGCAAGAAGGAGTGTCCTTTTTGGAAGATCTTCGTGTCAGAACCGTGTCCTTGGGAGTATTATTGGAATTCCACTCCCAATAGGTAAAACCAACCCTCTAAATTGATTTTCTATGCATATTAGTTAGTTTTGAATCCATAGGATCCACCCCCATACATGTACCCCATTTAGATTCAAATTTGAGGCCATTTGGAGCTCTCTTGAGGATTTTAGATATGTGTCTTGTGTCCTACTTGATAGATCCCAAATTAGGACACCCCATGTGTATGTATGTATGATAATAGTTTAAATGGATATTTAAATTCAGTTTTAGAATGGTTAGAGAGTGGATTGATCTTAGTTAGGATGGTTAGAATAAGTTTTATTTGGATACCTATGTTGGTAGCCAAGTATCTTGGCCTACATGTGTTTCTTTTGTCCAAAACAACTCAAATTCGTCATAATATTCATCCACGTTTTTATTAACCAAAGCAACTTAGAAATGTCATAACTTTTAGCTTGAACTCCTATTAATCTCCCATTTTTTTAAAGAACCGTATCGAAGTTAGCTTTCCAAATATATATTTTAATAAGCAAAATCGTTCTAAAACTCTCTGTAAAACTATTTGAGTGTCAGCTGTCCGAAAGACAAACGTGTTTCGGTGTTTTAACGATTCCGGGAGCTTTCGGACACGAAAATGCGATCCGTTTGAAGTTTCGGAAAGCTAACATAAAGGGCTACGACATACTTTAATCCTAGAATTTAGTGAAGGCCCAATTGGTACAGTATTGATTTTAAGTAAAAGAGTGACTATACGACATAGGCATTTTGTCTAACCTATGAGCGTATAACTAGAAAAAAAAAGCTAAATAGCGACTGAAATTTCAGTCACTAAAATAGACATTTCAATCGGTAAAACGATTTAGCGACTAACCGGCGACTACAATTTTTCGTCGCTAAAAGCAACGTCGCTGTTCAATTTTAGTCGCTAGTTCGTCGCTACAGAGACTAACTTTTGACTAAAATAGCGACTAAAAGTAGCGACTAACTATCGACTAAATATTTAGCCGCTGACACAGCGACGAATTTGCGACTACATTGCGATAAACTTACGATTATAATGGTTATAGTTGATATCTAGCGACCGACCTTGTTTAGTCATTGGTTAGTCGCTTCTATTTTTTTCAGTTTTTTTAGTCGTCGGTTAGTCGCTATTCCATCGTTGAATTATTTATTTTTCTCAGATTTGTAGGAATCATGTTGTGCACATCACAGCACATCCTGTAAGAGTAATATAAACAAGTCCACAACACACATAAATACAATACAAACAACTTTTAGCACCACAATAATTATCAATGATATAAACAAAAATAATAACAGACATAAAGTACATAAGCATAAAAACTAAGAAATATATATATCATAGTCGTGTCCAATATGTCCAACATCAACCATACACCATCCATACAAAAAGATAAACTAGTACAACAATCACAAAATAATATGTCTCTGAAAACTGAACATCATGGTGGTCATCTGCTCCATAGTAAGAACGCCAATAGGAGTTGCAGGTGCAAGATTGGTAGTAGGCTGTGCAGGTCGAAGAGCTCGGAAGTATATCGGCGGTTGCGATGCTAACGACCCGGTACCGTACACGCTACCGCCCTTTCATCACCCAACAACCTGTACCCACAAGTCATTCCTCTCATAGGGCATACGTGGCGTACTAGTACCAGCCGCTGCCCCTTTCTGATCAGTGGCCTGAGAGGCATGACTCTCAAATTTTTTGTAGGTCTCTTGTAAAAAAGGTATCATGAATATATAAAATTACAACCAAACTACATGTTTTCGAAGAATATGAACTTCTATTTGTAAAGATAAAGATGTTGAAAGTTAATAACTGCTACATGTAAGAGATTAGAAATGATAATGAAGAACACTACAAAATACTACTGAAAATGTCCTTATCCACTTAGAATAACCAGATTACAAACCATAACTAAGAGTTTCAAGTTACCAGTTGTTGAGCAAACCTTCCCCTATTAATAATAACCAGATTACAAGCTATAGCATAGATGCACCATTGTAGTGCTGTCAGTGTCAGCTATGTTGCAGGGACACGGATACGAATGGAAACAGTAAGGACACGGCCACATGCACACGATCGATACCCATTTTGGTGTGTCTAGGTTGTCTCCAATATGTGTCCGACACCAGATGGCCTACATATTCCTAGACTGACAAAGGTTCAGATGGAGAACCTTGGATGGCCAGGTATTACCACCATAATCTTTCATATTTGTATACAAAAATGTATAGTAGTGCCAGTACCCGTATAAATGCAGGACATACCTTAGTACCAGAGTGAAGTCTCTCTGGACACAGACATGTAACCCCATACTTAAGTACAATCCATAAAATTAGTTACGTATACATATACAAGTATAGATTGTCTGCATGTAAGTGAACGCACACACTGCTTACATAATTAGATACTTATACACATTATACACAGGAACAGGTACTTGTAGTTCACGGGGATACGCCCATGGAAAAATAACAGGGGAGGAGGAGCAGTATAACCAGGCTCAAATGGCTGGAAAGACCAATACAAGGAGAATGAAGGCTAGAATCAGTAAATGTGCATTACATACCTAGGCTAGAAACCAATGAGTACAAGAAAAAGAAAAAAAACTCACCTGAAGACATCTCACATGTGGTGTCACCCTTCTCATTGCACCATCTCTGGACACATTTCTAATGAACATACTGCAAAGAGAGAAATTATACGAGGAATATATAAGTCAGTACATCCTCAAGTCACCAAATAGTAAGTAGCATATGCATATTTACCGAGTAACTGTCCAGTAGTAAGTAGCATATGCATATTTACTGAGTAGAGAATTAACTACATGAGCAGATATACTCATTGGTGTCACAATAAACACACGAACACAATATTTCTCATTTACAAAGTCCAGAAGAAAAAGGAAAAGGGAAACTGGGGTGGCTTTCCCAACCAAGGTGTTTGGATAAATGCACAACTTTTACACTTGAACCTTTGTTTTGCGATTCACAACTTTTTCACTTCCAATTTGACATCCTTCTAGTATTTTTGTAGATCAATAACCTGTACAATAAGTCAAAATATAAAGCAGAACAATAATCCTTGGCCAACATTTTATCAGTTATGATATGAAGATAATCACAAATAAATGGTTGAGAATGATCATCTACTTGTTGCAATTAGAGGGAAATTGTAAAATGTTTAAAGAATATAATTATGTGAGTTGGGTTTCATTTCTATTGTCAATACAGAAAGTGATGTAAACTGTAATTCCCTTACAGAACCCGCTGCTCTAAATAAGAGAAATGAGTAGCTTCAACTATCAACAAATGATCACATGCATTAGTTAGTAACTTGAGAATGATATCTAACTACTATATGCAAATAGAATCAGTACAAGCACAAAGAATGTAACCTAATTAGAACAAGGTATGTATCTATTATAAAAAGAATAAAGTGTTCCTTGGGAAAGATAAGATGAAACTGTTGCCAGTGTTTGGGAAGTTCAATAACAGGCTTTTAGGATTTTATGGAAAGAAAAAGAATTGCAATCCTTAAATACACATGTTCATAATTTGCAATTTAATTGACAAGCCTCTAATGTTTTTCTAAGGAAATCTACTATGTAGATCCAATAGTAGATAAATGTGTGTTAGCATGATGGTTGCACGATTAATATTACACAACTGAGAGTATGTCAACCTACAGAACAAATGTTAGAAGAATATAAATATATAACCCCAAGTATTAAGGGGAAAGACCCTTACTTTCTCCCATATTAAACTATTTCCTAACAACTGGATAATGTTTCAGGTTGTTGCTCATTATTTACAGCATGAGTACCAATAAGCAGAAATTCAATATTGCAACCATGGAAAATGAAGAAGAATGAGTGCATAGCAGCCAAAGTTTTTGGTGTCAAGTACCTACCCATATGTCTACTTTCTCACTTATAACATCCTTTCTGTAAAGATCCCACATCTGTGATCATGGAAAATAATCATTCTAAAGAACATATTAATCAGATAATATGACAGCGTTGAATCAACATAGATAGAAAACAATGTTAAACTAATAAAGTTACAGTGTTCTTTTATAAACCTCATGAGCTCTATAAGCAGGGGTTGTATGCTTTCGGATATTGTTTTCTTCAATACCCATCTCTTCTGCCTTGTCAAAGCACTTGTGATTGGTTGAGGTGCTACCGAAGTCGCACACTTTCCAGACTCCATCAGATCCAAGCAGAACATTTTTAGCCTTCAGGTCTCTACAAAAAGGATGACTAACTAATGAGAAATTCAGGTCCAAAGCAGTTACAAATTAATGTACTAATTTTCAGTAAAGGGTTAAAACCCAGCTCCTCAAGTGTAATAGATTAAGCTTTATATAAAAACCTAGGAATATTTGTTAATTGGGTTCATGATGATTTTGTATTAAATGCAGCATTAAAATATCACTGGTATTTGGAATAAAATTTGCGGACACTAATTCGTAGGATAATAAATTAGTGCTCCACGAACTGTTGAACATATAAATCACAATCTTTTGTAGTTTCAGCTTTTGTGTCAAAAAAAAAGTTATAGATTTCACAATACGGGCTTAGATGGTGGATGCAAACTAAGTATACCTGAATATCAGAAATTGATTTTTCTACTTGCAGTTCAAATTTCTTAATCTATTCTTGTAACAAGAAAGCTGAAAATTTTATATGATGTTAGATTAAATGAACGATAAAAACTAAGAAAAACCATATGGATCTAGACATTGCTCAAAGATCATGTTTTATTTCTTTGCACCAATTTTGTTCATGATCAACCAGGAAACAACGACTTCAGAATCTTAAACTGAAATTGCATAACGTTTAGATCATAAAAATGCAATTGAACATGTTATTTAAGTTGAAATAACCTTAACTTGTAGATAAGTAAACAATGGAAGAAATTATGACATATGACTGATGTACCTATGAGCAATGGGTGGTGACTGGAGATGCATTGCAAACACAGCATTGCATACATCTCTAAAAATTAAGAGAACTTGCTTCTCTTCAAAATATCCCGCACCTCTATTTTCTAGCACGGTAACCAAAGACTTCTCACAGAATTCCATTACAAGTAGTGCTTCCTTCGTCCGACCCATGTCCATAATGGTATGTGCAACAAGAGTGACAATATTAGGGTGTCCTTTGAGAAGATTCATGATTTGGATCTCCTTCATGACTAGGTCCAATGACTCACCATCATTACAAATCATGTGCTTCAAAGCATATTGCTTTGATGCATTTAACGCATCACGTGCAAGATAAACACAAGAAAACCCCCTTCTGCTACTGCATTTCGAACATGTATCTTTATATTACCAACATCAATTGCTCGTCCTTCTAAGCCAGCTGTCTCTTTCTGTCCAAATGGATTGAATTTCCACATGATAGAAACAAGGACAATCTAAAACAATTCACCTGCAAAACTAAAGAAAATATATATAGATAACTTCACTATTATGAAATTCTGTAGATGGTCCCAAAGATCTCTAATATTAGAAATAAAAAAAATGGATCCACCTTTTGATGTATATTCTAGTAAACATGAAATGCTTTATAACAAGATTTCACAACTTTGGAGAAATTATTTCTGTTTCAGACTTTTAAACCTGCTAACATTTGAATTGACCATACAAACCAATTTCTGATTAGATTTTAAAATGTATGCCTATGTTTCATTATGCATCATGCTTTTTGTATCTATGTATCAAATAATTTTCCTATGCACCATTCTTTTTATCTGCACATTCATAGATCTGTATCATATAATTATCAAACAATATATGATCAAGCACCCTGTTTTGGTCCTTCTCAAGATCAGCAAGTTGTGAGTTTTTTTAAAAAAATTGTTTAAAGTAGTAGTCCGAGTCACAATAATTTGTATAAAGCCTCACTTATTCTTTGTTTAGAGGTTCCAACATTAGAGGGTCAGTCATATGCTAAGTCAAGCGTCTGCAAACAATTTAGAAAGTGGAGTTTTAGATCATATATCTTGTAATATGCAAAAACAATACAAATATGTATATTTTGTTGGGAGAATCTTGTCGGCTTCGGTGAGTAGTTTTGTGTTTCTGGTGCAGTATTAGAAGTTAAAAATTCTGCCAAGCAGCTTTGAAGGGTGTATGTCAAATGCTAGAATATTGATGCTTTTTTTAACGAATTTAAGGATTAACTGGTGAACCTTGGGGCATCAATATTATATGTTTAGTTACAAGAACCTCTTCTGACTCCAATTTTTTGGGATAAAGGCATTGTTGTTACCATCTCTTGCTTATCGATTATAGTTATGGATATGGCACAGACTAATGACTAACCTTGATCAATCGAAATAGTAGAGCACTCTCAAGTATTCAACCATATGGTCCATTTTCATGTGAAGAGACTTTAGAGTCGAAGAATAATGACAATGATGATTGGTGTTCTAAAAGGTATCTGCCAAGTCAGATATCTAGGCACCTAGCTTAGGTAGTGTTCTAAAAGGTATCTTAGCCTCCTGCCAAGGCAGATATCAAGGCACCTAGCTTAGGTATTAAGACAACCCTTGAACAGGTTAATGTGCAGCCTGCCAAGTCTATGCCATAAAAATACTTCTGGGAACACAGACATTATATAATTTTCAATTTTTTGAATTCTAAAGAAGAAATGTTAAGAAAAATAATATCCTATATTATATGCAGTGCTTAGACTTGCAAGATCTACATCTAGAAGATGTCTTAAGTAGACACTACTAACAAAAACCTATCTAATTTACACACTTAATGGAAGTTGTAGGACTATAATAAAAACCTACTTCATTTGCAAAATATGATCATGGTAATATATGAGAAGTGATCAGGTTTGAAGAATAATTTTCTTTCTTCTCCACAATTGCTCTTTCTTGCCCTCTGTTAAGGTTTACAAGCAGCAGTTTTAGCTGGAAAATTTTGAGAGAGCTTATTATGTATTCCTCAGCTCTCTCTTTCTCTATATAAAAGACAGTCTCTCTCAGTTGAAATTATTGGTTGCACAGTTGAAGCATTATTAACTCTACAAACTAAACAAGAAGTATAAATGTATCCCATCATGAGAAATATGTTGGACTTTCAGAGAAGAGAAGAACTAGCGTACTTGGAAACTCAACAATTAATATAATACAAAACTCGAATCCAAGATGATACAAGCTCTTAACACTCAAAAAGAAGAGTAGGGAGTTTGGAAAAATCAGATTTGACATTTTCTTTTCCTTTGCGTGTCCGCGTGCCCCTATCCTACGTGTCCTAGAGTCCAAGTATTGAACCCTATAGAATTTAAGGTTACTGGTAGCCATCTCTAAGCCTAGGGTAATTCAGTTTTGATATGTGACAAAATTCTAAGATTTGGGCGAAATTAAATTTAGCAGTTTTGGAACAATAAATGGTTTAACTTCTGAATTTTTAGAAGAATCCAACAAAACCTCCTTTGTATTTGTTGACCGAAAATAGTTTAAATATAGTTTGTAATAACAAGGAACAACCCTCCATAGAATTCAATCAATAATTTCTCCATCGACGGACAACTTCACACCAGTATTCACAACACAAATTATAGTGCATCATAACATGTGAATTTGCAGAAAAATTAATAACAAGAATTCTTACCCACGAGACTCACCTTAGTATGTCAAGCCAGAGGGTGCAATGCTATGCTCTACTAAAAGAACACAATAAGAGCTGAGGAATACAAATTAGCAAAATCTATAATTATAAATAAGGGCTGTCAAGGTTTGAGCAACATCAAAGAGAGCTTATGTCTATATATATGTAATATTATATGTTTAATATTGGATAATCATATAGCACTACTACTACTATATAGAATCATCAAATAGACAGCCAAAGCTGCCACGACAGGTCACATGTGGCCCAAGAAAACATATGAATCCTTAAAAAACTCATCACCTACACATAGCACACAGCCACTTAATCAAGCATATTGAGTAGTGTTATGTTAATTGAACAATATCGACATAATGTCTGCACAACCACTTATTTTTTTATTATCAGCTATCTTATTAATCATTGGTCTTGAAATTTTCGATTAGTTAGAAGATTTCTCAACCTATTAATCACCGTTTAATCCTTTTTATGGAACAATAACATTGAGTATATATTTTCTTTGGGTCATCTAGGTATCAAATCGCCCAGAATACCTTAAAAATACCTAAAAACTGTTTTAAAAAAACAAAAATTAACACAACCATAAAGAAATTTCAACAATCAGAGATGGAAACTCTCAAAACTAACACAACCTGAAAGAAATTGAAGAAAAAAACTCCATACTAGACATGTTATTGAAGGAAAAAAAAACTTAAATTGATGCATTTAAAAAACTTGAAACTAAAAAACACCAAGCCCTAAAGAATTTTTTTTAACAAATATACCTCGATGTTCAGAGGAGGCGTTGATGTCTGAGGGAATCGGGAGGAGCAGCAGAGGGAATCGGGAGGAGCGACGTTCAGAGGAGCGGCGGAGGGAGTCGGGAGGAGGAAGAGAGGAGACAGAGATGGCGCGTCAACCTGTGTCGAGAAGGAAGAGAGCAGGCGGGGTTGGAAAGAAGAAGAGATGAGGGAATTTTTTTAGGGACCAAAATTTTGGGGATGGCTGATATCGATTTTGCGGGCTTATATTAATTTTTAAGCGACTAAGCATTACATCGCTGGTTAGTCGCTAATTAAAATAACAAAATATCAACTATTGACCGACAAAAATAGTCGATCGCTAAAAAATTGTTAATTTGCCCCCAACGTTTTAGCGACTAACGTGCGATGACTGGTGAATTGAAATATCCATTCGTAGACTATCAGTCGATATTTAGTCGCTATTATAGCAACTGAAATACGTTAGTCGCTATTTCAGTCGCTAATTTGCTATATTTTTGTATATGTAGTATGGATATTAATTGAATGTAGAGTATGTAATGCATGATATGTTAGATGAATGAAATGATATATATATATATATATATATATATATATATATATATATATATATGATATGTATCCTCTTTACATTAATGTATATATATGGTTGAATGCAAGCATGCAGGAATGTAATCAATGTAATGTATGTAAGCAATGCATAAATGCATGAATGAAAGAATGATATACAATGTATGCATGAAAGTCTATAATGAATGCTAGGTATGAATGCAAGGTATACATGTAATGATAGATATGAATGCATAATGTATACATAATGTAATGCAATATATAATGATAGCATGTATGGTAATGTAGAATATATGATGCAAGCATTTATATGTCCACTGTTTTCCTTTTTTCTTACATTTTTCCTTCCCTTTCCTTTCTATTTCAATTTTCCCCCTTTTTTTTCTCTTCTATTTTTACATGTTGTATACAATGTATAGATGCATGTAAGTATGTAATATGCATGAATGACATGTATGTAATGAAAATAAGTATATGTATGCAACTTAATGATATGTGAATGGATATAATGCTTGAACTGAAGTATGCATGTATATGGGATATGAATGAATGATATATATATGTGTTAAGGTAATGTAATGTATGTATTCACATATATTTTGAGTTAAATATATGAGTTTGTATGCATATATTATATGTATGCATGTATGCTGGAATGAATGTAATATAATGCAGAGTATACATATATGAATATAATGTATGCAAGTATATAATATAATCAAATATGTATATATGCATCTATGTACATTTGTATAGGTGCATGAATGAATGCAAGTATGCATATATGATATGTATGTTGGCATGTATGCACTGTATGTATGTATACATGATATGTATGTATGCATCTATGTATGTATGTATGTATAGATGCATGAATGAATGCATGTATGCATATATGATATGTATGTAGGCATGTATGCAATGTATGTATGCATATATGATATGTATGTATATATGTAATATAAGTATATATGTATGTATTTCTATAAACTGAGTTAACCTATAACCTTTTACACACATGCATTCATACACCCTTTGACACCATGTATCCCATATCACATACACCTACCTATCACTAAATCTGAGAACATTAACACATATCCTTTCACACACATGCCAAACACACACACACACACACCCACCCACACACACACACACACACACACACACACACACACACACACACACACAAACACTCACTTACTCTTTTACCTCTCCTCCTCTCTATATCTATATATATGTATGTGCCTATATATATAGCTTTCCTATATATATCTATGTATATGAATATGTGAATGTGAACAATATATATACATTATATGACTAAGTTTGTGTGCCTTGTTAGCTTATGGTTTAGTTTTGTGCTTGGTTTAGCAAGTGACTTAGGCTATGAGTTAGTAGCTATCTTGGATACTTGATTTGCATAGACTTAGTTTGTTTAGACCTAGAATTGACTAACCTAGACTAGTTGACCATTATTGACCCAACCCTAGCAAGTTTGACCACAGTTGACTAGAGTTGACCTAGTTTAACTTTATAATTGACTAGAGTTGACCAAGAGTTGACTTTGACCTAGATTGACTTAGACTCATGTAGATTGCATTATAATTTCAATTACCATATAAATTGAACTCTTTATAACCTGTGTTGCTCTAACTAGGACTCTGTGACTCCAGTTGGCCATCTTTTCATATCAGCTGTTCAGGGTATCAGGCGAGTACATTTTCTGACCGTTTTATACTTGCTAGGACTTATATTCTTGCTCTAGATTACTTTACTTGATGCTGTCACGATGGTAACACGGATTAGTACTATATGGATCTTTTTATGAGATGTTATCCCCCTCGGGAGCATCGGATACATCATATCATGTGTGTTTCACTTTTATCATGTATTCTTGTGCTTTCACCATTCATGTGCACTCTCGTGATTTATGTACTCTCATGTTCATGGAGCCTCCATGTTTACATTCATGTGCACCCATTTATGGGCCTCCATGTGATATCATGTACAATAACATAACTTGAACAGATCCTTGTGTATTGATTGGGGATGGGGGAGTAGAAATGGTCATGTGAATATTTCCAAAGTAGTATAGCCATGTACAAACTCTTATGTTTATTATCAAGCCGTTCACATGTCTATCTTGTACTCTAAATCACTAGTTCACTGTTAGTTCTTTACTTATAGTAGATATTTCTATTACAGTCATCTCTTTATTTTATGTCCTTTATTTCAGCGATTCATGTATCTTACTCTATTGCATGCTTTATATTCCTGTCATGATATGAACTGCATGAAATGTACTGTGCTCGCTCCCGTCCTGACTGGACCTGATGATAAATTTTACAGATAGCTTGGAGGTTACCTGCTAGCCTAGAGGAGACACAGTAGAGGTTGGAGTAGATGGCTAGAGTTTTTCTTATTTTATTTTTAGTTGTCTTGAGTTGTATTTATTTTATGCTTGTTTGAGTTGGTTTTGATAACACCAAGATTTATTCCTCTCTGTTGTACTTCTCTTGTGGATTCATAGTTATCTTATCGTGCTACTTCTAGTTTTGGTGATTGAGTTGTATCCTGATGTGATTGTCCTCCGTACGGAGAGTATATCATATTGTATTTAGTTTTAATTGTGACCTAGAATAGCGTTCTACTGCCGACACTACGGCGTAGGCTGGACGTACCCATTTCTCGTGCCCTACACTGGGTGCGGGTCGTGATACGAATGATCCTACAATCTGTCCAAACAAACTACCAGTCACTATTGAGTATTTAAAATCAGAAATCTACATCTGGGAGATGTAATCCTTACCTGAAGAGTTCTACACAAATGAAGACACGATCTACTCGTCCGACACATCTTCTAAATGCTTGAATTTCACTGGGGCATTCAATCAAACATATCCAAGGCAAATAACAGAGAATTAGTCCAGAAAATCCCTACCAACTCTCATCGGCTCAGTGAAAACACGTCAAAGAAAATCAATCACTTACCAAGATCCTTCTACAAATTTGTCAAGAGTGCATTGTGTTCTATCCGATTCGAAAATTCTCATCAAAATTCCCAGTAGAAATTTAAGAATCAAGAATAACTAAAATATTTTACTAATTCTCTAAAGAGATTCTCAGGTTCGAGACTTACCAAATGGAAATTGTCAACTCGAAAAAGCAATTGCAAACCAAGAAGATCTAGATCGATCGATCCCTCGACTCTGATATGAACACGAGAATTCCATCAACACAGCGGTCGATCGAAATGATTCTTCGACAAAAAAGAGAGATCAAAAGTGCTTACCTCAATGATTTGATGAGGGTGACAATGATTGCTCCGTCGATTCGTAGAGAAGAAGGGGAAGAGTTGGAGATCTGATCGCACCACCGATTATGGAAGAGTACTCGCCGCTGTCGTCGCGTAGAGATGAAGGTTCTGCTGCTCTCGTGGTTGTAGTCGAACGCCTATCCGCCGATGACCCCTTCAATGTCTGCCATTGCTGGTGCTCGAACTTTAGGGATAGGTTTGGAAATGGAAAGAGTGGAAGAAGAAGAAGAAGAAGGCTCTGTTCCTTTCTCTTCGTAGGAGAAAAGATGAGAATGAAGCAAAACTTGAAAGGATGATGCTTATATAGCCAAGCAGGGTGGTTAGGCTGTTGGGTTCTTGGAGCCCAAGCAAAGTTGGCGCTCAAATATTTGGCCATGAATTCAAAAATCAAAAATCAAGGTACAGTAGCTGGAATCCCTTACCAAGGTTAATCATGAGAGTTAATTAAAAATAATAATAAAGTATTGGCCTATTAAATGTTTAAGAAAATTACCAATTTAATTTAAACTTTCATTACTTAATCTTATGAACTAGAAATTTAGGATTTCAACCAAAATACTAAATCATCCTAAATTCCATAAAATTAAAAAAAATGGAGTTACACATATCCTGAAGAAGCTATGGCGATTCACCGTCGATCACTCTGATTCTATAATAATCACTCTTCCAAAATACTATACCGACGATCATTTGATGGTATGCTCTTATGTTGTCTCGTGGGCGATAAAGCAAAATAGATATTACGTGAAGCTCACGATGGTGTCTGTGGTGCACACTAGCCTGGTACCAAGCTTCAGGATTGGATCTGACATATGGGATATTACTGGCCCACCATGATGGCAGATGCGATTAAATATGCAAGGAAATGAAGATCATGTCAAATTTATGTGGATTTCATTCACCAACCATCAGAATTCCTGCATCCAACTGTAGCATCCTGGCCCTTTGAAGCTTGAGGTATGGATGTCATTGGTCCTATCAATCTACCATCGTCTCGAGGATGTTGGTTTATCCTAGCTATAATCGATTACTTATCAAAATGGGCAAAAGCTATACCCTTAGCAGAAGTCAAGACAAACAGTGTCATTAGTTTTATCAAATATCATACAATCTACAGATTCGACGTTCTCCGACGAATCATCCATGATAATGGACCTCAATTCGTCAGTCAGACATTTACGATTCTGTAATGACAATAGAATCAACAATGTCGCATCTACAACGTATAATCCTGTGGCTAACAGTTTGGCTGAAGCATTCAACAAAATGATCATCAAGCTTCTCAAGATGTTCGTTTCTGCTAATAAACGCAACTGGAGCAAAAAGCTTGGAGAATGCCTATAGATATACCGTACTATTGTACGCACCCTGATTGGTGGTACACCTTTCTCTTTGATATATGGATATGAAGCTGTCTTGCCATTAGAAATTCAAATTCTTTCTTTAAGGATAGCTATTGCCAATGAACTCACAGTAGAAAACAACGATCGTCTTCGACTTCAGGAGCTTGAAGCACTCGACGAGAAGCGGCTACTAGCTCAACAATACATTGAGCTATACCAAGCACATATCTCGAAAGCCTTCAACCGTAAAGTTAAAGTACGAGCATTTTAGAAAGGCGAGCTAGTCCTTACTGTCAAACATCCTATGACTATGATACATATGAGCAAGGGCAAGTTCAAACCTAAATGGGAAGGTCCCGACGTTGTAAGAAAAGTTTTTTCAAACGAAGCTTATCAACTAACCGGGATGGATCGCCGAATTACTATGATGCCTATCAACAAAAAATTCCTGAACAAATGTCATGTTTGAAAATTTATACCATATTTTGTAACAAATAATTTACGTACGCTAGATCTTCGAGTTATTATCTTTTATTTACTTATTCGTAAATAAAACCACAGATAATAAATCCTCAAAAAATCTCCAGTGGACTTTATCTAGATCTTATGATACATCCTCAAAAGATTAACTCACAACATCTACTACATCATCACAAACATTATCTTTTGAAATCCAGTTGTTTTAAAGGATATCATATTCTTTAGTCCCAATTGACCTAAGGATAATTTATAGATACACGAATTCACATCCACATTACCTCTGAATTCTACTATCTACATCAATTACTTGTCACGTCTACATCACCTCTGATAATGTCATCACAGAAATAATAATATATCAAAGTCATATTCTGCCATGTCCACGTTACCTCTGAACAGATATAATAAAAGTTGTTATTTTCAAGAGAGATGTCACATTCAGTACCTCTGAACATATTTCTTACTCCTACCTATTACTTGTGTCTTAAACAGATACATAATAAGTAATATAGCCATAAAAGATCATCAATTCTTCATTCCATACAATATCATGCAAACTGATGTAGCGTAGAATCCTAGTCCCTCTAGGATTCCTTTTCTTTTCCTCTTCCCTCTTGGATTCCTTTTTCTTTTCTTTATTTTTTTTATAATCCTATTTATGATAGGATTCTTATTTTGACTTTATCTTTTATTAGGATAGATTTTATCTTTATTTTATTAGGATTATGTTGTCACAAAAGCCCTATAAATAGGCACCTTTTGTATGCAATTGAGAACAACTTTTAATCAATAAAATTCTTCTTTAAAGTTTAAGATTTGTTCTCTTATTTTTTTGGTCGTGGACTTGACTATTCCGTGGATTCGGAAGCCCCTCGCTTGAGGTTTTCAAGCAACCTTCGTGCGGACCCCTCACAAAGCCCTCCGTCGGAGTTTTTGCAGTACTGCTTCGCTCTCACCAAGCAACGGTGGTCCAGTTATCGTCATCACCAATCGACTTGGCCATTGCCAAGCACGAAGGTAAGCCCGTTCCGCTATCCCGCTGCGTCAAGTGGTATCAGAGCCCCACAGATCGAGGATTCCAATTCGTTTGGAAACCTTTGGAAATCTTTCTTTTTTAAAACAACACTGGCGAAACCAGTAACGTGCGAGGAGTTTGGACATCCAGTATGTATCGTTAGACGACTACTGTTAGCCCCAAAGGTTGAAGAATCACCCTAGCACCACAATGTCTTTCGAACCCGATGCAAGGTCAAGGACAAGTTATGTGACATCATCATCGACAACGGGTGTACAGAGAAAATTGTTTCAAGAGCAATGGTAGAGAAGATGGGACTGACCAAAGAAGCACACCCGGCTCCATATAAAATTAGCTGGATTCAACAGGGCCATAATATGATCGTCTCAAAAGTTTGTCGCATATCCTTCTCCATCGGAAAGACCTACAAGGATGAAGTCACGTTCGATATTGTCGACATGGACTATTGCCACATCATCCTCGTTCGGCCGTGGCAATTTAAGAAAAATGTCACTTACCGGGGAAGAGACAACACATATTCCTTCCTTCAAGATGGACGACGTCTCACTCTCCTTCCATTAGCATCAGATGATATTCCTAAGACCAGTCCACAACCACAAAAGGGTCTCGAGCATTCCCACAACAATTGTCCCCTCATAGTACCAGTTGTCATTGTTAACTATGAAGACAACAAGATTGCGAAGAACATATCAAAGTCGGATGAACCCATTGTAGATGCTGAATTGAAATCTTCAATGCTTCAAGAAGATATGAATTTGAAGCTTTCTAATCTAGAAACAAAACCAACTGAAGAGAAGGACATGATAATCTTTGGTAAAATTATTACGGACGCTACGAAGATGTATTTTTCATGCCCTCAAGAAAATTACCCAAAAGAAGACAAGAACCTCCCCGAAGATGACGATCAAGAACATGGTACAGGATCTCTACAAAAAAATTCTGAAAAGAAGTATCAGCAAAAGTTTCCACGACAAGCAGAGATTTTCAGTGGAGTCAACCAAGACATTATTATCATCATCATTTTCATCGTCATGTTCATCGTTCTTTTCTCTTGAGTGTACGACTCAGCAAGAGAATTTTTCCTGCGACGGAGCATTGAAGAATTTACCAATATTGAAAGCTCCCAATGCCAAAGAGACAAAAGCTCATGGATGTGAGCTTGTGACAAAGAAGGATGGCTCGCGGCGTATGTACATCGACAATCGGGCTATCAACCACATCACCATCAGCTGCTTTGAAATTTGGATCCAACCTGATGATGAGTGGAAGACTATTTTCAGGATCCGAGAACTACTCGAATGGCTATTTTTGCCCTTCGGACTTTTGAATACGTCAAAGACCTTCATGGCAATCAAGAATCATATTTTGAAGCCATTGACAAGAAAGTTCGTAGTCATCTACTTTGACGATATCCTGATTTATAGCAAGAGTCAAGCTGATTATTTGAAACACCTCAGGGAACTTCTCAACCTTCTTCGAATTAAGAAATGTAGATTATTTACTAACCAAATCATTTTCTTGAAATTTTTGACTAGCATCGATGGTCACAGTGTTGATGAAGAGAAGATTCGAACAATCCGTGACTGACCTACACCAAAGATAATGACTGAAGTTCAAAGCTTTTATGGTCTCGCCAACTCTCATCCGCAACTTCAGCATTAAGACACACATACCTCTCCAACTTTCAATGTCGTTGATCTTTACGAATACTTTTCATCTGACGAACCACTTTATTTCTGAGAAGAACTCAGGGACGAGTTCTCTTGAAGCAAAGGAGACTGATGTAGCATAGAATCCTAGTCCCTCTAGGATTCTTTTCTTTTTTTCTTCCCTCTTGGATTCCTTTTTCTTTTCTTTATTTTTTTTATAATCTTATTTATGATAGGATTCTTATTTTGACTTTATCTTTTATTAGAATAGATTTTATCTTTATTTTATTAGGATTAGGTTTTCACAAAAGCCTATAAATAGGCACCTTTTATATGCAATTGAGAACAACTTTTAATTAATAAAATTCTTCTTTAAAGTTTGAGATTTGTTCTCTAATTTTATTGGTCGTGGACTCGACTGTTCCGTGGATTCGGAAGCCCCTCGCTTGAGGTTTTCAAGCAACCTTCGTGGTAAAAGTCCCCTCACAAAGCCCTCCGTCGGAGTTTTTGCGGCACCGTTTCGCTCTTACCAAGCAACGGTGGTTCAGTTATCGTCATCACCGATCGACTTGGCCATTGCCAAGCACGAAGGTAAGCCCGTTCTGCTATCCCGTTGCGTCACAAACACACAAAACTATTACATTTATCAAAAAAAATATTCAAAACAAAGAAGTTATTACATTTCATTCTTAAAGATGACTTCACTTTGGACGCTAGGTGCTAAGATCAGTAATCACCTTCTTCAAAGACTCAGCTCGCTCCACTCTCGTGGCAATTACTCTTGTCCTGGCCAAGTCTCTCCTGGACTTTGGTTAAAAAGGTTGCATTGATGTAACTTGACGTTCTATCTCTGCACCATGAACTTGGAGAAAGTCATTCTGTTGCCTAATCAGATCATGCAGACGAATTGAGGCAACTTGAGATAATTCAAGCACTTCTTCTTGACGCTTTTTAGCTGCCGTGACCGATGCACGAAGCTTGGCCATTTCAGCTTCTAGCTCTTGAAGGTGATCTTGATCTTCAGTTGCTTCTTTCTCTTTCTCCGCTGCTTCAGTCTTGTAAAGCTCAATGGAAGAGGTAGCCTCAGCAACGTTTGATTCTATCTCTCCAGATTGTATCGTGAAGGCAACTACAGAATTGTCCAAGGTGACTCATCGTTTTTCATATTCACGAGCTGTCCTCACACTCTACATCTACCAGTCTTTGTATATTGCCTCTAGTCAGTTCTTGATAAGATCTGATAGGATCTTCAAGCTCTACTCCAGGTAGTTGACCCTTTTAATATCGCCAAGACCGCGTATCGCCTCAATCGCAAAAGAAGACGTTCTCCTTACTAAATCGTAAGGATGGTTCTTCTCTATAGCCATCTGAACCAGAGTGCTCAAAGAAGTGAAGAAGGCACTTGAATAAGTTTCGACGATACTACTGGTCAACGTCGATACACCAGGTGTCGTCACTTCAATAGGATCTCCTCCTTCTGCAGAAGTTAGAGGAATCGCAGCCCGTATACCAGGAGATTTTGGTGCAGCCATCCTTGATGTGCTTTCCTCCGTGAAATGAGTCCCAACATCCAGGGAAGCCATAGTAGAACTGAGGCTAAAAGCAGTAAAAGTCAACGGGACTTCAGTGATTGTCCCCACATGCTAAGCTACAATTCAAAGTCAAAAGAAAAATCATTTTGTCATATAGTATCAAATTAAGGAACAAAGAAAAATGGGGTCAAAATTTTACCTGCGTCCAATGGCATATATGGACTCTTACGTGGTGTGGTATCTCTCTCTGTAATGAGTCTCCCCATGGTAGTCTCAGATACAGCCGCTTGGCTGCTTCCAGCCTCTGAGCCTCCTGACACAGAATGGCTGCTTCCAGCCCCTGACTCAGCTTGGCCTCCTAGGACAGCCACTTCTGCCCCTTCCATCTCAAAAACTTGTTCAGCAGGGTTTTGAATTCCCTCCATATCAACATTGGGGTTTTCATCACCCCCAGTTTCTCTAAGAGCTTTAGTAAGTCTTCATCATCTTCCTTGTCGTCATCAGGGTTTTCATCACCCTCAACAACTTCAAGACCTTCAGCAAGGCCTTCATCATTATCTTCATCATCATTTGGGTTGCTGTCACCCTCAACTTCATCATCAGAATTCTCATCACCCTGTGGTTAATCGAGATTCTAATTATCATCATTAGGGCTCTGGTTGCCCTTATTCTCAATTGGGTACCCTTCACCTTCAACAACAATCGGGCCCTTTTGAGTCATCACCTGGTCGTGATCATCAGCCTGAGCAGGTTCTGAAGCAGCATCAATGGGATCCTCCTCGATTGGGTCGCTGCCAAAATCACAGTCTAACAGTGCTTCTATCATCTCCTTATCTTCTTGAGGAGGTGCCTCACTCAGGGCAGAAGCCATAGAAGTTTGGGTTGTGGAAGGGTTTGAAACTTCAGTAATAGTCTCTCGTGGAACTGTCACTACCGTAGGAATTGTGGTCTCTGAAGGGTTATCAATAGCTGGTGGCGACGTCAAACCTGCTTTAGCAAACGCTGTGTCTCTGAAGACAAGGGGATAAAGACCGTGATGATTACTGGTTCTGAAGCAGTAACCGGAGGGACTTCTTCTGCAATAGCTGTAGCAGGTTCGCTGGTGGCTGGAAGCTTTCGAGATAAAAATATATCAATACAAACTGCCAATAGGTTAACATCTAATAACTCTTGTTGGACTGAAAGAGTAAGAGTATCACCTTTTGGAGTCAGTGGATCTTGTGATGGTAGAGATGGTTCTGGTTGATCAGGAAACTACCCCGATACTGGTGTAGTAGGGGAGACTGCAGTTTCCTTCTGCACAACTTTTGTTGCCAACAATTTCCTTCTCGCTTTGCGTTTAAGCGGCAGTGAACGCGATTTCTCAGTCTCGAAAGGTTCGTCCTGCACAGCTGGTCCTCTACGGGTTTCTTCAATTGAAATTATACTTTCTTTCTGGATTGGAGAAGGGGTTGCCCCCGAGGAAAGCCCGGTTTCCAATTCTTGCGTTTGAAGCCTTGTCCTTGCTACGAACTTTTCAGCGATAACAACTGCTTTTTTCTTCTTCTTCCCTCGAACTTTAAGGGGAGAAGGATGTTCAACTGGGGCAGATCGAGTAGATGAGTCTCCCATTTTCTGTCTCTTGTTGGTCTCCTTTACGGGAGATTTCTCTTCCCGCTTCTTCAGAGTGACATGTAGCGCACCATGTACTTCATCGGGGAAATTGACAAGCGTAGCTTCTAGAGGCTCATCAGCCGGAACATTTTCTTCGGCCTCTGTAAATTCTAGAGTAGTCTTGGCTCCTGCTCGTGACCTTCTGACACTAACGAAGCTATCAGATAAAGAGAAGCCCTCAAAAAAAGTATTGGCTGAGGTATAGAAATTCGCGTATGTATGCAACATATGTGGTCCTGCTTTAAAGGTAGCTGAAGGCATGATGAATATAGCTTTAGTTCCCCCCGCACTATAATACCTCCACCCTCTAGCACCATTGATCAAATATCCATATGCTTTTAAGCACGTGGTTGCATTTTTTGTAGGCATTTGATCGTAGCCAAATTGGCGAGCAAATCAGCTAGGCAGATATGGCTCCAGAAAACACTCACCCTCGAACCGATATACTAGGTGAGAAGGTTTGATCATCTTCAACAACATGAAAGCTGCCGGTGGTGGACAAGTAGCCATAGGCTCTAAATCCATGAGAAGAGGCAAAAAATTCTCATATCCAGGAGAAAGAGCAACGCTAAAGAACCTCCACTCAGAACCCATGTTCAATGCCTTTCTAGAATCATAAAGAGAGTTCACTTTTCCATCAGGACGTGGCATAACGTTTGATGAAATCTCCTCTCGTAGCACCAAGAGCTGGATCCATTAAAGTCAAATGATGCAGCAGTAACCAGATGTCGGGCCACTCCATCATGGTATCGATTAATGGACGAAGACCTGCATTCAGCCGGCAAGTCATCGCAAAAAGAATGTCCATCTTATACCAAAAACTAGATGCACTGCGGCGAATAATACACCTCGGTAGATTCGGTCAACGGCACTAGCTCCAGGAACCACGAACCATCATAGTCAAAAAGAGAGAAAGCCTGCCAGAGTAGCTTTTCGAGACATCTTTCTACCACCTTGTCTTATATAAGTCTCGATGGAGTGCCAGCGGCAAAATCACGCCAATCTTCCAATAGCACATAGTCGACATGCTTCGACTCTTCTATCAATTTTTCGATGGTACTACGGTCAAGTGGTTCAAAAAAGCGGGGTTCACAATCTAAGTGTTCTTGCACCTTAAATTCCTGGACGTGGCCCAAGAATATATACATTAGCCATTTGGACAGGTAGCACGTCCCCATTACCTTGCTCTTATACAAAAGAGTACATATCATGAAATAACATAACAATTGTTTAAAGACTGCCACCATTTGCGGGTTCTTCTCGGCCAAAACATCCAGCTCATCATTAGTAGGCACATATTCTTCGTAGGGGTTCTCACCCATTGGCAGATGCAAAATATATTGCATCTCATGAAGGGCACGGCCTATCTCTCCACGAGGGGTCATGAAAGTACCAGTCGAATTGTTGTACCTCTCTACCAAGGCTAAAAACATATTAGAGTTGGTACGAATACCACATGAAGTGGTCAAGATGGGTTCATAAAACTCCAATTCAAGCAGCTTTTCCTTGAAGTTGTTCAAAGCCCAGACTGAAAGTCAGTTCTAGCGTTTGATATCTTGATTCATCAAACCCGTCAGCCGCATATTCGGGGTCGGATATGCTCTAATGGCTTTAGCAAAGAGGCTGGCAATGAAGGGTATTCTGACTGGGATCATCAAAGATGAGTCTTCAGTCGGCACGCAACTTAGATTCAAGACTCTCAAATGTGTGCTATGTCTTTTTGATGAACTGAAGAATATGTCCCTCCTCTGAGGCCCTACTCTGTGGCATATTTTTCCAACCTTGGCTTGCTAGAAAAGAGTCAGACCCCATGCCATGTTTCGAGGGTGGCTGGCATGAGCGTAACAGGAAAGAGATAAATGTCTCGTTATATCGGTGAGATACATTAATCTATCTTCACTCTGATAAACTCGTTTTTTCCCGCTTTCACTTAGGCTGAGAGTCTTTTTTAAAGGCTTTGCCAAACAAGAAGGCTAGTTTTTTAGGGAGAAACTGATCTATACTTATGAGGGGCTCACCATTCATCAGACATAGTAGAGTCCTGTCATCTTGAGACTCTAACAGGGCTCTCCTAGTAGTAGGAATGTCATACTGAAGGAAGAAGACATGAGACAGATCTTCCTGATACTCTGATACTAGAAAAGCAGAGGCTAATATCTCTGTATTAGGGTCTTCCCTGAGGTCAACTGCAAGAAAAGAAACGAAAGTTAAAATCATGAAGGATTATTGTCAAAAAGCTTAGTCTTCACAAACAAGACAAGTCCCTAAAACTTGTGCATACAGTGCAGCAATCCCTAATTTGCGCATGCAGTGCAGCAGTTCCTAAATTACGCATACAGTGCAACAGTCTCCAAATTGTGCATACAGCAGGGAAATGTTCGAAATGTGCACATGTTTTATAACAAATATTATTTTTGCACATGCAATATTTTAGCACACAGCGCACTTTGTATAAACAAAGAGTGCATGATATAGCCAACACTCTGAAAGAGGTGGCGCTATTTGGAAGATTACACAGCGTCAACCAAGCACTATGAAAGAGGTGGTTGACGCTGGCTTTTAATTAGCGCTGCCATTGAATGGCGCTGAGTTCAGTTGATCATCATCCCCGACCTTCGAGAGCGGGATTCGCCTTCTCGGCTCTCGCCGACGGTGGCGCATATTGTGGCGCCCTCAATGGCGACGTGCGCGGCGGAGCTCCAACGACTCCTTTCCCTTGTCAGCAGCCGATCTCTTTGGGGCCGTTGTCGAGGTTTATCGAAGGATTTTGAAAGTCGAGAGGAAGAAGGCAAAGAATTCGAGAAAGAAATTCGCTAAAAGTTTTCTTCTCTCTCTTCAAAAATATTTATAGCTGAAATCTAAGTGTAACGGCTGCATAATTTGTGCGTAAAACTCGGAATCGGTTGAACTTCTCAAGTGCGCTAAACTGAGTGAGATTGCTTCTTATTTAAGGTATTTCGAATTTTAAAAATTTTGAAATTTAAAAAACTTTAAAGGGGGTCTTGTAGAAGCTAAAAATTACTGAAAGAATGCATCACGCTACTCACAAATAGCGCTAGGAATTATTAATCAAATAGCGTTGGATATCAAATAGCATTGGACATCAAATAGCGCTGGGCTTTAAATGGTACTGGCTGCCACGTGGCAAGCTTCCCCGAGAAGCTCAGGCACTTGTCATAATGATTGACAACATGTTAGTCAAGGAAAATCCTTCTCGAATTTCGAGCGCACGACGCTCGAGAAGATTGTGTCAGATTTTGCCATAATGGTTGTCAGTCACCCTGCGCTATTCATCATTTGGTACGAGGTAATCAATTCTTATAGATTCAACATACCAAGCAGATGGCGCTAATCAATAAATTGTGCCAGACGCCAATTAATATGTTGCGCCACTTGATCAATTATCATCCAGAAGCAGTTAGATGACGTGGCACGCATGCCACTAATCTTGAAGAACGTGCACATGACACTACCTACGATCAAGCACATCTTTCTCACAGAATGCCACGCATTTCAAGCAGTTAAGCCAACTGTTTGCGCAAATGGATGATGGTGCGCCATTTGCAAGTGTGCGCCAATCAGAGTAACTGTCTGACAGTTATCTCAAAACTCTATAAATATAGTTCCAAATCACTTCTCAAGCATGACTAATGATCATAATCTTCTGACCAAGTTGCTACAACACATTCAAGAGGCTTTCTTCTTCGACATCGCATCGTCCAAGAGATAAAGTAATCGTCTTCTGATCAGATTTCTGCAGTTGTACTTCTCTACAATCAAAATTTTACTTTTTTCTTAGTTTGTAATCTAGTTTTCTTGGAAAACTTTTGTTCTCGCAAACAGCGATTCCAATTTTAGAATCCTTGGCACGCGATCGTGGCATATCGTTGACTAACTAGTTAAACGTTACGAACTCAATGATTTAAGGATTCATCATAGTAGATTTCAGTGCCAAAGTACAATTGAATCGACGGTGCCACAAAATTATGATTTGGTCAAAAGTTATCGCCATTATGGCTAACCGTGACCAAATCGGTGAATCATCGGTCAAATATGACTTCTATGAAGTAAATAAAATACTAGATGAATTTGTGAATTTTTAGAAAAATTATATGTTGTAGATCTATGTGTCATCTTTTCCAAACTTCAAACAGATCACAAAATGGAGTACGAGAACTTCCGAAATCTCAAAAATTGTACGATGCGTCGATTTTTGGACAACCAGCACTCAAATAAATCTTCAGAAATTCACGTAAATAATTGTAGAAAATAAATTATAGTTTTGGAACTCTAACCTCGATACGGTTCCAAAAAAAGGCACTAAAAAGGACATCAGAGTTGATCGCAATCGCTCCGCGAAGTCGAAGGATCCCCAAGATCAATTTTCTAAAAGTCGGCTGGAATAATAATTAGCGTTTACTGAAATTATATATATATATATATATATATATATATATATATATATATATATATATATATATATATATATAGGAAAGAGAGAGGCAGTGACTGAGTCGGCTGAAGTAGCTGACATGCAGGCCCTACCCAGCCAACTGCGCATACTAATTGGGTAATTAATTATTTAATTACATAAATCCATTAAAGTTGTATTTTAACTCCAAATAAATCCAAATAAAATGCAAAAAATACAGAAAATCCTAAAAATTCTAAAAAAATATTTTTAAGTGTTTAGAATCTAAATAAAAGTATTTTATCTGAAAATATCATCGCATGACCCGAAAGTAAATCCTAAAAGCTAATCAAAAAAAATTCTATTGGTTTTAATTATCTAAAAATTCCTTAAAAATCTAGAAAAATATAAAATAAGTAATATATTTGGGGATACCTAGGGACCCTAGTAACCGTATCTTACCTAATCTTATCATACTTCACATATAGGCCTAGGTATGACCCCTTGTGATTCTAAAATCAAATCCCTAATTAAAATTTAAAAAAAATCTAGGAAGCATGTGCTACATCGGCTCACTTCATACGCATAATTCTGGTGGGCGCATATGTGGGTCTGATGGAACCTTTCGTCAAAGGCCCATATAATCAGTTGGGGTACCTTCTCATGAATGTCCACTGAGGTAACGGTCCGAATAAGTTAGGCCCGCGCCGCTCTGGACCTCTATGTACTAGCAGTTGAGTAGTACAGAGTGTCCAGGTCCTCTTTATGGACGGGGTCCTGAGAGATTCTGTGGAAAACAGATCTTTTTTGCCTTTCCGGTATGTGCTACTGACTGGCACCATTCGGGGTGGCCTGATGTGCATCTACAGGCACTCGTTTTGATCTAAATGAGGCATGTTTTCGTACCTCCTGCTGGCAAGTTCACTGAGATGAAGCATTGCCTTCTTAAGCAGGGAGTTGACAAGATGCCCCGGTGGGAGCACGTATTCTCGAGTCCCTGGCGTTAAACTGCCTTCTCCGGTTGGGACCCGATTATCGGCTTTGTTCTTCCCATTTTGAGAGCGATGGAAGGATACACAAGATCTGGATGCAGGGCTTCATTGGTGGATTCCGACAGAGCATCCTCCACAGTTGTTGGTGGTGACGCAGGAGCCTTGGCTACCCAGACTTTGCGAGTCTTTCCAGGTTTCATAAACCTAGGAGATGGGTTTGACTCTTCGGATAGCATATCTTCGTAAGCTTATTGGTCAAACTGGACGACCATCGTCTGTTAGGATGAACCCAACTTGGCAGTATCAGATTGCATTACTACCTTCTCATCGGAGAAAAGGTTGTCCACGACAGAGTTGTCAGCTTGTTCGCTATTACGGGATCTTTGGTGATAAGGGAAGAAGAGATAGGTTGAGATAAAATTTATTTCCTTTATAGATCACGATTTGAACAGTGCAATAAAGCCCTAATAGTAAGGATTTGCTAGTACAAATAGAGATTCTATGAAAGTGTGACGATGTAGATCAGATACTGCAATGATCCCTTTACTCCATTGACGATCTGATACTTAGCAGCTTTTCGAGATGTTCTTTGTGACTCTCTCTCACTTGTGTATCTGGTGCTCTTTCTGGGTTTTTGCCTTCCGTCCGTTGTCTTATTGGTTGACGGTGTGCACATCATTTTATAGTTGTCTTTAGCGGACAAGCTATGAAGGAGGTAATGATGAGGGAAGATCTCCTGCATGCAGGTTGCCATCTGGGTTGTTATAGCTGTTTAAATAGGCTGTTTAACTGCTCGGCCTAGTCGTGGTACTGAATGGATATCCGTTGCTACAGAAGCTGTGAATGAGGACTTTAAGGATTCTCGAGTGTAGTTGTTAGTAGTTATGATTGTCTATCCGTACGGCTAGATCACTGGTGACATAGCTCGTACGAGTGTTTCGGACAACCTGTCGTTTGAATAGTACAATTATATAACGTGCGCGCCATAAACGGGAGACATAAATCAGGTAGCACGATCTTTGGTTAATGCGTGGTACTGGCCATGATTTAGAGGGAATCTCGGGTTTAAATGGAGCAGTTATGGTGTATACACCTTAAACGTGGTGTTGATCCTTTCAGTCGTTACCAACAGGATTTGAGATGATCCGGTTTGAGACGCGAACCAGCTGTTTTAATGACTAGGGTGGCCCAGCCATGGACGTAAGCCGTTTGTCTTGATGTGGAAGGCTTTGAAGCTGCCTGAGCTGCCTACCTCTTTGACCGCGTAGAGGCTTCTTGGAAGGGGAGCCGTATGGTGCCTGGGTCGCATGTGTCCTAGTTGTATGGATCATGGTCGCATTGATCCTGGTCACATGGAGTGGATTGGCTGCCATTGGTTCTGTAATGGTAGCGTACTTTGGGGCACTATGCTGTTGGGACTTGGCATCCCACTGGAGATCTCTGGGCCTAAGTGCACCGTATCTGATGTGGTTCGGACTTGATTGAGCTCGGGCAATTTTCGTGCTTCTACTACTGCTTCTGCAAACTCTCCTCTCAATGCATATATCCTTAAGTATTCTTCCAAGTGCAAAATTCGAGAGAATATATAGGGAGCCAAAACCTTAGCATCCATAACCACCCATGATGGACAGTTAATCAAGGGAATAACTTCCTATTAAGTGAGAAGTTACAACAGTAAATTTTACTAAGTGGACAATTACGAAGCTGAAATGCCCACGGTAAAATTGTCACGATGCACCACACGCTCGATGCACAACGTGTAGAACTGGTGCTGAACGCGCTGATCCTCACGATGATGTGCAAAAGTGCCATTTTTGCCCGATAAATTGCAAATTGTGCCATCAAACTGCCACTTTATGCCCTTTGCCCGAGCCTGAGTCTGAGTTTGAGTCGCTAGTCCCATTCGGGGCCTAGCTCCTAAGAAAAATTCTTAAGAAATAGGTGAGAAAACAAATTTTCTTGGAGAATTTGAACAATGCCCTCTAGTAAAACACCCTACCATATCAACCACATGGGCTACAACTCTCCATGTATCCAAGACAATAAAAAAAATCTTATATTGAAATACATACTTCGGGTTTGCACAAAGAGGATATAGGACCATTCTCTAGAGAATAATCTCAAATAAACCCAACATCTTGCACTATGTGGTATGACAAAATTTTGTGTGAAAGCAAGGAACTTTTTTATATATGTACAAATGGTTATACTTTGTTTTCGGGTTCACACAAGGATGAGATATTCTTAGAAGATACATGAAGGTGTTGACATCAAATGTTGATGAGGATATGAAGGTCGGTGTCAAAGGAAGCCAAATACTATAGGATAATTTTAGAATTGCCTAATTTATCCATATTATAAGGTCTTACATCACTTTAGGGATTTGGATAATTTGGAGTTTATGAAGAAATCTATGGAATTATTGTCTAATACAAAGTTGAGGAGTGTTAGTGATTTAAATGGAAAACTGTTGTTTGGAGACCTTAGAGAATTTAAAGCAATATTATCCAAAAAAAATAACAAAATCAATTGACATCCTTGACTTCATAAAATCTTATTGGAAAGATGGTGGTTTTCGAAATGCTTGGGTTGCTTATCGAATTTTGTTGACTATACCGATCACGGTTGCTTCGGCGGAAATGAGCTTTTTTAAGTTGAAGTTGATAAAAGAATTACCTTCGGACAACCATGTTACAAGAAGGATTAAATGGATAAGTTATGATCTCAATTGAAAATGAACTACTAGATAAGCTTAAGTATGATCACTAAATTGAAGATTTTGTTTCAAAATATACAAATAGAAGAATTTTTCTATGAACTGGATTGTGCTAGTTTATAAAGTACCAGGATCGGACTTACTTTTTTGTTGATCACAAGTTATGGTATTGTTCAAGCTAAAATCATATTATAATCTTAATTTTAACCAAACAAATATCTATATACTTTGATTGGTATTATTTGTTTCAATAAACATGAAAACGCAACCCAATCTCAAAGCTGGCCATGATTGTAGCGAACCAAAAGGAAACTCTATAGAGTGCGTGTGAGGGATTGAGCGTACCAAAAGAAACTTTGTAGAGTGCATGTGAGGCTAATTTATTGATTCCTAGATGAAGAAATTAACCATTCAATTATGCCCTCCATAGGATTATACCAAGGTGACAATTCGAAAGGAATTGATCTTTTTTCAAACTATTTCAAATTACAGTCATATTTTATTCTATTTGAACGATTATTTCCAAAATACTTATTGTGTTATATTTGAAAATACAATCATCCATAATAAAAGCAAGAGTTGTATTTGGTACCAAATAAAATCCCAAATAAAACTTAATTGCCCTAAATATTACAATTTTCTCTCACGCACCCCTTAGAACACCCACATTGGGAGCGGTTTGTAGTGCCATATTTTTGCTTTAATCAAAATTTGTAGCACTTGGAAGCTATAGTGGGCTCTTGTTCACATTTAAAAAATGCTAGGAAGACAAGAGGTTCTCCAAATTTGGAGGGACCCAGTAGAAGAAAATAAGGAAGAAAAAATAAAGGAAAAAAGAGAGAAAAAAGAGAAAGTTAATTTGGAGTATGAATTTGGTGTGTTATTTGGAGTGTACCATTGTGGGCCAATACAAATGGACACTCTAAGTATTAAAGGTCCCCAATGTGGATGCTCTTAGGTTTGACATGTGCGCCTAGTTCCTAAAGTTGCGACACATAAATCAATCAGGCACCTTTGAAATGCCTTACACACAATATATAGTCATTTTGATTTATTTATTTATTTACTTTCTTTTTATACAAAGGTAGAATTCCGGAAGGTTGTAACTCATAAGAATTATGGTATAGCGTATATAGGGAATTTCAAACATAAAAACCAAATTATTATCTTAAAAAAAACAAGAACGACGTAGTGAACAGATGAGTATTAAATTATAGGCTGTCAAATTAATCCTGACATAATTTAATTTCAATAAGGCCTCGTTTGGTTCGCAGAATCATCAGATTGGGAAAGGAAAGTAATTATTTTCCTATGTTTAGGTACCAAAGGAATTGAGGAAAGGAAAGTGATTCTCAAAGAAGGAAAAGTGATTCTATCTAGGGGAGCAAATGGCAGTTTAAAACCAAAAAAACCGACCCAAACCAAACAAAAGTTAGCATTCGGTTCAATTTTTTTAAATTTGGTTCGAAAATTGGTTCTGGATTTTGGGTAATTCGAGTTTCGGGACGGTTCCTGTAGACGATCTCGAGTCTGCTCACTCTCTTCCACGGACGATCTCGAGTCTCCTCTCAATATCTCCTTCCAAAGATGATCTCGATTCTCCCCCAATATCACGGAAGACAAATATCTCCTCTGAGGCTCTGTTGGTGTTCTCGATTTGTTTATGTTCTCTTGTTTTCCTCTTCCAAACCATAATCTCTAGATCTAAGCTCCTATCAGTGCTATCACAAGATATAAACTTCGGTAAGTTTTATTTCCCTATTTCTATTTTCTCAAAATTTTATTTTTATTTAGATTAATTTATAATGTTTGACTCATGATGATTTTTTGTTGTTGTATTTTTTCCTTGACAGATTCATGAATTGGACAGAGTGGACTCTATTATTGATCTCGAGTGACCTGTCAGTGGTATTGTCACGACCCGCACCCTAGGTAGGGACACAAGTGCGTATCAACGCCCAGCCTACACTGTAAAAATGGCGTAGAACGCTGTAGGTCTGCTAGCTAACAAACAGTATATAATAACCTGTCATCTCCGCACGGAGGTATATAATATGAAATACTGATAAACTCAATCACAATCTAGAAGAAAGAATCATGGCACAAAAACTAGATAGATAAAAACCACAAGTGCATTATCCAGCTCAACAACGAGAGAGAGACAAAGTAATATAGTTATACAATCCCAAATATAATATCATAAACATAAGTAGCAAGCTGGAGACAAGGTCCAGTCCAAAATATTTACTCTAACTAAACTAAGCTAGAGGCTCGTCGGGCGGAGCTAAGCCCTGCTGAGCCAAGGTCTCCAAGTCTAAGCCCATTACGTCAACCGGACCGTAATAGGTACAACAATCCTCCTCACCGTCATCTGTAATATTTTGTCAACATATCCAGTCAGGATGGAACGAGCACAATCAACTAACAATAGTTCACAAGATATGACAAAAGCTATAAGACTGTAAATAGAGAGTATATACAAGAAATTATGGAATGTACATGTGAGTATCATGGCAAGGTAAGCTGTAAATCTAGATCTAGAACAAGGCAAGTAAAACTGATCATGGCATGTACAAGAATCGGGAATCATCTATCTAGGTGTGTGAGTACTAGCTACAATATGTGGCCGGCTTGGGTTTGCACAAGGTCATGAGCTAGCCAATCATACGTATGGTGTAGGATTGGCATTCACAAGGTTCACAAGATATACAAGGCGGGTATTGACCACACATCTATACTAGTACTCTCCGTCCCCGACTGGTAGAGTGGATCCAAGCAAGACACGTTACGACACGGGATTCTACGAGAAGGGAGCAAGTCTCCTCGAGAATCGGTGTCCATATACTGCACAAGAACTACAAGGGGGCTTGTATAAGATATACCAATATAGCAAGGAATAACATCTCATGTCGAGATCCATGAATACCAATCCATGTGACCAATGTGTCAAGAACAAGCATATCTACACTAAGTACATGAATTATAACAATTATCATAAATTGGAAAAGTTATCAGAGAATGCACTCGCCTGTAATGTGATGGATAAGTCGACTGAGTCCAAGAACAGTGCCTCGAGGACCTATAGATGGAATACTGTATCAATATAATGGTTTGAAAGTGAAATTAAGTCATACTGAGTCAAACTAGGTCAAGACACGTCAAACTAAGTCAATCTAGGTCAAACAAGGTCAAACTAGATTGTACAAGGTCAATCTAAGTCATATTAGGCCTAACAAAGTCAAACTGGGTTAATGCAAGTCAAACAAAATTAAACAAGGTTGATTTAAGTCAACAGTTGAGTTACAGATGACTTTTGGTCAACTGGTCAACTCTGGTCAACCCTAGGTCAACTCTAGGTCAACTTTAGGTCAAGCTTGACTAACGTTGACTAACAGTTGACTTTGGGTCAACCGGTCAAGTTTGGTCAAGTTCTAGTCAATTTTAGGCTACGGTTGACGTTCGGTTGACCTTTGGTCAAAATAGTCAACCGTGGTCAACCAAGGTCAAAACTAGTCCAAGTCCACTATTCCTAACCATTACCAACCATAATATCCTAATTTTAGCTATATCTTAAAGTATTAAACTTATATGCTGAGAAATAGATATTATCCCTACTTATCCCGTTAACCCTTTCTACCCTAATACTAAGGCCAAGTAGCTTTTCCTTAGGAGTTCCACTCCCGGCTTCCTAGGGTAGTAGGATACTAACCTACACTAACATTACCTACCAAGTTTTCTAGGTAAAGTGGACATCCAGTCCATCTTACGGTCCATGTTGTTGATTTACCCATTATCTTGAGTATCGCAAGATACTCAATGATATCATGAGATACCATTCTCCTAATCTCCAACAAAACCCCAATTTTAACTTAGGAGCCTACCCACAAACTCTATTTCACATATCTAAGTTCCATCTCAAATTTGGATGCGTTCCGACACTCGGAACTCAAAATCACCCTTTCACTCACCCTCTAACTAAATTCTAATTCACTCACACTCACTCAAAATCCCACTCTACATATCCACTCACATAGGACTAGTTGGGGGGTTATTTAGGGAGATATATATGTTTATATATAGGTATATATGTGGGTATTTAATGATATATATATATAGGTATATATATATATATGGGTTTGGGGGGGGTTAAAGGGGGCTATGTGGGAGGGGGGGCTGTTTGCTGCTTTTGCTGCTGCTATTGCTGCTGCTATAGCTGCTGTTTTGCATGCTGCTGCTACTGCTATAGCTGCTGTTTTGGGGGGGGGGGGGGGGTGGGGGGGGGGGGGGGGGGACGACAGCCCCAAACCCCCCCTGCTGCTGTGGTTTTCCTTCATTTTCTCCCTCTCTAACTCCTCTCTTAATCTCTAATTTCTTTCTAATTCTCTCCTATCTAATTCCCCTCCTTCTCACCCTCTATAATCCCTTAATCTCTTCCTCTCACTCACACACATACATATCTATATATATATATATAGACACACATACACACATACACATCTACATATACATATATATATATATATATATATATATATATATATATATATATATATATATATATTTTATATATATATAAAAAATATATATATATATATATATATATATATATATATATATATATTTTTATATATATATATATATATATATATATATAGACACTCACACACACATTCACATCTATATACATATAAATATAAACACACACACACATTTAAATATATATATCTATATACATATATATGGACACACAAACATGGACACACAAACATATATAGATACATATACACATATACATAGACACACTCACATATATATATATATATATATATATATATATATTTTTATATATATATATATATATATATATATATATATATATATATATATATATATATATATATATAATATATATATATATATATATATATATATATATTAAAAAATATATATATATATATATATATATTTATATATATATATATATTATATATATATATATATATATATATATATATATATATATATATATATATATATATATATATATATATATATATGGACACACACACACACACACACACACACACACACACATGTATTCATATATATATATACATATATATATATATATATATATATATATATATATATATATATATATATATATATATATATAGACACACAAACACGAGGATACATGGACACAACACAAATCCTAGTTCTCCTAGGAGTCTCCCATAGGCTTCTAACCTTGACACAAAGGGACACAACCATGGGTAATTCCTATGGGTTCCAAAACCAAGTAAAAATCATAGAAGAATGATTTAGAGAATAGATAATTACCTATTAGGAGTGATTCCTAATGAAACTCTCTCCGATACGAAGATTCTTGAAGAATGGACACTTCCACCTTGCACTTTTCTCCCAAACTTTGGTAGCACCCTCCCTTGATGGTGTCGAGAGGATCTATGGAAGAAATTTGGGGAAAAATGGAAGATTTAGAGATCAAAACTCAAATTTAGGTCTAGGCTTTGGAGAAAACTCAAAAGGGGGAAGAACTTGAGAGTGGAGATGAAGTAAATGAAGAGGGAGGGTCCTCCCCATGGTGGCCGACCATAGTAGGGGGCTTGGGGCATTTGGCAAATGTCCAAAATGCCCTCCAAGCCTCCTTTAGGTCAAAATTGACTTAAGCAATTTTTCGGGGTCGGAAAAACCAAGTTAAAATCTGCAAATTGACCGATTAAGTCACGGGGGAATTGTCTAAAGGTACCAGACTAATTTATGGGATTTTATGGGCCATGTCTAACTTAAGTTTGGGTCCCGATCAGAGTCTAAGCTACCCCGGGTCTCTGATACAAGTCGGAATGAGCTGAAATTCAAACCCGACTCTAAAAATCCCCAAATAACATTATAATTAAATAAAAATTTCTAAAATTCTCAAAAATGCAAAAATGACCATTTTACCCCTATTTATGAAAAGTGGGAGTGACAAGTCTACCCACCTTAAAAAAAATTCGTCCTCGAAATTGAATGAGAAACTAACACAGCAACATGAATAGAACAAGGAAGAAAAGAAAAAAATTACCTCAAGGCTCGAAGAGATATGGGAATCGCTCCCACATGTCATCCTCTCTCTCCCAGGTAGACTCACCTGGGGAGTGGTGCCTCCATGCAACGCGAACCAAGGGAATGACCTGGTTCCGGAGCACCTTCTCTCTTCGGTCCAAGAGCTCAACCGGCTTCTCTGGATAGTTGAGAGTCGGTCCCACTTCGATCTCGGAGTGGTCCAAGACATGACTGGGATCTGCCACGTACCGCCTCAGCTGTGACACGTGGAACACGTTGTGCACTCCCTCTAGTGCGGGCGATAACTCCAGTCGGTAAGCCACTGTACCGACCCTGCCCAAGATACGAAAAGGTCCGATGTATCGTGGACTAAGCTTCCCGTCTCTACCAAAACGAATCGTGTCACGTGTCGGAGAAATCCGCAGAAACACCAGATCACCAACCTAGAACAAAAACACAAGACTTAAAGCTTATCTATCAGACTCAAATACTAGAAAAATCTAAACTATACCTCAAACTCCAACGACCTCCGGTGGCTATCGGCCCAATGCCGATGCCTGTCCCGTGCCACCCGAAGTCTATCTCTGATAACCCTGACCTTCTCTGCAGCATCCACTACCATCTCAAGGCCAAGCAAAACTCTCTCGCCGAAATCATCCCAAGACAAGGGAGTACGGCACCTCCGTCCGTATAGAGCCTCGAAAGGTGACATCTCTATACTGGCTTGGTAGCTGTTGTTGTAAGCAAACTCTACCAAGTGAAGGTGGTCCTCCCAAGTTCTCCCGAAGTCTAAGATACAGGTACGAAGCATATCCTCGAGGGTCTGAATCGTTCTTTCCGACTGCCCGTCTGTCTGGGGGTGGTATGCGGTACTGAACTTGAGCGATGTACCCAAGCTAAGCTGCAAACTCCTCCAGAAGTGGGAAGTGAATCGGCTATCCTAATCCGAGACTATGCTCACTGGAACCCCGTGCAATTAGACTATCTGCCGCACGTACATCTCGGCCAGCCTCTCCGTAGACAAATCCACCTTGAAAGGCAAAAAGTGGGCCGATTTGGTCAATCGATCAACAATGACCCAAATCGCATCCTTCCCTCCTGGAGAACGCGGAAGTCCAGACACAAAGTCTATAGTGATATGCTCCTACTTCCACTCAGGAATGGGTAGTGGCTGGAGCAATCCACCTGGTCTCTGCCTCCCGGCTTTCACCTGCTGGCACACCAAGCATCTAGAAACGAACTAAGCCACCTCGCGTTTCATGCCATACCACCAAATATGCTGTCTCAAGTCTCTGTACATCTTGTTGACACCAGGATGCATATAGTACTGAAAATGATGCGCCTCCTGAAGAACCTCCTCCCGAAGTCCTCCGCTCGGCACGCACAATCTGGTACCATGCCTCAACGACCCATCTCCCTCTATAGAGAACTCATCCAACAGTCCTGCCCGGATCTGCTCCATGATGACCCTCGGAGCCTCATCCTCAAACTGAGTTGCTCTGACTCTGTCCATCAACTCTAACTTCACATAAAGACCCCACATCTGCTCCTCAAACCCAGGAACTATCACCTCTATGCCCAAGCTCTCCAGATCTGCCAGAAGGTGACGATCCATCGTCAAACACATGGCCACGGGATACCTGCTCAAAGCATTCGCAACCATGTTGGCCTTCCCTGGATGGTACTGTAAGGATATATCAAAATCTTTCATCAGCTCTAACCATCGCCTCTGCCTCATATTCAGCTCCTTCTGGGTAAACACGTACTTCAAGCTCTTGTGGTCAGTGAAAATATCCACACGCTCTCCGTACAAATAGTGTTTCCACAGCTTCAAGCCAAATATGACTGCTGCCAACTCCAAATCATGAGTCGGGTAGTTCTTCTCATGTGGTCGTAACTGCCTAGATGCATAAGCAATTACCTTCCCATGTTGCTGAAGAACGCAACCCAGACCCTTTTCCGAAGCATCACTGTAGATCGTGAATCCTCCGGACCCAGATGGCAACGTCAAAATAGGAGCTGACGTCAACTTCTTCTTCAGCTCCTCGAAAGCAGCCTGACACTCATCAGTCCAGACGAACTCCACGTCCTTCCTGGTGAGTCTAGTCATCGGCTCTGCTATTCGAGAGAAGTCCTACACGAACTTCCTATAATAGCCTGCCAAACCCAGAAAGCTCCGAATCTCGACAACTGAACTGGGTGTCGACCAAGACTCTACCACCGCAATCTTCCTCTGATCTACTGAAATCCCATCACCGGATACAACATGGCCCAGGAACTCCACTCGGTCCAAGAAGAACTCGCACTTCGACAGCTTTCCATACAGCTGCTCCCTCCTCAGAGTCTCCAGCACAATCCGCAGATGCTTCTCGTGCTCCTCAGGCATCTTCGAATAGATGAGAATGTCATCAATGAAGACCACCACAAACTTGGCAAGGTATGGATGAAATACCTTATTCATCAAGTTCATGAATACCGCCGGGGCATTAGTCAACCCAAATGGCATGACGGTAAACTCATACTGGCCGTAACGGGTACGAAAAGCAGTCTTCGGAATGTCATACCGCTTCACCTTCAGCTGATGGTATCCAGATCGCAAGTCTATCTTCGAGAACACCCTCGTGCCGCTCAACTGATCAAACAAGTCATCAATCCTGGGCAAAGGATACCTATTCTTGATAGTGAGGTTGTTGAGTGCTCGGTAGTTGACACACATCCGTATCGTACCGTCCTTCTTCGGGACAAACAGGACTGGCGCGCCCCAAGGCGAAGAACTGGATCTGATAAAGCCCTTGTCATGCAGCTCATCGACTTGCTTCTTCAGCTCCGCCAACTCGCTGTTGTTGACCCGATAGACATGCTGAGAAATAGGCTCAGTGCCCGGCATCAAGTCTATCGTGAACTCAACATCTCTGTCTGGCGGCTTCCCCGGCAATTCTTCAGAAAAGACATCCAAGAACTTTACAATAAATGGATGCGACAACTCCTGTCCCGCCAACAAGGCTCCACAGAATCCATCTCCCGGCTCCGCTGCTCCTCTGACAAACTAAAACTCTGGCTCTCCTGGCGGACTAAACAACACTCTGCCTGCTCTACAATCTATGCTAGCATGGTACCTGCTCAACCAGTCCATATCGAGTACCACATCGTAGCTCGGAAGTGGCATTACGAGCAAGCATGCGCTCAAATCCCGGCCTCCCAGAGTGACACTCCACCCCTTACAAATATTATTAACCAGGATAATATCTCCCCCGGTCATAATCTTGCAAGTTCTATCCAGATATTCAGCAATAATGTTATGCCTAAGTACAAAAGAAACTGACACAAAACTGTGCGTAGCACCTGAATCAAACAATGCTAAGGCAGGAAAAGAATCAAGAAGAACCGAACCTGCCACAACATCTGCAACTGGCTCAATCTCCTCGGCTGCAAGAGCAAAAGCCCTGCCGTGAACACCCCGTGGCTGGTGGTGCTGTGCAAACCGCTGCTGCTGGGTCGAAAGTGGACCCCTCGGCTGTACTGCAGGTACCCTCGCCAATGCCCCCAGAGGTGCTACCGCTCCACGGGCTACCCTACGATGGCTCGTAGGACAATCTCTCAACTGATGTCCGGCCTCACCGTAATAGAGGCACATGCCCAGCCTCTTCCGGCAGACCTCCCAGATGTAACCAGACTTCTTGCAGAAGTTGCAAAAAGCCCCATGTTATGCCTGCCTCTGCTGAGTGTGCTGCATCTGCTGAACCAGTGCTCTGGCCTGAACCTGCGGCTGGTGATGCTGGAAAGAACGATGCTGAAGCTGAGGGCGTTTAGCAGCCCCCGCGCTGCTAGTAGCCCCCGAGAAAAGATCACGATCCCTCTTGGGCTTCAACCCCCACTCCAGCTCTATCTTGCGGGCCTCCGCATAGATCTGGGTATAAGTCTCATAAAAAGAGGGAATGAGGATCTTGATATCCCAGATCAGCCCCTCCCTGAAATGGTTCGCCCTGATCTCCGGGTCTCGAACCATATACTCCGCGTATCGGCTCAGACGGCCGAACTCTGCGGCGTACTCCTCCACAGATAAACTACCCCGCTGCAGATCCTGGAACTGCTGCACCAGGTCGATCTTGTCTGTAGGGAAAAAGAACTTCACCTTGAAGAAAAGCTTGAACTCGGCCCAAGTATGGCCCTCCCCAACAAGGGCTGGCTCGTTCCTGAACCAGGTGCGTACAATGTCTAGCAACTGTAAACCCACCGCCTCGACCTTCAGGTCATCTGCGAGGCGGGAGGCCCTCATCTGCCTCTCAATATCCTCGAGCCAATCATCGGCATAGACCACACCTTCGGTCCTGCTAAAGTCACGGGGCCCAAGCTTCTTAAAGTCCTGAATATCTCCGTACCTTGGACGTGCCCCATGATGCGGAGACCTCTGCTCCATGGCTGCAAGGGCCAACTGATGGGCATCCTCTATGCCCTGACGCATCGCGTCTGTCTGCCTCTGCTAAGCCTCAGCCTGGGCTTTCTGAGTCTCCAGCATTTGTTGGAGAAAAGCAAGCATCTGCCGCACGTCTGTAGGCAGAGGAGGTGGAGGTGGAAGTACGTCTGCACTGGCGGAGGAATCCGCTGTGCAGGAGGAGGAAGAGTGCCCATATCAACCACTGGTACTGCGGCCGAAATAGTCGTAGTAACCCCGGGGTCAGCCCTCGAAACTGGCGAAGGAGCGCCCTCAAGAGCTGCTGCCGACACCCCGACTGCAACAGGAGTGTCTGGATCGGGTCCGCGAGTCATAGCAGACCTCTCCATATCCGTGGACTCAGGATGCTGGAACCTGGTCTGCACCATCCTGAAGGTAGAATAAAAGAAGGAAATCAATATGGCACATAAAATATTATATCAAGGAGGACAATTAGAATGCAAAAATCAATATCAAAAAGGACAGCTAAAAGATCAGCAAGTGGAAGTTTTCATATTTTGTGATTGAGTAACTTAGCCTATAGCCTATCCTAGATACGTACCGCAGGCTCGTAACAGCACTCTAAGTCGAGCGCCACTACGATATCACACTAATTGCGACTTTCGACCTGCATGGGCCACCAATAAAAATGTGTCACGACCCGCACCCTAGGTAGGGGCACAAGTGCGTAACAACGCCCAGCCTATACCGTAAAAACGGCGTAGAACGCTGTAAGTCTACTAGCTAACAAACAGTATATAATAACCTGTCATCTCCGCACGGAGGTATATAATATGAAATACTGATAAACTCAATCACAATCTAGAAGGAAGAATCATGGTACGAAAACTAGATAGATAAAAACCACAAGTGCAATATCCATCTCAACAACGAGAGAGAGACAAAGTAATATAGTTATACAATCCCAAATATAATATCATAAACATAAGTAGCAAGCAGGAGACAAGTTCCAGTCCAAAATATCTACTCTAACTAAACTAAGCTAGAGGCTCGTCGGGCGGAGCTAAGCCCTGCTGAGCCAAGGTCTCCAAGTCTAAGCCCACTACGTCAACCGGACCGTAGTAGGTACAGCAATCCTCCTCACCATCATCTGTAATATTTTGTCAACATATCCAGTCAGGATGGAACGAGCACAATCAACTAACAACAGTTCACAAGATATGACAAAAGCTATAAGACTGTAAATAGAGAGTATATACAAAAAATCATGGAATGTACATGTGAGTATCATGGCAAGGTAAGCTGTAAATCTAGAGCTAGAACAAGGCAAGTAAAACTGATCATGGCATGTACAAGAATCAAGAATCATCTATCTAGGTGTGTGAGTAGTAGCTACAACATGTGGCCGGCTTGGGTCTGCACAAGGTCATGAGCTAGCCAATCATACGTGTGGTGTAGGATTGGCATTCACAAGGTTCACAATATATACAAGGCGGGTAATGACTACATATCTACACTAGTACCCTCCGTCCCCGACTGGTAGAGTAGATCCAAGCAAGACACGTTACGACACGGGATTCTATAAGAAGGGAGCAAGTCTCCTCGAGAATCGGTGTCCATATACTGCACAAGAACTACAAGAGGGCTTGCATAAGATATACCAATATAGCAAGGAATAACATCTCATGTCGAGATCCATGAATACCAATCCATGTGACCAATGTGTCAAGAACAAGCATATCTACACTAAGTACATGAATTATAACAATTATCATAAATTGGAAAAGTTATCAGAGAATGCACTCGCCTGTAATGTGATGGATAAGTCGACTGAGTCCAACAGTGGCTCGAGGACCTATAGATGGAATACTGTATCAATATAATGGTTTGAAAGTGAAATTAAGTCATACTGAGTCAAACTAGGTCAAGACACGTCAAACTAAGTCAATCTAGGTCAAACAAGGTCAAACTAGATTGTACAAGGTCAATCTAAGTCATATTAGGCCTAACAAAGTCAAACTGGGTTAATGCAAGTCAAACAAAATTAAACAAGGTCGATTTAAGTCAACAGTTGAGTTACAGATGACTTTTGGTCAACTGGTCAACTCTGGTCAACCTTAGGTCAACTCTAGGTCAACTTTAGGTCAAGCTTGACTAACGTTGACTAACAGTTGACTTTGGGTCAACCGGTCAAGTTTGGTCAAGTTCTAGTCAATTTTAGGCTACGGTTGACTTTCGGTTGACCTTTGGTCAAAATAGTCAACCGTGGTCAACCAAGGTCAAAACTAGTCCAAGTCCACTATTCCTAACCATTACCAACCATAATATCCTAATTTTAGCTATATCTTAAAGTATTAAACTTATATGCTGAGAAATAGATATTATCCCTACTTATCCCGTTAACCCTTTCTACCCTAATACTAAGGCCAAGTAGCTTTTCCTTAGGAGTTCCACTCCCGGCTTCCTAGGGTAGTAGGATACTAACCTACACTAACATTACCTACCAAGTTTTCTAGGTAAAGTGGACATCCAGTCCATCTTACGGTCCATGTTGTTGATTTACCCATTATCTTGAGTATCGCAAGATACTCAATGATATCATGAGATACCATTCTCCTAATCTCCAACAAAACCCCAATTTTAACTTAGGAGCCTACCCACAAACTCTATTTCACATATCTAAGTTCCATCTCAAATTTGGATGCGTTCCGACACTCGGAACTCAAAATCACCCTTTCACTCACCCTCTAACTAAATTCTAATTCACTCACACTCACTCAAAATCCCACTTTACATATCCACTCACATAGGACTAGTTGGGGGGTTATTTAGGGAGATATATATATTTATATATAGGTATATATGTGGGTATTTAATGATATATATATAGGTATATATATATATATGGGTTTAGGGGGGGTTAAAGGGGGCTATGTGGGAGGGGGGGCTGTTTGTTGCTTTTGCTGCTGCTATTGCTGCTGCTATAGCTGCTGTTTGGGGGGGAGGGGGGGACAGCAGCCCCAAACCCCCCTGCTGCTGTGGTTTCCCTTCCTTTTCTCCCTCTCTAACTCCTCTCTTAATCTCTAATTTCTTTCTAATTCTCTCCTCTCTAATTCCCCTCCTTCTCACCCTCTATAATCCCTTAAATCTCTTCCTCTCACTCACTCACTCACACACATACATATCTATATATATATATATATAGAGAGAGAGAGAGACACATACACAAATACACATCTACATATATATATATATATATATATATATATATATATATATATATATATATATATATATATATATATATATATATATTTATTTATTTATTTTTTTTATATATATATATATATATATATATACACTCACACACACATTCACATCTATATACATATAAATATAGACACACACACATTTAAATATATATATATCTATATACATATATATGGACACACAAACATATATAGATACATATACACATATACATAGACACACTCACATATATATATAGATACATATGGACACACACACATATGGACACTTATATAGATATATGGACACACACACACACATGTATTCATATACATAGACATACTCACATATATATAGATACATATGGACACACACACATATGGACACTTATATAGATATATGGACACACACACACACACACACATGTATTCATATATATACATATATATATATATATATATATATATATATATATATATATATATATATATATATATAGACACACAAACACAAGGATACATGGACACAACAAATTCTAGTTCTCCTAGGAGTCTCCCATAGGCTTCTAACCTTGACACAAAGGGACACAACCATGGGTAATTCCTATGGGTTCCAAAACCAAGTAAAAATCATAGAAGAATGATTTAGAGTGTAGATAATTACCTATTAGGAGTGATTCCTAATGAAACTCTCTCCGATACGAAGATTCTTGAAGAATGGACACTTCCACCTTGCACTTTTCTCCCAAACTTTGGTAGCACCCTCCCTTGATGGTGTAGAGAGGATCTATGGAAGAAATTTGGGGGGAAATGGAAGATTTAGAGATCAAAACTCAAATTTAGGTCTAGGTTTTGGGGAAAACTCAAAAGGGGGAAGAACTTGAGAGTGGAGATGAAGTAAATGAAGAGGGAGGGTCCTCCCCATGGTGGACGGCCATAGTAGGGGGCTTGGGGCATTTGGCAAATGTCCAAAATGCCCTCCAAGCCTCCTTTAGGTCAAAATTGACTTAAGCAATTTTTCGGGGTCGGAAAAACCAAGTTAAAATCTGCAAATTGACCGATTAAGCCACGGAAGAATTTTCTAAAGGTACCAGACTAATTTGTGGGATTTTATGGGCCATGTCTAACTTATGTTTGGGTCCCGATCAGAGTCTAAGCTACCCCGGATCTCCGATACAAGTCGAAATGAGCTGAAATTCGAACCCGACTCTAAAAATCCCCAAATAACATTATAATTAAATAAAAATTTCTAAAATTCCCAAAAATGCAAAAATGACCATTTTACCCCTATTTATGAAAAATGGGAGTGACAGGTATAAATTTGACGTTTTAGTTCAAGACTTCTCAATTCGTAGTGTCTGTTATGTAGAAGAATGGAAAAGAACAGTAATTCTTATGTGGCCCAGAATCAACATGAAACTCCATGCGGCTCAAAACTTGGGGGGTTTCATGCGGCTCAAAAATCCCTAAGAACTTCATGTGGCTCAGAAAGCTTCATGCGGCTCAAAAAGCTTCATACGGCTCAGAAAGAGCCACGCGGCCTTATGCGGTTCAAAATCGGCCTATACAGCTGGCCATAATTACTCTGGCATAAAGGCGACAGCTCTGACATAAAGGAGACAGCTCTGAAAGAAATGATGGCTCTGACATAAAGACGAGACGTGACATGCTCCTAAAAAGACAGAAAATCTTCATGACATCTGGCACAGTTCACAAATTCCAAAGAAAGTTTTTTATGCGAATCGCCAGTGTGGCCTTCATGCGGCTCTGTCATGAGACCACTCTCATGCGGCTCAGCCATGGGACCACTCTCATGAGGCTCAGATATGAGGTCATCCTCATGCGGCTCGGTTGTGAGGCGACCCTCATGCAGCTCGATCATGAGACCACCCTCATGCGGCTTGGTTGTGAGGCGACCCTCATGCGGCTCGATCATGAGATCACTCTCATGCGGCTCGGTCATGAGACCACTCTCATGCGGTTCAATCAGGGGACCACTCTTATGCGGCTCAGTCATGGGTACCACTCTCATGCGGCTCAGTCATGAGGCCACTCTTATGCGGCCCGGCCATGAGACACTCCTCATACGGCTCGGCTATAGGACAGTCCTTCATGCGGCTCAGCCAGGATGCATCATTCATGCGGCTCACCACAGAGTGGCAGTTGGGACACGTGGCAGAAGTTGACCAAGTCTTAACAATTCGGATTTATTGTAACCAACAGATCATAATAGTTCAGATTTATTGCAACAAACAGATCAATATTAATCTTAACCAATCCCCAACTGCCCACTTCTCAAGGCACAGTTACGAGGATGTGGCATAAAATTAGCCACATGGCTGTACACCCCACTCATCACAAATTCCTATAAATAGCATGGGATTATTCCTTTTGCACAAGGAGACACACGGAGCAAAAGACACAAAAAGAGAGAGCATTTCTTCGCCGGAGCCAAGGTTGCGTTCGATCGTCCAAGGAGTAAGGCAGAGTTGATAGCACTTTCCCGAGCCTCTACCGTCACCCTCCAGAATCCAAATTAAACAATTGTACTTAGATTACTTTTCCTAGGTTTTGTTCCTAGGCTCTCTTTTGTACAAGCGAGTTTGTAATTGTGAATCAAAGTTTAGTCCTCCCATAAAACTGTTCTGTTCTTAGATAATCAATGGCAAACATGATGGCGACTCTGCTGGGGACTAACTTCTCCACTACTGAGAAGTTGGTGCACAATCGGACGCAGCCAAGCGCGGCTCCACGTAACAGATGCTGGTTGTTCGCTTCGACCAGCAAGCGTTTGAAGAGATGCTCTCCGAGGGGAGCGCTAGCCCGACCCAGAAGCGAGCCGGCCCAAAGAAGGCCCACAGGGAGTGGAGGCCCAAGACCATTGCTCCTCCCCAAGCTCTGGAAGAAGTGTTCTCTGTTGCCCAAGACGACGGAGAAGACTCACATGCGGACCCACTTCAGGCCGCAGAGGACCCTGCTGTCCCCAAGTCTGGCAAAGGAAAATACTACGATGCTGGACTTGTAAGGGCAAATGGGAACTCTATACGGTCCAAGAAGAGGCCGCATAAGGGTGCCAGCCGCATGCAGAAAGCTTATGCGGCCACAAATGCCAGCCGCATGCAGAAAGCTCATGTGGCCACAACTTCCAGCCGCATGCAGAAGGCTCATGCGGCCACAACTTCCAGCCGCATGCAAAAGGCTCATGCGGCCACAAATTCTGGCCACATACAGAAGGCTCATGCGGCCTCCAATCTCAGCCGCATGCAGACTGCTCATGCAGCCACCTATCCCAGCCGCATGCAGAATGCTTATGCGGCTGCCAAGCCCAGCCGCAGGGAGATGGCTTACGTGGCATCCAATTACAGCCGCAGACCATCCACCCTATACGGTTCGGGTTCAGTCTTCGACCGCCTATCATACGGTCCTGACCTCAGAAGCTCCCATGAGGATGTACCAGACTCTGTGCGGCACAGCTTGGACTCTTTCTACTATGCACCCTCGGGTGCTAGAGCGAAAACGTCTAGGACAGTGCAGGCTCGTCGAGCTCAGTCAGCTGTTCCAACTTCTGACCATCAGAGAGTCCCGATAACTGTTATGTGGGCCTCTGATAGAAGGTTGTACAAAACCTCCCGTGTCCAGCCTCCGGCGGCCAACGGACAGGGTGGTTCTCAAGAGTCTCCCAACAATGATCAAGGGCAAGTACTTTTACTAACCCCGTATCAGGGAGCAAACATGATACCAACACACTCGTGTGCTCAGGACCCCCGGGCCCACAAAACGAATGTAGAGGTTGCTCGAGATGCACTTGACTTGCGTGATGTGATCCTTCACAAGCGCAAGGAAAGAGAGGAAACCTTGGTGTACAGAGAATCCTTCTATGGACATCACTGCACTCAAGTTATTGTCAACTGCTGCTGCAATAAGACAGCAGTATAAGAGGACCGGCAGTCCGTCTTCCAACGATTGCAGCAGCCAGGACTGGTCCTAGAAAAAAGCTCGGGAGACGAGGCGCTTCCTTTTGCCTCCTGCAATTCTGCCCGGAAGGTCCCTACCGGCAAGGAAGGGAAGAAAATAAATGTGTCTAGCCCGACAATCTCAACCAGCGCAGCTAAGAAACTCTTATCTAAGCGGTTGTCCACAACCGTCACAGGAGGAGTTTACCAGGGTACCCGCTCTAAGACAAAATCTTCAACACTTGGAGATTCGTCATCTACACCCCTGGGGTAGCCGAAGCTGGAGGTAGCACTCCCTGGAACATCCACGACAATCCGATGTTCCAAGAAGAAGAACCAGAGGAAACAATCCTCCCAACAGATACAGCAGATTCTGACGTCCCTGAAGACGTCCACAAGTCCCAAGACGAGGCAACCTCCTATGCAGGAGGTGGCACTTCCTTCGAGTCCGAACCAGAGGAGAACATTCCAACAAACCCCGACGACTTCTCTATTCGAGGGTATGATTCGGAGAGCACGTCTTCTACAGTTCCTTCCACTGCTCCTCATTTGAGAACAGTATTCATGACTGAAAATGATCAAGATGGTCCCAGTGATCGACAGCGCCTCGACACTCTTGAGGCCATACTTCATACCTTGGTTAAGTCAGTGGACGAAATTAAGACGGCCCTACCGGCACTCCAAGGAAGGACACCCGACTAAACAAGCTTGGGTCCCGCCGTCAATGCAGACTCAAACACAACCGCACCAACCCCGGACGACAATCCACCCGGGATGTCGGCTCCCACTGCTGTAGAAGAGGCTAGAGAGGCGAGAAGAGAAGTCCAGGAGCTCCGGGCAATGTTTAACGCCCAAGAAACCTCTCAGGACCTCAGGACACGACAGCCGTATCCTGCTGCATGGAGAGATGTCTCCTTCCCTTCCCGATACAAACCATTCAACATCAATCCATATGACGGAAATACATCTGCAAGTCGATATATGACCTACTTTGAGGTCACAACAGATCATCTGCCGCATGACGACGCCATCTTTATATGATTGTTCGTCGGGGCATTGGAGGGAGTCGCATTCGACTGGTACCGCAACTTGGACAACTGCATCCATTCCTTTGCCGGCTTCAAACATATGTTCTTGGAGAGGTTCTATGAGGTGGAACAAGATGTGACAATGTCAACCCTCATGGATGTTGTTCAAGGAGAGAAGGAGCTGACAAGAAACTACATTGAGCGGTTTCGCCAAACCTTGATGAAGTTGCCCTCCGGTAACCCGGACTCTTCCTTAATTAAAATTTGCCAAAAGAGGCTGCTCCCCACAATCAGCCTCTGGATGGGCGAAAGTCAATTTAAGGACTGGAAGACCTTCATCATCAGTGCCACTAGCACAGAAGCCAAGTTAAAGAAAGCCCACTAACTGGGATTACACATCTCGGATGGAGAGGACAAGGGCAAACGCCCTAATGCCAACAACAACAACGGCGGTAATTCCTCCAACCGAGATAACAAGGGCAAATAGGCTATGGTGGCCGACACAGTCCAGAAGCCCGAACCAAAGCAGGTAGAGAAGCAGTGGCCGCAAATAACTTACTCCTTCGAGGATAGCCATGTCAAGCCCATCTTTGACATGCTCTTACAAGGAGACAGAATTCAGCTCCCTCCGCCAAGACGTGAACCTCGACCTGCAGAGATGAAGAGCCCAAAGTACTATCACTACCACTGTTACGTCCACCATGCAACTGAAGACTGCTTCCAATTGAAGCTGTACATCCAGAACCTTATTGATTCCAAGGCCCTAGCCATTGATTTCGAGGAGGTAACGGTCACTGCCAACATGGTGTCAGTCTAATTCGGTAGCTTCCCTCCAACGAGGATCCAAGATGGCGTAGTACCCATCCTCCGGGCAACAATGGAGGTCACTAATCTTTTACCTCCCCGAGACTAGACGACTGGGCTGGTGCCCCTCACCACATCACGAGGGAAGGTCATGTGGGTCCACCCGGACTTGGTACCTGAAATAACTCAGTCTGCATCACCCTCCACCGGCAAGAAGAAGGGTGGGAAAGTTAAGTCCTGTCGCATAATCTCGGTCGATGTCGAAGAAGCGACAGTTTTCGTTACCCGGTCCGGTGCACAATCTCAACCTATACCGGGTAACTCGGCTGAAGAACACTAGCCGGCCACTGCTGACGCCCTAGGACCTTCTCAGCCTCTGCCGGTCGACAAGCCTAAGCCAAAGGAGACCCGCTTTGACAAGTCGCTCCGTAAGGACGCGCCTCAGGGGCTGGAAAGGCCTTATAATTTTGACATTTTGGCACAATTGGCCAACACACCAGCCAAATTGTCATTATATGAGCTCCTAAGACTCTCCAAAGATGTTCGCATCGTACTGAGTGAAGCACTCCAGAATGCCGACGCATATCTGGCTCAGGTCAAGCTTACAGGGGAGAGCTCACCGACGGATCTCCAGGACAGTGCTTATACAGGTGTAATGCCCAATATTGTGTTCACTCCGCAGGATATGCTTATCAAGACCAATCTGCACGATCGCCCTCTGTATTATACTGGATACGTCGACGACATCAAGGTGGATCGGATGCACATTGATCCCGGTTCTTCGATAAGCATTATTCCGAAGAGCTTGCTTCACCTCCTGCACATCTCTATGCATCGGCTGACTCCTACCAGCACCGCCATTAGCGGTTTTAATTCAGGAAGAAGCTATCCCATTGGGAAGATTCACCTGAAGTGCCAAATTGGCGACCTTCAGTCGGAAGTAACCTGCTATTTCATAGACGCAGATACCTCCTACAATATTCTCCTGGGGCATCTGGATACACGATTATATGATCGTGCCCTCCACATTGCACCAATGCTTCAAATATGTCGACAAGTACGGCTTCTTAAAGACAAAATTTGCCGACATCGATCACTTCAAAGGGGTTGAATCCTACTATTCGGATTCCTTCTTGTACGAGAAATCAAAGAGGCACCTGATCAAGGAGGATGTTCAAGAGCAGACGGAGGCCATTGCAGGGCCCGAGGAACCCTTGAGAATATATCTCCAACCCCGCAAACAAGGCAGGACTGCACCTCTTACAGCCACTCTGCGTAGAGAAGCAACTAGTCTTCCGGTGCTCACTGCACAAAAGGAGCAGATGACAATCCGACTGCCAAGGTCTGGCCAAGGGCCGAGACCCACTACGGAGCCACTGACAATCAGGCTGCCCAGAGCCGGCCAACATCAATCAGAAGAGATCAATCCTTCTGTTAAGCCGATGGTCATTCGCCTGCCCAAGACAAGTCGACAACCGAGTGCTAAGCCAGGGACTGCCAGTGAGCCAACAATTATATGTCCAGTACCAAGCGCTAAGCTAGGGATCGCTAGTACGCCAACGACTCCACGTTCAGCACCACCAGTAGAGCCCCTGATGATCAAGCTGCCCAGGTCATCCTCTCAGTCTTTATTAATACAGGGGTAGCTGAAGAGGAGTTAGAGCTAGCCAAGTATGTGGCTGCCCACACTGATGTTCCTTCTGCTGACGATGTAATCCTACCCGAAAAGATACCTTATTTCATCAATAAAGGGCTATCTTTGAACCACCTCTAGCTTAACAAGCTTTGTATAATGTATGCTATGGAATACGGTATAGGTACCAATTTACACACATAAGTGACAAATGTCTATACCGCGAACCCACTTACTCCCGCAGAAGGCGCTTGCTTCATAGTTGAGGGAGAGGATCATCCAATCATCTTCGGCCGAAAGAATGATCCACAGCCCTTCAGGCTAGAAGAAGTTGATCTCGAACCCGACACCGGGAAACTGCCCCTTTATCTGTATAGCTCCCGATCCAAGTACCTTATGCAAAAACAGGGGTATGATATGGAGGCTACACCAGGCTTGAACTATGGCACTGGCCGACGATTACCTTTATAATTGCCAGTCCCGGCTGGAAAACTACGGGATTACTACAACAAGATCAGACGTGGTCTAGGCTATGTTACACCCGCAACGACTCCTGAGAGCTTGGATGAGGAATGCGAATGGCATTCACATTCAACCGGATCACCCACTTCTGATTTGGATGTCAGCATCGAAGACGTATTCAGACAAGCTTGGTCTGTCAATATGGTATTTGCTGACACCTATAAAGAAGACGAAGACGTACCCGAACTTCTCGAGTTAGAGCCTTGGCTTCAACAGCTAGATAGACAGTAGGAGAAGCGTTTTGAACAAAGAGATCCTCCTACCAAAGATGAGGTCATGCAAGTTGACCTCGGCGATGAATCCTCTCCAAAGCCAATCTTCGTCAGCAAAAGCCTGACAGACGAAGAGCGGGAGTTGCTTTTGTAACTCGTCAGAGAGTACATTGACGTATTCGTCTGGAGCTATGAAGACATGCCAGGGCTAAATCCCGAGGTTGCACTCCATAAACTCAACATTCATCCGGACGCAAAGCCGGTCAAGCAGCAGCAATGACGGTTCTGCCCAGACATCATGAATTCTTTTGAAGCTGAGGTCAACAAACTAATAGCCAGCGGCTTCATTCGGGAGAAACAACATCCAGACTGGGTCGCCAATATAGTACCGGTCCTCAAGAAGAATGAGAAGATCCGAATTTGCATCGACTTCCGGAATCTGAACGAAGCATGTCCTAAAGATGAGTTCCCTCGTCCTATTACGGACATAATGATTGACAACACATGTGGCTTTGAGCGTATGTCGTTCATGGATGGCTTCTCAGGATACAACCAAATCAAGATATTTTCTGACGATGAAAAGCATACATCATTCCGAACGCCGATTGGCGTGTACTATTACATAGTCATGCCCTTTGGTTTAAAGAATGTCGGTACCACATATCAACGAGTTATGAGTGTCATCTTCAGAGATCACCTGCATAAGACCGTGGAGTGTTATGTCGACGACATCGCCATCAAAAGCCGCTCTAAGGGAGATTATCTGCACGATCTGAGGAGAGTACTCGACCTGATGCGAGCACACAACTTGAAGATGAATCCCACAAAATCCTTCTTAGGCGTATCTAGCAGAAAATTCTTGGGTTTTATCATTACTGCCCAGGGAATCCATATAGACCCTGAGAAGACGAAGGCAATCATGGAGATGGGCCCCTCGAGAAATCTTCGAGAACTCAGAGGCCTTCAAGGGAGGCTAGCTTATATCAGGAGGTTTATCTCTAACCTCTCTGGGCGATGTCAACCATTCACCCACCTCATGAAGAAGGGCGTCTCCTTCGTATGGGATGAAGAGTGCCAACGCACCTTCGACAACATTAAAGAATATCTGTCAAACCCTCAAGTCCTGGTGGCTCCGGTTGCTGGAAAGCCGTTCTTGCTGTATGTGCGAGCGATGGAGCATTCCCTCGGTGCTCTACTAGCACAAAAAAATGATGTAGGACATGAACAAGCTATCTATTACCTCAGTCGAATGATGATAGGACCTGAGCATAGATACACCGCCGTGGAGAAGGAATGTCTTGCTTTGGTGTTCGCTATCCAGAAGACGCGACACTATGTTACAGGACAAACCATTCATGTCATATCACGAGTTAACCCCCTAAGGGTCCTCATGACCAAGCCGGGTGCACTCAGCTCTCGCCTCGCAATCTGGGCGATATTATTGTCTCCCTACGACATGATCTTCGTCCCGCAGAAGGCTGTTAAAGGTCAAGCTCTGGCAGACTTTTTAGCGGCCCATCCAGGTTCGGAGTCAACCAGAATATATGAAGAGATCCCAGACGAGGTCGCCAATGCAAACATGGCTTCCCATGATACCGTCTGGCGAATGTTCTTCGACGGTGCTTCAAGAACCGGACCCAAGGACAATATCGTCGTTGGGATCGGAGTGGTACTGATTTCTCCCTCGGGCTTGGTGATCAACCAGGCATATTTCCTTACAGAACCTTGCTCAAACAACATGGCCGAGTACAACGCCTTGGTTATCGGCCTCCGACTTGCAAAGGAACTGGGAGTAGAGTACCTGGAAGCATATGGTGATTCACAGTTAATCGTCAATCAGATCCGAGGTTCATATGAAGTTCGCCATGAAGACATGATCTCCTATCATCAAATCGCAATCGCCATCATGACGTCCTAGAAAGGATTTTTCATAGAACATATTCCTAGACTCCGGAATATTGAAGCCGACGCCTTAGCAGGACTGGCCGCTTCTTTGGCGGTCCCAAATCATACTCATCATTTGGTTGACGTAATAGGCCATAAATTGGTCTGTCCTAAGAACAACGTCCAATTGGCTGAGAGTTATTCTTCCCTGATGGTCGACGAGACGCAGGACTGGAGGCTCCTATTTATCGACTTCGCAGTCTTTGGCAACTTACCGAAAAACCCGAAAGAAGCCACCTCTATCAGAAGACGTTTTCTCAGATTCTTCTACGATACTGAGACAAAAATGCTGTATCGGCGATTCTATGATGGATTACTGCTCCGGTGTTTGTCAATACAGAAGCCAAAGAAGCTGTACGCGAAGCTCACGACGGCGTTTGTGGGGCCCATCAACCTGGCCCAAAATTACAAGACTGCCTTCGCCGGATGGGCTATTACTGGCCTACGATGGTGGCAGATACGATAGACTATGCAAGAAAGTGTAAAACTTGTCAGGTCCACGCAGATTTCATACACCAACCATCCGAATTCCTACATCCGAATTCCTACATCCGACGGTGGCATCCTGGCCATTTGAGGCATGGGGAATGGATATCATTGGTCCAATCACCCCACCTTCATCCAGAGGATACCGTTTTATATTGGCAATTACGGATTACTTCTCCAAATGGGCAGAAGCTGTTCCTCTTATAGAAGTGAAGACATCAAACGTGATCAGCTTCCTCAAGCATCATGTCATCTATCATTTTGAACTGCTACGAAGGATCATCCACGACAATGGTCCGCAGTTCACAAGCCACGTCTTCTATCGGTTTTGCGACAAACATCGGATCTAGAATGTTGCTTCAACACCATACAAACCCGACGGCTAATGGTCTGGCTGAAGCATTCAACAAAACTATAATCAAGCTGCTCAAGAAGTTCGTGTCCTCAAATAAACGCGATTGGAATGAAAAGCTTGGCGAATGCTTATGGGCGTACCGTACTACAGTCCGGACAGCCACTGGAAACACACCATTTTCTTTGGTGTACGGAAGTGAGGAAGTTCTCCTACTAGAGACTCAAATCCCCTCGCTTCGCGTCGGCCTCACTTACCGATTGACGACGGATGATAATTACCGTCGCCGGCTACAAAAGTTGGAGGTCTTAGATGATAAGCGTCTGTTAGCTCAATAACGAATCGAGCTTTATCAAGCACGCATCTCTGGAGCCTTCAACAAGAAGGTTAAACTCAGAACATTCCAAGTGGACGATCTCGTTTTGGCAGTTCGGATGCCGATGGTTATGACTCACAAAACCGCCGGCAAATTCTAGCCAAAGTGGGAAGGCCCATTTATCATCGAGGTTGTATTCTCCAATGGTGCATACCATCTCGCAAAGCAAAACGGAGACTTGCTCATGATGCCCATCAACGGCAAGTTCCTGAAGAAATATTATGTCTAAACGACACCCTCCAAATCAACCGGATTGTTGAGTTATGTACCCTTAAGTACCGCTGAACTTACACTCTGGTCACTCCAAATGAATCTATATCGCGTATTCTGGGTAGTAAGTCATGTATGATCATACCTCTGAACTTCCTTCCTAAAAGAGTATCTTCCTCATAATCTATTACCCGCGCTTTCAGTGCATAAAAAAGGGTAACAGGTCCACAAAATTCTCGAAACAACCACGTCGATGTCACATCTGAGTTGTTTCTCTTCCATCACAAACAAATCACCCCTTACGTAGAACTTCCACGTCCACATTACCTCTGAGTTGTTCTATGTACCCTTCGTGGAGTCCACTCCTGCCACGTCCTTATTACCTCTGAGTAGGAAGACTCCATTGTAAAGCCCCCATATTTACTACGTCCTCATTACCTCTGAGTAAGTATGTCGGTTTTCTCTTGACTTATTATCCGTGCCCAAAACCAGAGTACACCAAGGATAATAGGCCCACAAATGTCCACAGTCGACCACAAATGTCCACAGTTGACCACAAATATTCGCAGTTGACCACAAATGCTATACTAAGTTCTCTAGTACACGCGCCTCTTTTCTCACAATCTCATGCCTCTGGAATCCAGCTGTTCCATGGCATTCTTTCGCCCAATACCAAGAACTTCCATGTCCACCTTACCACGGAGTCGTTCTAGGTATCTCTATCGAGCTTATTATCCATACCTAAAACCAAGGTATGCCAAGGGTAATAGGTCCACAGAAAGTCCCCCAGTGGGGCAAACATCATAATCCCAAAGATACGGTACAAGCACAACAGATAATGGATGATGTAAACATAGTCATTCATTGAAAATCAAAAGTACTACATTTTTTGGGACCACATCCCTGTTAAAAATGAAGGAACATAATAAAGAAAGGAAAAAAAAAGCCGATTATGGTTCGGCGACACATAATTCTCTGAGTCGGTCCTTCAGCTGGGCCGTCGACTGCTCAATCCTCCGCTTGGCCCGGCGCTCAGCCTCCTGAGTCAACCTCCCTGCATCCTCCAGATGCGCATATGCCTGCCAGCCGTCTTGAAGTTTCTTCAGTGCACTCTCCAAGGCAGTAGAGGTTCGGGTGACCCGGTCGGCTTCCTGGAGAATTAGCTCCTTATCTTGGCGAGAAGCCCGAAGCTCAGATTCCAACGAAGCCAATTTCCTCTGAAGCTGGAGGATCTGCTCGTTCGTATCGGTTATCCCACGAGAGGCGGCCTCTTTCCGAACAATACAATCCTCTCCCCTGCGGCTTAGTTGATCGTACTGCAGAGATAAATCTCGAAGGTCCTTCACTAGAACAGGCTTGGACATCTCCCATACTGTCCTTACCTTTTCCACGGCTGTTATAAAGAAGGCACGCTTCTGATCTATTGCTGAAGACAGATCGACTTGCCGCAGTCCTTGAAATTAAGCAACGAGCTGATCAGCTTCTAGTAATTTGGGCTCCAAAAGCTCGACCATCCCTGCCCCACCGGGGAGGGTTCTGAGGAGTTCAATCTGGCTACGGGTACATTGATGGGCCAATGCAAAAGATGTCCCCCTCTCCACGGTAGCTTCAACCCCTCACTTTAGATGGCGGTAGAAACTATCAACCACGTCCTTCGACGATTCATCCAGAACTTCCGAAGAAGACGGCGTCAAAGGAAAAGTAGCTGGCAGACTTGAAGAAGATGTACCGGAACTTGACGCCCCTGCCACTAGGGAAACAAGTTCCGAGCGATAGGATTCCTGAATAGCATCCATCTCCTCCTCCGCAGCTCGAAGGATCCGGAGACTGGGCAGGACAGAAAGGTCGACCTCCGGTGTTGGAGCCATATGAACTAAGAAGGGTGCAGGGACCATTTCTCCCCGTCCCGGCCGTTCCACTACTTGTTCTCCTGAACTCGATCCGGCAGGAGGTCCCTCGATATAAGTTGAAGGAGGAGGAGGCATACTTTCTTCCATCAGATCCCCTCTGGTGACTTCTCCCCCGATGATGTCCATCGTTGGCAGCGAAGGAGCAGGACCTGTGTGTCCGGAGCAACCATCGATCAGCTTAACCCGAAGGATGTGAAGATAGAGCAAATGAACCTCCTCACTAGTCAAGACATGACTTAGCTTACTAGGAGAGGGTTGCTGAAGATGAGGCTCACTCATAGCCACTGTATACTCTTCACCAGCGACATCTGAGCCGAATGCAGCTGGTTCTTCTGTCCCAGCCGCCCCGGAGGTGGACATAATTGGGTCAGCTTCACCCGGATGAAGTTCAGCAACCTCGAGGATTGGCTCAGTAGAGCCCACATCGCCCTGGGTTGAGATGTCAGCAACAGGAGGAACCTCAACCGTCGCCGGGAGAACCCTGGCCGAAATAAGCTCGACACTCATAACATTAATTAAAGTGGCTAGAGCTGGGTCAACCTCAGAGACAGTAGCCGGCTCTGGAGAGTCCACTTCTCCTGACGCCTACAAAGAAAAGGAGAATGATCAGATCATAGTTCAGAAAAGAAGAGCTAAAAAAGATGGTTGTAATTCGATTCACCTCCGAAATGGCATCAACATCCTCGCTTCTCTCCGTAATGATTGGCCCGCGAGGCTTGACCGCAGCCCGTTTCCGAGAGTAAGTTATACCGCCAATAGCGGACCCACGCCTGCTTCGCTTTCGTAAAGGACTAGGCGCAACAGGGGGCTGATCTGCCACCAAATCATCTGCAGGAGGAAGAGACAAGTTATCGGGGTCATCCGCTTCGTCCGCATTGGCAACCTCCGAGTCTGACACATCAACTGTATTCCCCTTCTTTGTCCTCGTCTTGGACCCTTTTAGTTTTTCCTCCAATCCAGTGCCGATAATAAAACTGGTACTTGGGTCAAAATCATTAGGGGGCTTGTTCACCATAACATGGTACAGAGCCGCCATGTACAAAATTTGCCCTGACTCCCTAGCATCAGGTACAGAGAAGCTGGCACAGGTGTGAACCGTGTTATAGTAATGCCAAGCCTGGATACCGTCAATAATGCTACCCTCAAAATCCAAGAAGGAGATGGGATTGTCCAAGAACATCTGACTGTACCCAAACTGCCGGGAGAACCGACTGGATAAGTAAGGCTCCAAGAAGACGGAGTTACGGTTACGATATACCAGATATGCAGGACAGATGTTCTGCAACCAGAGGAGCATCTTATCAGACAAGTGGTGGGGAGGCCCAGTACCATCAAGATGTACGCTCCTCACTTCTTCATCAGTAAAATGAAGAACAGACACGAAAAAGGTGTATCTGTCCACTCTCACCAGTGCCATCTGACAGGCTGGCATGGTACTGCACTCCCAAGGCATACGACGATACTGGAAGATGAAGGCATCATCAGCAGTTACGTCGTCTTCTGGGCCAGGCCTCATCAAAGACTGGCAATGCATCAACAGCCACCCCATCAGATAATGATAGGGTAGCTCGATTCGTTCAAAGTCCTTCGCCGTATCACGGGCAAAGACCTTGGACGAGAAAGTGCGGAGGCCACGATGTATGTTGCACATCATGGCAGGGAGAAGAGCTAGTCTGGCCCCAAAGACTAGCTTCACCGCGGGAAGGATAAAGTTACGGCTGATTCTCTCAATAGAACCAGCTCCTCCCGAAACTACGCAGTTCCGCAGCCATACCATCAGAAATCCCGCCAGGAGAGCCTTATCAGACATCTGTTGGGTATCCTGATAAAAATAATTAAAGGAGTCAGTTTGACTCCCAAATCTGTCACTCGTGGTTTTCACCCTCTTAGCAGTCGACACCTAGTTCTGCACCTCCTCCCTGGTTTGAGGACTTCGGGAAGAAACCCGGCCTGAGGCGCCTAGCTTAAAAAGGTAGCTGAGCCAGGCCTTCGTATGAGAAAGGTTCCCTTCCGAGCTGTTGTTCTTCTTCTTCGACATCTGCTGGCACGTGCTGTGGTGACATAGCAATTCCCGGTAGACCGCCACGAAGCCCGGGAACCGCTGCTCCAACTCCTCGAACTCTTCATTCGTAGGGGTATACGCTTCAAAGACTTCGTCTCCCCAGGGCAACTTGGAGACTTCACGCATCTCATGGAGGGCGAGTCCCATCTCCCCTTCAGGTGTAAAGAAGGTCCCCGTACGACGATTGTACATCTCAAGAAGAGCCATGAACAACTTCTTGTTTATGGGCAAACCATAACAAGTGCCCCGAATGGCATGATAGAGGCCAATCTTGAGCAGGAAATTCTCGTATATCTGCAAAATCCACGTGGTCAAGTTGATCCATGAAGGGATGGGGTTCATCCAGTTCAGCAGCGCCAACCAACCAGTGGGGTAGGACCCCTTCTGAGCAAGCTGGTTCATAAAAGTGTCAGCTTGAAAAAACTGAAAGTTGGGACCCTGCACATTTAAGAAACTACCCGGGGCCAACCCCATCACATAGCAGCTGACCGGTGTCCTGCTCGCGACCACCGACCTCAAGTTTCTATTATAGTGAATATCACCCACGAACATCCCTTGCTGGCTCGGAGTCAAGGAGTCTACCATTTTTCTGTCGGTTGGCAGCATGTTGAACCATGACAGAGGGAAGTGACGCTCCATCTGAGGAATATGGATCGCCATCCCGTTAGAAGAAAAACTCTAACTTTCAGTTATATCTAGAACGTTGGAGTTCTTTACAGTCAAGGCATCCCCAAAGAGGAACGCAGGTTTCAGGTGTTTGCCCTCCAATTTCCCCGAGTTCATCATGCCCGAGAGAATGAAGAAGGATTAGTTTTTGATATCCCTCAGCCTCTCCTCAGGTTCATCTTTGGGAAACTTGTCTGACACATAATCAACTAAATGGTCGAACCTCACACCCACAGCAGATTGGGCTCGACCTACCAAGAGTTCTCCCGCAGGATTGACTGGCAACTTCACTGAAAAAAGACAAAAAAAAAAGTCAGAAGATAGCCAGAGAAAAACCACTTAATGTCTTCTGAGCTTATGCGGCTCTGTTAGGTGGGTCGTTATGCGGCCCAGTTCATAAGGAGCTTATGCGGCTCTGTTTGGTGGGTCTTCATGCGGCCCAGTTTATAAGGAGCTTATGCGGCTCTGTTTGGTGGGTCTTCATGCGGCCCGGTTCATAAGGTGCTTATACGGCCATGAGACGTCTCTCATACGGCTCGGACATGAAGCAGCTCTCATGCGGCTCGGACATGAGGCATACTCCCATACGGCTCAGACATGAGGCATACTCTCATGCGGCTCAGTCATAAAGCAACTCTCATGCGGCTCGGACATCAGGCATACCCCATACGGCTTGGACATGAGGAGTTCATGCGGCCCATACGGCACAACTTATGCAGATTTGTCACGCTGAACTTGAATAGTTCAGTGAAGACGAAAAGAGCATTATATGCCAAAAAGAAAGGCCCGTGCATAAAACATGCGACATAGCCATTATGGTTAGGGTTTGAATCCATGCAGTTTCTTCCCAACACTCTTACCGTCAATAGCAGGATGAACGTCGGGGTGAACTGAGATCGCCATAGTCGACGAGGAGACAACTCCTTTGCCCTTCGCTGCAGCACTGGAGGAAGCTTTGGAAGCCATTGATGATCGAAAGAGGAGAAGAGACGGCGACTAGGGCAAGAAAGCTTGAAGAAAGAAGAGAGTAAAGAATCTCTCTCTTCAAAAATTGCTCATACTTATAGGCTGGCAGGGGTGTGTTAACCGATAGACGCTTCGGATTTCGTGCTGCCTAAAAGATAAAACCGACCCTTAGGATTCTATCCCCTTTCATGCAAAAGACTGCTCAGAATCATCAAAGCAAATCTAAATATTTAATGCCGACTCTTGGGATCCTATCCAAAAGACGGCTTTAAAATCAAAACAAATCAAAAGTAATTAATGGGACGTCTATGTGGCACAAAGACCCGTATGCGGCCAGAGAAGCCTATGCGGCTAGAGAAGTCTATGCGGCCAGAGAAGCCTATGCGGCATGAAGAGCTTATGCGGACATGCCCATGCTTCTTATTCAAAGTATTTCAATTTTACAAATTAAAAACTTTGAAGGGGGTCTTGTAGAAGCATGGAAAAGAACAGTAATTCTTATGCAGCCCAGAATCAACATGAAACTCCATGCGGCTCAAAACTTGGGGGGTTTCATGCGGCTCAAAAATCCCTGAGAACTTCATGTGGCTCAGAAAGCTTCATACGGCTCAGAAAGAGCCACGCGGCCTTATGCGATTCGAAATCGGCCTATACAGCTGGCCATAATTACTCTGGCATAAAGGCGATAGCTCTGACATAAAGGAGACAGCTCTGACAGAAATGATGGCTCTGACATAAAGACGAGACATGACATGCTCCTAAAAAGACGAGAAAATCTTCATGACATCTGGCACAGTTCACAAATTTCAAAGAAAGTTCTTTATGCGGATCACCTGTGTGGCCTTCATGCGGCTCTGTCATGAGACCACTCTCATGCGGCTCAGCCATGGGACCACTCTCATGCGGCTCAGACATGAGGCGACCCTCATGCGGCTCGGTTGTGAGGCGACCCTCATGCGGCTCGATTATGAGACCACCCTCATGCGGCTCGGTTGTGAGACGACCCTCATGCGGCTCGATCATGAGACCACTCTCATGCGGCTCGGTCATGAGACAACTCTCATGCGGCTCAATCAGGGGACCACTCTCATGCGGCTCAGTCATGGGGACCACTCTCATGCGGCTCAGTCATGAGGCCACTCTTATGCGGCCCGGCCATGAGACACTCGGCTCGGCTATGGGACAGTCCTTCATGTGGCTCAGCCAGGATGCATCATTCATGCAGCTCGCCACAGAGTGGCAGTTGGAACACGTGGCAGAAGTTGACCAAGTCTTAATAATTCAGATTTATTGCAACCAACAGATCATAACAGTTCAGATTTATTACAACAAACAGATCAAGATTAATCTTAACCAATCCCCAACTGCCCACTTCTCAAGGCGCAGTTACGAGGATGTGGCCTAAAATTAGACACGTGGCTGTACACCCCACTCATCACAAATTCCTATAAATAGCATGGGATTATTCCTTTTGCTCAAGGAGACACACAGAGCAAAAGACACAGAAAGAGAGCATTTCTTTGCCGGAGCCGAGGTTGCGTTCGATCATCCAAGGAGTAAGGCAGAGTTGATAGCACTTTCCCGAGCCTCTACCGTCACCCCCCAGAATCCAAATTAAACAATTGTACTTAGATTGCTTTTCCTAGGTTTTGTTTCTAGGTTCTCTTTTGTACAAGCGAGTTTGTAATTGTGAATCAAAGTTCAGTCCTCCCATAAAACTGTTCTGTTCTTAGATAATCAATGGCAAACATGTTAGTGGTATAAATTTGACATCCCAATTCATCCTATTAGTTTCTTCTATTTATTACAGTTTAGCCTATTAGTTTGAGCACAGTTTAGTTTATCACAGTTTAACCTATTCTCGATCTCGAGTGACTTTCTTGTTATTTTTAATTAAGTTTATTGAGCACAATTTTTGGTGATGACAGGATAAAAAAAAAGTATGGGTAATCGTAGCACAGTTTAGTTAAGTTTATTTTAGTTTATCACAATTTGAGCATATTTTATTTTATTACAGTGGCCTACTTGCACATTATTTGCATAAAAATGTGTGGGTAAGCGTAGGACTATTTACTTCGGTTTCTCAATTGCTTCAACATGTTCAATCATGTCTAATAGATTGGGTAAGGGTTAGGTAGCTTAGCCTTAGGTTACTCAATTAATTGTGTGACGTTTAATAGGTAAAACCAAATCAATCAATGGCAACAACTTTATATTCATGCAATGTGCGTATTTCTTCATATTCATGCAATGTTCGTATTTTTTCATATTTATTCAATGTGCGTATTTTTTTGTGTTTATCTCAATTGTATGAAAGATTTTTATTTTAGATGTTGAGTGTCACGACCCGCACTCGATATAGGGGCACGAGGTCATGAGTACGTCCAGCCTACGCCACAACATCGGCGGTAGAATGCTGTCTAGATCACTAACTATCTATCTCACACAATGATATAATATACTTGTCATAGATCTCAACTCCAAATGGAGGACAAGTATAAATCATAACACTGAATACCAATCGCAATCTAACGCACGATAAGATATCAAAGAAGTCTAATAAACTACAAAGACTAAAACATCAACAACTTCTAAATACAATATCAATATCCAAATCTCAAATATAACAGCAAAGTCTCCATTATATATACATGCCAAGAATTCTAACAGTGAATCTATCACAAAGCTATAATAGTAACTAAGCCCCTTGGTAATCACTCATTAGTATCAGGACCCATAGTTGTTATCCCCTCCTCGGCTATGTAAAATGTAGGACACAAGTTTCCTGAGAAATCATTTGAAAAATATGTCCAGTAGGTGATTCCAGTAGATTATTCGAGTAGGTGATTCCAGAAGATAATTTCAGAAATAGAGGCTAGACAAGTAAGATGCATGTGTCGCAAGTAGATAAATCCAAAAATACCAATCCGTATCATGTTAGAGAATCAGGTAATACTATAGTAGAAGCTAAATTATAATAATTATCAGATAATAAAAACTATTAGAGAATGTACTCGCCTGAGGTCCTGAGCAATAAATGTGGATCGATATCCAAAGTGGAGTCACAAAGACCTATATATGAAATTACAGAGTTACTTGGTGTTCTAGAGTAAACAATATATTTAAATGTATTAATTATATGTTTCTAAGTCTTTTTCTAGATCATAGAAGTCAAACTAAGTCAAAGCTAGTCAAACTAGGTTAATTTGACTTGAAGGTTGACTTTTAAGTCAAACTGGTCAACCTTAGTCTAATTGAGTCAAACATAGGTTTCTAGGCCATTATCTTGTTATACTAAGGTAACCCAATCCATACTAGGTATTCTAGTCTCTAATTAGACATTTACCTATTCATAGGAAATATTCTATTACCTATTCATGGTATATCATGAAATTACCTATACATTTACATTTGCATTACCTACCTAGATAATCCTCTATAGCTTCACTACCTAACTCTAGGTAATATCCTTACCGTAACTTTACCTAAGATATTACATTATCTATCTAGGAATTATCCTATATTACATTATCTAGATATAGGTAATACCTTATCATACATATCCTACTCTAATAGGTAGGTAAATCTCTATTACCTATACCTATACAACGTTACCTACTCTAGGTAATGCCAAAATGCCTATACTTTCATATCCCTCACACATTGCCTATGTGTGAGCTACCAACACACACTGCTAACTTGGCCTAAGGCCAAACCCAGGTGCTGCCTGACCCTACAGGTCAAGCATGTACTGGCCTAAGCAAGCACAGGGCATGTGGCCCTGTCCTACATGCACTAAAGTGTAGTGCATGAGTGCACTGCCTGCGCAAGTCCAAGGCCAAGCCTTGGCTGCTCTATTGTTGCTCCTACTGTCATTTTTTTCCTCTATATACTGTTGTTTAACTATCTATCATCACCCCTCTCTAAGACACCCTCAAACTCACTCTCATCTAACCACATACATAACTCATGACCCCCTATAAATAACACACAATTCACTCATATTAATAACAGTACAAATATCAGTCCCCCTTCAGTTAATAGCTGTTGAAAACCCTCACTAACCCGAGCCATACTCTCAAGTATACCGCTAATAGATCCCTCATATTACCCTCCTAAGATATTGCTTTGAAATGCTACATATTCCCCTTCCTTCTAACACAGTTACTGCTGCTATAATGCAGCAAATGAAAGCCTTTCATTACACCCCCTTTATTGCCTGAACCCCCTTCATTTAGGATACTGCTATGTTAAACCTTAATAGCCCACACACATACATATATATAGGATACTCCTACATGTATAATAAACTCTCATTATAATATCAATGTCAGTTAACTCTACATTACTTATCTTCCTCTCACCTACCAATCTATCTAATAGGCTACACACTCCTTAGCACATCTAGGTACCCGTTGATACTCTATCCCTAAATCCCTATTACACTCTTCACTCCCCACTTTCTTCCATTCCAAGCACATACACCCACTGATCTGTGCTTGTCCAACCACACACTAACAAATCTCTGACCCTACAAACACTTGATAACACCACTGTCCCTCAAGTCTGCCCGACACCAAATACTCTCTTGTGAATGCTCTGTTGCAACCCTCCCCTTACCTGCCTACCTACAAGGGGGCACAAGCCCGACTAACCACTGTTGCAGGGACAAATAGGCATGTGCAAGGTCAAGGCCAAATGCAAGCCTTCCATGCCCTGTCCCTGTTGCCTACTCCCCACTCCCATATGCATCCACCTTTTAGATGCTTACCCCTCTTGAATTCCTAAGCACACAAACAAATTATCAAGTATAGTATAAGTAACATCTATGGACATCTGCCCTATCTGTCCATACACAGCAGCACATTGCACTGCTGCTGCTATAATTCATTTCCATTGATATTATTCATCCTTCATGGAGACTTCAAATCAGAAGTAGATAATTAGGATGATAACTCTAGCAACAAGACCAACTAATCTTGAACAAAGACTGGAGTGTGGGGGTTCCTACTGCTTGGCAAGATAGGAATTCCCCAAACTATTATCTATGCTAACTAGTCGAGCCTATCCTAGTATCAGTTAACTAATAGGCATACATAGCCCCCTCTATATAACTGATACACTTCACTCCAACCCCTTCCTCTAATATGCTGCTAAAATATATCACATGAGTCCCTCTCAATAAACACACACAATATTAGCATGGAGATTCACACTAATATCAATGTCAATTCACACCACACACATATATTATCCAAAATCAGTTCCCCATAGCTCCCTATTCATATAGCTGCTGTTAATGAACCCCCCCCCCCCCCCCCCCCAACCACCATTGCTCCCCTTCATAACTGCCATAAGGCCCCCTTCATATGTATGTTACTGATACATAATTCCTATACTCAAGCTCCTTAGGTTGCTGCCACAACAGCTGGTGTTGTTGCTGTTGCTAAAGAGTTTAAGCCCGAGCCAACTCCTCTATTCACCTATAAGCTATCAGATACTCAAGTATCAAAGCCCCTTTCTATATGCTATGTTCTAAAGCTCTCCCTACCAACACATCAGTTAGCTACTAACTAATGCTACCTATTCTTCACTAACCCGAGCTTTTTCCTCTATTATGCTGCTGTTGCAAACTGAGACAGCAAAAGCCACCTGCTGCTGCTGTACTGAGTGAACAGCTCAGTTGCTAAGTTAGCAAAGCTGCTGCTACTTCTCTGTTTCATAATCCGAGCCCCTATAGATGCTACTATGAATGAACTACAACCCCTTCATCTCAGTTACTGGTATACCTATAGCCCCTCCTCTATATACACATGGATATGCAATCTAATCATATACTCAAACTAAACTTTATAACTGATGCTCAATCAACCTATATACACGCATACATATGCAATATAGTGTACACTCACTACTAGTGTCAAAGTCAGTTATCCCCCATTGCCCTACTCTTCTCTCACACAATTATAATCTAAAATCAGTTTCAGTCCACACTCCTATATAGCCCCTACTCTCTATCACAGCACACAATACAAAGTCAGTTCAAAAACAGTCCACATTACTACTAAACTCTAAAATCAGTCCACATTCTCCCTTCAATGAAATATGCCTATACCATTATATATATATATATATATATATATATATATATATATATATATATATATATATATATATATACAACAAGCAATATAAATACCAAAACCTAGCTAGAGTAGGGGTCCAAGTGGAATTTAGAGCCATGGGTGTCCAATGGGCAATTTGTCAAACACTTGGCATGCGTATTGGGACATGTTGTGATACGCCCATGATACGCACTCCAAATGGATCCAAACTTGACCCAAAGCATATTCACATGTTCTAAATCATAATTAGGACCTAACAAACCTATTCACAAATCCTAGAAATGTCATTCTCGAATTTTCTTCTAATGGGTCAAAATACAAAGGAGAAAATCTCCAAATGAGGGAAAAAGAATCAAAACTCCTCAGTATGGATATTCCTAATGCATGGGGGTTCCTATTTGATGCCTCTATACTATATGACACTAATTAAAGGGTTTAGAATGCATTATACCTATTGGAAATGGATTCCCAATGAAATGGCTCTAAGATCCAAAAGTCCTCAAGCTCTAAGTGCTCCAACTTTCAATGCCTTGCTTTTAGAGTCCTCTACTCTCCAAAAGAAAGAGAATGGGATCAATTTGGACTAATTTGGAGGAGTTTTGATGGTAGGAACAATTAGGGAAGGAAAGCTCTCAAATTAGGGTTTCTTTTGAAAATGGGGGAAGGAAGAAGATGAAGTGAGAATTATAAAAGAAAGTGGGCTGCCTATTAGGTTAGGGTTAGGGCTATGGCTAATGGGAAACATCCACTTAGCTCTTCTCTTTAGTCTTGACAAGATTAGGAAAAAATTATACTCCTTAATTAGGTGTTTAGTCAAATTTTCTAATTAATCTTGCTAGCCTAACTAAGACTAACTAATGTTTAATTAGGCTAGTCCTAATCATTATATTAGGTAGTCATGTCAAGTTGGTTTAGATCCTCTAGGGTCACTAACAATTATTTCAACTAATGGCTAACCACTAATCATATACAATAATATAGCACATGCACTATATTAATTATTATAAATAATTAATCCAAAAATATAATTACTAGCTTTTTCATAGATTTATCACTCAAAATATAATTTGAATACCATTATTCACAATAATAACAAGAAATAGAAAAAAGTTAAAAATACCCTCTTCTGGAAAAGTGGTAGTTACATCGAGTGATGCTCCTCAACCACCAACTAGTTCTCAAGCTACTAATGATCCAATTCTGAATTCTAGTTCAAGGCTTCATGTGACTAGAAAACCTATGAAGAAGAGAGCTCCACATTGGGTAGATTTTGAAGAATTTTGTGATGTGGAAGGTCATCCAAAAACTAGTTGCAAGCACTGTGGCAAAGAATATTATTGTCATAGTAAATTAAACGGGACGAGCAATGTTAAAAATTATTAGAAAACATGTCCGGTGAATCTCAAAAATCACGATTCTAAATAATCAATACTCAACTTGCAATCGAATGCAAAAGGAACGGATAAAGTGCTAACTAGTAGGAAATTTAGTCAAGAGGATGTGAGAAAGGCCTTGACACTTATGGTGATTGTTGATGAGCTTCCGTTTAGAGTTATGGAGTGTGAAGGCTTTTGTCACCTCCGTTTTTCGTTATACGTATTTTCAGTATACGTGTACGAAATTCCGACCCGTAATCCGACTTGTCTAGCTTAATCTTGCATGACTTGGTTTATTTTGGTTTATCTTGACTTGGATTCAGCTTGGGTTGGTTTGTTTTGGTTTAGGGTGGTTCATCATGAACCCAACCCTCTACCTACCACCATCTCCATTTAAAACCCACCAACCCTTTCAATTTCTTCATTACTTCTTACTTTTTATTTACTCTTCTTCTTCCTCATAACTCTCTCCACCTACCAAGAGAGAGGCTTAGGCAAGTGCAACTTGCTTCATGGAAGAACTCTATTTTGTTGTTCCATTGTCTTTCTCATGAGATTCTAAGACACTTTAGTACTTAGCATTTTCCATTTCTATGATTTATTTCTTGTAGATCTAAATTTGTTGTATTTTCGGATTTTTTGGGTTTTGATCTATCAAACTTCCTTATTTTCAAGTTTTGGTTGTTCCATATTGTAGAGAATTTCGTTCTACCCCATTTTGATCTATGGAAGTCCCATTTTTGGCTTAGATTGAAGGTTTCATGGAGTTTGGAATTCTGGAGATTCCATACGCCCACGTTTATACATGCTCGCGTAATATCAAGCTCTACGCCCACGTTTATACATGCTCGCGTAATATCAAGTTCTACGCCCACGTTTATACGTGCTCGCGTAATATCAAGGTCTACGCCCACGTTTATACGTGCTCGCGTAATATCAAACTCTATGCCCACGTTTATTCGTGTCAGCGTGAATCTGTTTTACGCATAAAACAAAGTCTACACTGCCTTGACGTAAAACAAGTTTTACGCGTAACTGTACTTCATTCACGCATATTCCTTCACGCGTACTCTTTTTACGCGCGTACTCTTTTTACGCGCGCACTCCTTTTCGCGTATTCCTTCGCGCGTACTCCTTTACGCGTATTCCTTCACGCGTACTCTTTTTACGCGCGCACTCCTTTTCGTGTATTCCTTCATGCGTACTCTTTTACGTGTATTTTTTTACGCGTACTTCCTTTATGCATACTTCTTTGGCATACTCCCCTTGGCGTACTCCTTTGCCGTACTCCCCTGCCCGGAGGCTTCTTAGCACTAGCGTATCTTACCCCCTTGCCCGGCGTAGTATGGCCCTGGCATCCATTGCCCTAGATTCACCTTTATTAGGCACGTGACACCCCTTATTATATCCTTACGCCTTTTTGACATGAACTCGATATAATCATGATATGTCAATATTGTAATGATAATCTGTACACGGCATAATTTTGTGACAACTCATGATAGTGGCCCGTCGTGGCCTACTCCTAACGAGTAAGAAGTACAAGTAACATGACATGATGGTGACCCGTTGTGGTGCACCCCTGACAAGTAATCCTGATATGAACTCATGAACACCGTTGCGACGATTATCTTGACCTGCTAAGTAATCTTGACATGTAACTTTGAATGCTGTTGCGACGGCTAACTTGACATGCTGAGAACATTCTCGTCTTGACACTTGGGTGATTGCTTTGGACTTTGTCTGTAAAAGCTACTAGTCTAATCTCGTCTTGCATCATGTCTAGGACATGAGTCCCTGGTTACCACGACAGAGATTCATACTGAATTTGACTAAGGTTAATGACTAGATTAATCAAGTAGTTCATTCTAAGGGAGATTTCCCCAGTTACAGGCGATCCCGTTATCCCGGCCATACCTGATGGACTTGTAGCATGCCATCAAGTAGGGCATATTTCCAGTCCACTGTCATGTGGGACACACTGTTATGTGTTGCACTCTAAGCCATCTAATAATTCTGGATAACTTTGATAATCAACCTTGCCTAGATAACCTGGATAGCTGCAGGGCCTCTGACTGCTGGAACATCTCATTGCATCTTGCTAGTAATTAGGCTTGTGATAACCCTAGCTAGTTAAAGTATCAAGCCGTACTCTTTGCTTGGCCGTGATTGATGGATGTTGCCCAGTCTAGTCTTGTCCTGATCCTGTACAAGATTCTTACATGATCTGATTGCTTGTGTTTTACTTTATCGATAAATGGTAGAAAACTAAGTTCCGTTCAGATGAAAGGTTACAACCCTGGTCCTTGTTTGGTTTAAGGGTTGTAACTTGGTTATCTGAATAGTCCCATGGTTATCTTATCGTATATCATCATGATTATCTATATCCCCAGTCTTTTATTATATAATTGTGTTTTGTACTAATTGTTGGTTTTAGTTCTTAAGTAAAGCCTCCCTTGTGGCACTTGCTCTTTCTGGGGTCTGACCCAGCTGGTTTTGTATGGCCAGATTTCGGAGTAGGACCCGAGGATCTCCCAGCCTTCCAGCCAGATGGTGAACACTAGGCACAACCCTGGCAACAAGTGGATTTTATTTTTCTCTCCCACTCTATTGTAAATTATTCTTTTGAGGCGTTTAGCCGCCGAGCAAGTGTTAGCTTGTTTGCAACTTTACTCACTGTCTGCCTATAGGCTGTAACATGATTGACAAATCCTAAGGTTGATCATGTATGATTTAAACTCTTGCTAGTCTTCGCATTTTGTATGACTAGTTTCATGATCATCTGAATATGTAATATATGGGACGCCTTACTTTGTATGTCTGATGATCTACCATCTTGTTATATTTACTTGTTTGCTTGAGATTGATACACTAGGCTTGTTCTTGACCTTAAGAGACTATTGGCTTGTAGTTAAACCCTCATGTATCTAGACAGCCGTGATCGTATATCGAGGTGGAATTCACTTTAATATACGTAGTTGGCTGTGTCTGTCCCCCGCTCTCCAGTATTCTGGTTCTGGGGCGTGACAGCTTTAAAGACTTTATGAGTGTTGCGTGTCCAATCTTTCGTATTCCTTCAAGATGGACCATGGCACTAGATTGTTTTGAAATTTAATCTATCGAAAAGCGTAGATTCAAAACATACTTGAAAGAGTCAAAGCAAATGGTGTGCCTTATGACGGACACATGGACATCATTGCAAAAAATCAACTATATGTGTCTTACGGCACATTATATAAACAAAGATTGGGAATTGAAGAAAAAATAATAAACTTTTGTCCAATTTCAAGTCACAAATGTGAGGCTATCGGAAAAGCGGTAGAAAAGTGTTTGCTTGAGTGGGGTATTGATAGGATATTTACTATCACAATTGATAATGCTAGTTCCAATGATGTTGTTATTTCTTATTTAAGCAAAAAAATTCAGATTTAGGGAAATAGCATTCTGCAATGCAAATTTCTACACATGCGGTGCATTGCTCATATCATTAATCTTGTTGTAGTTGATGGCTTGAAATTGATGTCTCCATCAATTGCTCGTGTTCGTAATGCGGTAAGATATGTGAGACATTCTCCTAGTCAATTTCAAAAATTCAAGGAGTGTGTTGAAGCCGAAAAGATATAAAGCAAGAAGATGTTGTGTCTTGATGTGAGCACTCGTTGAAACTCTACGTTTTTGATATTGGATATGGCTCAAAGGTTTGAAAGTGCCTTTGAGAGGTTCGTCGGACAAGATCCTTGGATGAAAGTTGACCTAGAGAATGGTGGGTATCCTAGTGAGGAAGATTGGGCTAATTTAAGAAGATTGTGTACGTTACTAGAACACTTTTATGAACTTACTTTGCATATCTCGGATCATTATATGTCACTTGCAATAATTTTTTTGATGAAATCACCTCTATTGACATTCTTTTGCGCACTTCCAAGGAGAGTGCTGACTTTGACTTATCTATCATGGCCGATAAGATGAGAGAAAAGAATCAAAAGTATTAGGGGAGGTTGAAAAAATGAATATGGTGATATTTATTGCACTAATTCTTGATCGCTGACATAAGTTGGAGTATATAGAATATGCTCTTGATCATCTCTATGGTCCGGAGAAGAGCGATTCTATGGAGAAAAAAAAAGGTGAAAAGCGTTGCGTACTCTATGTTCAATGAGTACAAAAACTTGAGCACTTCTCAAAGTGGAGGCACCACTATTTGTGAAAGAGTTGAAACTTCTAGTAAAAACCAACTGGCATACCCGATGCAATTGAAGAACTTTATGAAAGCCCAATTCAAGAAACATAAAATGGAATTGGATGATGGCGATACTAAATCGGAGTTTGATCGCTATCTAGATGAGAGTACCATAGATGACGATGATGATGATGAATTTAATATTTTGGGATGGTGGAAGCTTAATTCTCCTCGTTTTTCTATCCTTTCGAAGATGGCTCGAGATGTATTGCTCGTTCCTATATCTATCGTAGCTTCCGAGTCCGCTTTTAGCATGGGTGGTCGTATGCTTGATGCATATAGGAGCCCTTTGACTCCAAAAATTGTTGAAACTCTAATTTGTGCTCAAGATTGGTTTCGGGGGTCACACAATCGACCCATTGTATCTATTATTGAAGAGAAATTTGAAGATGTCTATACTGTTGAAATAGGTAATTTTAAAGTGCATTGTTTCATTTATATTGAGATTTAGATTTTTTTTTTTTTTTGTTTTAACATATTCTTTGATTCATTCTTTTATATATATTTGGGTAAATTATCGGTGGAATCAACATCTATAAACGAGATTTGATTACTTTGTGACACTATATTTGGGAGACTTACATATTGCTCGTGACTATATTTTGGAAAGACTATAATATTTTGGAAACAAATTGTAATATTTTGGAGAATACAGTGATACTGCTATTTACTGTTGCTGTAGGCAGCCTGTAATTTGCTGCTAATAGTGCTATTTATTGCTGATGTTGATACTGCTATTTAGTGCCATCTGTTGATACTGCAGGCAGCCTACAATTTGCTACGGTTGTTCTCCCCTACTTCTATTTACTGCTTGGGATGATCACTGATGTTCTATTTGTTGTCACTTACTGATGTTCTATTTGCTGTATTTACTGCATTTACTACCATTGGCCTATTTGCTGTTGACCTGTTGTTGTTGGTGTCTATTTACTGTCAAGTGTCGCCTACTATTATTTTTTGATATTTGTTGTTGTTGCCTGTTGGTGTCTATTTACTGGTACATTACAATATTAGATACTGGCTACTGGCTAAGTGGCTATTACTCTATATACTGCTCTATATTGCTCTAATGCTATATTACAGTATATGTGCTCTATTTGGTCCTGTATACTTGATACTCTTGTTCTGTACTGTAGTGGCATATTGGCGTGGCATTTGATATAGCCAATGCCGTGACATTTGATGCAGCCAATAAGCCAATGGCGTAGCAGTTGTTGCAGCCATTGGCGAGGATTGCTTCTTTATTTATTGTTGCCAATTCATTTATTGTTTCTTAAAATTTTTACTAACGTATTAAGTACGAGAAAGTGGCAATGATGATTACGGCTTTAGAAAGATAATTGATACTACATGGTATCGTACTATGATGCATAAATCAGCTATCTGGGCCATATTATACTCTATTTTTTTTCACTTGTTTTCGTTTCAGTTTTTGGTGTTTCATGTTTGTATGTGGTGGAGTTGCACTTGCACATGAACTGAACCCAATTTGCCCATTTGGTGTATGAAGAAGAGGTTCTATATTGAACCCATTTTGCTGTTCTTTGATGTTTCATGGTATTGGCAAGAGAGACCCTATATTGAACCCAACTATGTAGATGTGCTCATTTAGAGAGGCTCTATACTGTTGTTATCATTTTGCTATTCTTTGATGTTTCATGGCATTGGCAGAAGAGTATATATTGTTATTCTCATTTGTATATGTGCTCATTTGGAGAATTAAATATCTGTGGAGACTGGAGACTGGGTTTGCATTTGAATTTAACGTCTGGATCCAAAGAATGATCTGGGTTTGCGTTTGAATTTAACATGCTGCATTTGAATCCATTTTGTTGTTATTTGATGTTTCATTATTGCACATGAACTGAACGTCTGGATCTAAAGAATGCTTCTGGGTTTGCATTTGAATTTAACTGGAAAAATGTCTGAATAAAAGTGAGACTTGGCCTGTTATATCAGGCCCATTAGCCCAACCGAACCGATTTGGTCCGGTTCAGATCGGGTCGGTTCTCAACAAATACGGTTTGGTTTCGGTTCTCCTCAGTATTTTAGATCGGTTTATTATCGGTTCCCAGAAATTTTGGTTCGGTCCAAACGAACCGACCGAATGCTCTCCCCTAATTTTATCCATCCAATTAAGGCACTTTCTCACATTGAAGTATTCACTTTCCTTTCCAAATTCTTTTGTATTTCCAAACATCGGAAAAAAAAATCAATGGGAATTGTAATTTCCTAAAGGAAATGAAATGCTAAGAAATTGATTTCATTTCCCTTCCATTCCGCGAACCAAATGAGGCCTAAGAGTAATGTTATTTGTATCTCCAAATTGTCCCTCCAAACTATTCTTCCTTATGTGACGGATGACGTGACATGCTACATAATATTATGTGTCATATGAAATGGCAGATGACATGGCAAATTTTAACCTACAAAATTGATTATTCAATTTGTTAATGTTAATGTTAATATTATTGTTAATGTTAATATTAATATTAAATTTAGTGTTAATGTTAATATTAATTTAATTTAAATTTTAATGTTAATGTTAATTTTAATTTTAAAATTTGTCATATCAACTGTCACATCAACATGTTAGGTCGGCTGCTACGTAAAGAGCAATAATTTAAAAGGACAAATAGCATTATTCTTTCAATAAATATTGAGTCAGATCCTTGGACCCTTAATAGTTATTAGCTATAATAATAGTAAAAGATTAGTCCCGACACAAAGACAAACAAGAGCATAGTTTAGTGATTAGATGTATAATTCCCAAAACGAATATTTAATTTTTGGATTGCTCAAGATTTCGCAGAAATTGGTCAACTATAGAAATCCAGTGTTACACTAAACTAATCTCAAGGATGTCACTTTCTCTTTTTCTACGAAGCCCAATTGCAGTCCAACTGTGTTCAACATTATAAACTAAGGAAACTGACGCAATAGCAAATTAATCTTAAATATGTCACTTTCTCCGCTTTGTATCGAAAATAAATCCAATGCCAAAGTTTTTGGTACCAGGAAACTTAAATATCATATATTTTAGTTGTAGGGGTTCCAAAGCTAAGGAATCAACCATTAATCGAAGCAAATTCTCTAACAGTAACATGGGATTTCGTCAAAAGTAATGAAGCTATTTCAAGGAGGAAGTTCCTTGCAAACTTCATCCCTGCAAACAAGAGAGAGAGAGAGAGAGAGAGAGAGAGAGAGAGAGGAAAATTAACTAGATCTCTTAGACCATCTCCAATGGGGTTTCTATCTTCCCTATTTCCATGGAAAAAATTCATTTTAGAAAAAACTTCTCCCAATGGTGATTTTTATTACTATTTTTATCCTAGGTGGCAATGATGTAGGATGGAAACTTTCTAAGAGAGTTTCTACATGTAGAAACTCTCATAGAAATTCTCCTCTCTCTCATGACAATTATTATTGGGTCCCACGCCATTAAATTGGTCCTTTTACTATGTGACACATAGGATAGAAATGGAGAACCATTGGAGAAAATTTTTGTATGTCTACAATTTCTATGTAGAAACTCTTACAACTAGGATAGAAATCTCCTTAAAGTACAATGCCAAATAGAATAAGAACTCAATTTTAGAAATCACCATTGGAGATGGTCTTAGAGCATGAGGGGATCTGTTGTCCCTATTTTCGTGTCCCCAATCATATTTCCTGTCACAAAGAGAGGTGGACCCCACTAGTTTTATAAAAGGGTTCGTCTCTCTTTGTGAGAGGGGACATGGTTAGGGACACCAAAATGGGAACAGCAGATCCCATCCCCTCCAACCCTATTGTGATTCTTAGGTGACATGAGACACTAGACAATGTCATCTATAGGTGGCAAGATTATATTCACAATACACAATGAGTTTGAAACGTCTTCTCCAATACAAAAGTATTGATAAAAAAATGAAAAGTATTTTTCTACGACTTCCAAGACAACTTCTCATTTTTTTTATAAATATTTTTATTCATACTTGATGATGTGAACATAAAGTTATTGTGAAGTGCATTGTCTACATGTAGATAACCAACTTCAAATTGTCCTTGCCATGTCAACTTTCTAATTTATTTCACATTTGTATTGGAAAAGCACTTTTGAAAAGAAAGCTTATGATTCCTATGTGGCAACTATTTTTTCCAAACTCACAATAGGGTTGGAGATGTTTTTTAGAACATCTCCAACCCTGTTGTCATGTTAAGTATTGTGAGTCTTAAGTGACATGAGACACAAGACGATGTGAGTCTTAAGTGGCAAGTTTTCTAATGCAAAAGTATTGAGGAGACAATAAAAAGTAATGTTTTCAACTTTCGAGACAACTCCTCTACTTCTTCATTTTTTTATAAATATTTTTATTCATAATTGATGATGTGGAGACAAAGTCATTGTGAAGTGGATTGTCTAGATCTGGACAACCAACAAGACAATTTGATGTGGAGATAAAGTCATTGTGAAGTGCATTGTCTAGATCTAGATAATCAACTTCATGATCTATTCTACATTTGCATTGGAGAAGAATTTTTGAAATGAAAGTTTGTCATTCCTATGTGACAACCATTTTTTTCTAAACTCCTTTGGGTGCCAGTGAACTTAGAGGTGAGCATTATTCGATCTTGGACCAAAACCGAATCTAACCGAATAAATGATTCGGTTTGGTTTGAAAAAAAATTAAGTTAGATTTTGGTTTTGAAAATACTAAAATTTCTTATTTGATTTCAGTTTGGGACCAAAAACACTTGTTTTGACCGTTTTGTTCATTCAAACGATAGCTTGGAGACTTGGACAGTTGTTAGGATGAGTTGGGTTCATTGGATCTTGCTCTCTAAAATTGTTTTAAAAAATAAGAAAAAAATTATTGAAAACATGGAATAAATATTGATAACAATGAACAAGTTGAGATTTAATCCAATCCAAAATCATCCGTCGTCGGAGCTGTCTCCGAGGAACTGGACGTCCCCGCCGCCCGAGCTCGTCTCCCATAATTCCGATTTTTATTTATATTTTTTTTCACACAACCACAAATATTTTATAACTTTATTAAATTTTTTTTTAAATATTTTACCAAACAGAATTTTAAATTTTTTTTTCAAAAAACTATTTTCAGTTGTAAGTAACTAAACTAAAATTCAGAATCTATATATCCAGAAAACAACTTTATAACATCTTTTCTGAAAACTAGTTTCAAAACAAAACAAAAAAAAAAAATCTGAAAATCTGAAAAGCTACCCTAAATCATTTGGTCAATATCTGATATCTATTGTGAAGAGGAAATACTTTTCACACCATCTCTTACATATTTTGTTAAAGGTGAGCAAAAATTAATAATATGATACAAATCAACAACCAGCAGATAAAACAGCCAGATAAAACACAATAGAAGAAGACAATAGTGATCGGTGTTGTTAAAGGCTCATGCACGCTTAGGCGCTCAAAAGGTGAGAGACGATATTTCACCGCCAAATTCAAAGGCAGACGGGGTATGTTCTCTAGGTAATGCCTAAGCAAGAAAGACAGTAAAGACGAGATTAAGCAAATGGGTAACAAGACGAGCCTAGGCGTGCAGTTAGGTATGTTGGGTGTTTATGCAATTTTTTGGAGTTTGTTTGATTTTTTTATATATGTTTTATAAAATTGTTTGGTTTTTATTGGTTTTTAATGTTGCATGCGTAAGCTTTAAAGGTCCAAAGGGTCTTTTTTAAGTTTTAGCACAATAAGTTACTAACTAAATAGACATTAAGAAAGGGAGATTGAGTAGGATGAAGATTTCAATTTCGATGATGATATTGATAATAAAGTTCATAATGTTCTCTTAGACTTAGATGATAAAGATGAATAGTGGATATCGAGTATGATAAGAATGGCTCATTAAGTCATTATAGATGATTGAGTAGGAAGAAGAATGGTTTGTTAAGTCATTTATAGATGATTGAGTAGGAAGAACAAGGATGTGTTAAGTCACTTTGGAATGTGGAACATCACTCGTTAATTATCTTATGTTTGTTTATCCATTTAAATAATTTATTTTCTATCATAATAACTTATAGGTGATGTTACTGTTTTTAAACTTAATGTTGTGTTTTGTGGCCTGTTTTATGATCTTGTTAAGTTATTTTATTATTTTCTATTGGTATTATTTTTTATCATTTTCTTTAGCTTATTGATTAAAAACTCGAACCTGATGAGTTTTAGGGATATAGCACTGACTTGAATAACCTAACATGAACTAAAAAAGTGAGAAAATGTGTTATAAGAAAGAATTTGAGAAGTTGTTTAGGTGACATTTTTTTTCTTCGGACAAGACTAGAGCTGCCTAGGCACTTCCAGGCAATGAGGCAAGGCACAGCTCGCTTAGAACCGTCTAGAGCTTTTTCAAAGGGTAAAGTGCAAAAAATTCCTCGTTAGATTTTTGACTTTTGCATAAAAAGATTTCATGTTCTTAAAATTCATTAAAGTATGAAATCTGCTCATTATGACCCCTTTCTGTTAACTGGTGTTAAGTTGGGTATGTAATGAGACGCGGGGAGGAGGACTCCCCCCCCCCCTCTCCGGTGGTGCGGGGAGGAGACGCAGGGAGGAGGAGGAGGACGAGGGGAACGCGGGGAGGAGGAGGGGGCGGGGAGGAGACGGAGGGGGGGGGGGGGGGGGGGGGGGCTAGCCGGCGGAAAGGGGGAGGGTAGGGAAGGGAGGGTTGGTAGGAAAGGGGAGATAATAGTTTAGGTATTTTATTTTTATTTTTTTAAACTTAACGACAATTTCTAACGTCCATCAGACTGTAGGACCTTTTTGAGCAAGCCGTATATTGCGAGGGTCTTTATTTGCTAATTTTGGCTAATAGGTCTTTCTATACAAAAGACGAAAATCTAACGAGAATTTTTTTTACAGTTTACCCCTTTTTCAAATGTCATTCTTTGTCTGACAATAAGTACACGGTTTCAAAATGCAAAAACCATTCTATCTAGTGTAGGTGAGGAATTGGAAAGTTCATGAACAATTAGGTCTAATTTCTTCCAGCAGTAATGCAATGATTGACCCGAATTGGATCATAATTTCTTGATTCATGGTCGCAAGTAAACGGCGGTAAGTATTATAAAAAATGGAAGCTACTATGGCCGAAACGTTCTTTCCCTCTCCACCTTACCTTAAATTTGACATGTGGGTCCAGTTTATTTATATCGATAATATTAACAATTTCGGATGTGAATATTGTTGGGACATTTGTATTCTTGACATGTAGAGAACTTGTTCTCTACATGCTTAGTAAAGTTTTAGTCCCACATCGAAAATGCACCATGTGGTATCTCAACATATATAGGCTTCTATGTATTGTTGGGATGTGCACATGGGTGGTGACCCAAAGGTGGGAACCATGTGGGTGATTTTACTAAGAGGTAAGAATAAGGCTCCATGGTAAGCTTCTAGCTTTTTTGCTGTTGGAAAATTTATTTTCATGGAAGCTAAGCCTCATAGGGGCTTAGCGACTCGGACTCGGACACGGACTCGGGCTCGGGCTCGGACTCGGGCTCAAGGCCTCATGAGGCGTAATGTAGCATTTTGTTGGCGCACTTTGCAGTGTGCGCAGCGTACGCAGTGTGCGTAGAGTGCGTAGTGTGCGCAGGTTGCGTAAAATGGCTGTGTACGTAAAGTGCAAATCACGCTGGTTACGTGAGTGGCGCAACTTGCGGCAGAACGTGTCTTTGCATGTTCTGAGCGGTTTCTCCATGTTCGGGGTGGTTATTACCACGTCCCTAACATTGTGCTAACCGGGCAGTTATTGTAGGGGCCTATATAAGGTCTCCTCCTTCTCTCTCACAAATAGGAACTAATACACAGGTAGTAGACAAAAAGTTTACAAGTGTTTAGAAGCTGTAAGAGAGAAGAGAGGTATTGTACCAGCGTTGAGTTTTGCACGGAAGATCGTGTTCATCCGAGGAGTCAGAAGAGCAAGAGTGTTCCAAGTTCTCCGACGAACTAGCTGGTTCCTGGAAGCTATTCGTGTGGGGCTAATAAAGCTTTGAGCAACGGTAATCATTCACCCCAGCAGGAGTTTTTCCATCTTTCGCCTGTCACCTTCTTCGTTTATCAGAATTCTATTAGCGCACCTTCGGTGAAGTGTTTGCGTTGGTAGAAATCTGTGCACCTTCTGTGCAGTGTTGCATTCGCCTGTCACCTTCTTCGTTTATCAGAATTCTATTAGCGCACCTTCGGTGAAGTGTTTGCGTTGGTAGAAATCTGTGCACCTTCTGTGAAGTGTTGCATTAGTGGAATTTCTGTTACGAACCTTCTGTGAAGGGTTACGTAATAATGATTGTTTTTACAATTGTTACGAATTCTCAGTTTTCTATCAAAAATTGTGCCCCGGCACTAACAATCTTAAAGCTTTATAGCTACGATAGAAAACGTTAATGTTTCACTCTTCAATTCTGACTTTTGTAAGTTAGAAAAGTTTGATGGAGAACATTACCAAGTCTGGAAGAGGAAGGTTTATCTCACCCTTCAACTCAAAGACGTAGATCACGTGCTTCTGGAGGAAGAACCTACTGTTCCAGATGTTAGGTCTGCTGCCGTAATCACCGCGGCTACTAAACTTCAAGCAAAATGGAGAAGGAAAAATAGTATTTACAGACTGTTTATCCTGAATGCTATGGAAGATTCCCTTGCAGAATCCTATTCTAAGAAGACTATCGCTAGAGACATATGGAAGTCTCTAGAAAAACTCTACGAAGAAGACAAGAACCACAGTAAAATCTTTTTGGTTGAAAGATATCACAAGTGGTTCTTTGAGGACAAAAAGTCTATGCTGCCGCAGGTGAAGGAGTTCCTGAAACTGCGACAGAAGCTGGAAGACGAGGCGATGCCCCTCCCCGACAAGTTTGTTGTTGGAGGGATTGTCTCAAAGCTCCTCGCTAGGTGGAGCAAGTTCTATGCAAACATGCATAGGAAGAAGCTGGAGATCACCCTTGAAGATCTCCTGCAGGAAATCTATATTGAGGACCAGATGCGGGCTCAACTGAAGGTGGACGCACTGTCCAAGCAATTGGCTAACGCCAATCTGGTGCATTCAAGGGAACCAAGGGAAAAGCATGCGGCTTCCCAAAACAAGAAGAAGGACCTTGACAATCTAGAAGTCAAGGGTACTTCAATGAAGAAGAAGAAGAAGCCAAAGTCCTACTTGGCTTGCTTTAAGTGTGGCAAGAAGGGCCACTTTAAGAATGAGTGCAAAGCAAAAGCCAAGCAATCGGAGCAAGGAGAGCCTAGTAAGGTAACTATGATCACTAATGTTGTTGCTATGATTGCGCAGGTTTATGCGATAGGAACTGATGCTGACTGGTGAGTAGACACTGGAGCCACCTGCCATGTTTGCTCCAGCAAGGAGTGGTTCACCACCTACACCCCTACTTCTGATGTGGTTATGGTGGCGAATCAGGCACAAACTGAAGTGCTTGGGATCGGGACAGTGGTATTGAAGCTGACTTCTGGCAAGTCTCTGACGTTTCAAGACGTGAAGCATGTACCTGTTATCGTCAAGAACCTGATCTCAGGAGGCCTACTCTGCAAAGCAGGCCTCAGGATGGACATCAATGCTGGCCAGATGGTGATGTCTATCAGGAGAACATATTTCGGAAAAGCTTTTTATATCGAAGGAATGTTCAAAATTCAGCTTGTATATCAGTTCAATGTTGTTAATACAATCACCCATTCTGCTTATACTTTTGAGTTATGGCATAATAGGCTAGGACATGTTCATTCTAAACGAATTAACAGAATGTCTAGTCTAGGGCTTATCTCCAAGTGTGGGGGTAAGGTAAAGAAATGTGAAGTTTGTGCTCAAACTAATCACAAGGAAACCCTTTCCTTGGGTTAATCGAAGTACAGATCTTCTAGAGTTAGTACACTCAGATATCTGTGACTTCAAACAGTTCTCTACAAAGGCCGGGATGAAACCTTCATCGATGACTTCTCTAAGTATGCGTTCGTCTACTTGCTGAAGGCTAAAGACGAAGCATTTGAGAAGTTCAAGAAGTTCAGGGCCGTAGCTGAGCGGCAAACTGGACAACAACTCAAAAGAATAAGAAGTGATCGGGGTGGGGAGTATAGGTCTTATGAATTCGCATCATTCTGCAAAGAACATAGAATTATCAATGAGACTACGGCTCCGTACTCTCCTCAATCCAACGGAGTAGCTGAGAGGAAGAACAAGACGTTGACAGAAATGATAAACTCAATGTTGTTGACTGCGGGTCTTCCTAAGTGCTACTGGGGAGAAGCTGCACTGACGGCCACTTTTATTCTGAATAGGGTGTCTCGTGCAACTTCTGACATTATTCCTCATGAACTCTGGTTCAAAGTCAGACCTAACTTGAATGTCATTCGAGTGTGGGGGTGTCTGGCATATGTCAAGGTTCCAGATCTGAAGATTCAGAAGCTTGGGACAAGGACTACTAAGACGATCTTCTTGGGATATGCCGAGAAGAGTGATGCTCGGAGATTTCTTGATATTGAGTCAATTCATATCATTGAATCTTGCGACGCATAATATTTTGAAGACAAATTTGTAAGGCACAAGAATATTGTTCTTGCGGATGTTCCGGAGAATAATGAGGGTGCGCAGGTCTTCAATGAAGATGTGGTCCAAGAAGATGTTGCTGTTGAAACAACGGTTGAACCAGATCTCGCTGAGCCGTCAACGAAGCGAGTGAGGAGGCCGAAGGACTTCGAAAGTGACTTTGTCACCTATCATGTGGAAGCAGATCCGCTAACCTATGATGAGGCGATGAAGACTAGAGACGCAGTTTTCTGTAGGGAGGCGATTGACAATAAAATTGAATCCATCACCTCCAATAACACTTGGGTGTTGGTTGATCTTCCTGAAGGAGCAAAACCCATAGGATACAAATGGATCTTCAAGAAGAAGATGAAAGCAGACGGAACTATTGACAAGTTCAAGGCTAGGCTAGTAGCCAAGGGGTTTTCTCAGAAGCAGGGAATCGACTACTTTGACACGTATGCTCCAGTAGCCCGGATGACTACCATCAGAATATTGATTGCTCTCGCAGCGATACATAAGATGGTGATACATCAGATGGATGTGAAAACGACTTTCCTAAATGGCGAGCTGACCGAAAAGATTTATATGCAACAACCAGAGGGATTTGTCGTCAAGGGTCTTAAAGACAAAGTCTGCAAGTTGGTGAAATCTTTGTACGGTCTTAAACAGGCTCCCAAGAAGTGGCATAAGAAATATGATAATGTTATAAGGTGAAATGGCTACATGGTCAGCGAGACGGACAAGTGTGTTTACACAAAGTTTGCTGATGGAAGAGGTGTGATCGGTTGTCTGTATATGGACGACATGCTTATCCTAGGTACGGATATAAGCTGTGTCACAGAGACAAAGAGGCTCATCTCGAGCAAGTTCAGTATGAAGGACTTGGGGGAAGCTGATGTGATCTTAGGGATCAAGATCATCCGGACAGACACTGGACTAGCGCTGTCACAGTCTCATTATATTGAGAAGATGATCACTCGTTATGGGTATCAGGATCTGTCAGGGATCGATATGCCGTACAGGTGTGATCTGAAGCTGAAGCCTAATTTAGGGGAAAGCGTCAGGCAGCTAGAGTATGCAAGCGTAATCGGGAGTTTGATGTATTCTACTACTGCCACAAGGCCTGACATAGCTTTCGCCGTGGGAATGCTGAGTCGTTTCACGAGCAACCCTGGTGTTGAACACTGGAAGGCTGTAAAACGGGTTATGAGATATCTCAAGAAGACTCAGACATATGCACTATACTACAGCGGAGATCCGCAGGTAGTAGAAGGCTTCAGTAATGCCAGCTGGTGCTCAGATTTGGAGAGCGAGAGGTCCACATGTGGATATATTTTTAAAATAGGTGGAGCTGCTATATCATGAAAGTCGAAGAAGCAGACAATGCTCTCGTGGTCATCCATGGAATCTGAGTTCTTTGCTCTTGACACCGCAGCCGAGGAAGCAGAATGGCTTCGGGAGCTCATGTATGATCTTCCAGTGGTTGGGGCGCAAATACCGGCAATACCGATATACTGCGATAACCAGGCGACTGCGGCGGTGGCATCAAATGACCTCTTCAACGGAAAGAAGAGGACTGTACGGTTAAAGCACAGGGCAGTACACGATCTTATTAAGAGAGGTGTAATTACAGTGATTGATGTTCGGAGTCAGGAAAACCTGGCAGATCCGTTCACCAAGGGCCTCAGGCGCCAGCTGGTCGATGACTCAGCATGTAAAATGGGCTTGAAGGCATTCTGATATTAGTTATTGTATTCCTACCATAAAGTTTTATGCTATTAGTTCAAAGATTTATCTACTAGGCATCTAGCTTTTGGTTCAAGGGAGGACCATTAACTGGAAGAATATTAGGAACGGTGGGTACATGTTCTATTGGGCATGGAGAGGTTACGGACCTATAACCACTGTTGTCTACTGTTGTTTTCTACGGAAAACGGTTCCTGTGGGAAGGTTGGCTTAATTGTCTTAATGAGTTCTCAGGCAGAGTGAATGCCTGGTGTGCTTTACAGGAAGCACGATAGAGCAGCACTACAAGGAGTGAAACTCCATGCTACAGTGGGGTGACTCCACGATGAGGTTTCTATATGTGGGGTGCTGCCCAGGAATAGGATAAAGCCTCGGCTTCACATGCCAAGTCACAGCGGCGTAGCACCGCAAATAGGCAGTTAGCATAATACTGTATGTTAAAAATAAAGAGGGGTGTAGTCAGCACTACAAAGAGAAGGAGTTCCTCATGTTACAGTGGCACGACACCACGATGAGGTACCCAGTTAGGGATAAAGCCTCGGCCTTGCAAGCCATGTCGTTGCGGCGTAACACCGCAAGGGAGCCTTAGGCTTCACGCTGGGTAGTTTGGCACTACAAAGAGGCAGTTGCCTCATGCTGCAGTAGTATGACACTACAAAGGTTCCCACATATGGGGTGATTTCCAGGAAGGGGTAATGCCTTGGTTTCGGGCCATGTCATAGCGGTGTAGCACCGCAAGGGGAGCGTAAAGCGTTCTATGCCATGTCTCTTTATAATGAACTCACCTATAGCGTATGGACAGAGATATCAGACCGTCTCTTGAGGGTAAACTTGTAGATGCCCAAAAGTATACACTGAAACCAGGCTGGCACAGGGCCTTTAATGTGCATAGCCATAAGCACATGTGACTACATTATGTGAGTGGGAACAACTTCAACTATGGTGCAGAATTCAAGGCTTAGTCCATTCTTGTATTATAGTCTGTTGTTTACCCATACGGGAAGATTCAAGTCATCGTGACATCTCTCCTAATGCATGAAGGACAGTCACTCTGGGGAACACTCGAACCCATATATATTAAGATATGTGGGGGATTGTTGGGGCATTTGTATTCTTGACATGTAGAGAACTTGTTCTCTACATGCTTAGTGAAGTTTTAGTCCCGCATCGGAAATGCACCATGTGGTATCTCAATATATATAGGCTTCTATGTATTGTTGGGATGTGCACATGGGTGGTGACCCAAAGGTGGGAACCATGTGGGTGATTTTACTAAGAGGTAAGAATAAGGCTCCATGGTAAGCTTCTAGCTTTGCTCTTGGAAATTTTATTTCCATGGGAGATAAGCCCCATAAGGGCTTAACGACTCGGACTCGGACTCGGACTCAGACACGGACTCGGGCTCGGGCTCGGGCGCAGACTCGGGCTCATGAGGCGTAATGTGGCATTTTGTTGGCGCACTTTGCACTTAGCATATCAGCATCGTCGCTAGGCACATATTGCGCTTAAGTTGCGCTCGTTGTGCGAGCCACTTGCGTGGCCACGTTACGCGCGCCACGTTACGTGGGCCTCGTTACGCGAGCCCAGTTACGCGAGCCCAGTTACGCGCGCCATGTTACACGGTCCCCGTTACGCGAGCCCAGTTACACCGGCCCAGTTATGCTGTCTAGTACGCGCAGTGTGCGTAGTGTGCGCAGCGTGCGTAGAGTACGTAGTGTGCGCAGCGTACGCAGTGTGCATAGAGTGCGTGGTGTGCGCAGGTTGCATAAAATGGCTGTGTGCGTAAAGTGCAAATCACGCTGGTTACGCGAGTGGCGCAACTTGCGGCAGAACGTGTCTTTGCATGTTCTGAGCGGTTGCCCCATGTTCGGAGTGGTTATTACCACGTCCCTAACATTGTGCTAACCGGACAGTTGTTGCAGGGGCCTATATAAGGTCTCCTCCTTCTCTCTCACAAATAGGAACTAATACACAGGTAGTAGACAGAAAGTTTACAGGTGTTTAGAAGTTGTGAGAGAGAAGAGAGGTATTGTACTAGCGTTGAGTTTTGTACGGGAGATCGTGTTCATCCAGGAGTCAAAAGTGCAAGAGTGTTCCAAGTTCTCCGACGAACTTGCTGGTTCCTGGAAGCTATTCGTGTGGGGCGAATAAAGCTTTGAGCAACGGTGATCATTCACCCCAGCAGGAGCTTTTCCATCTTTCGCCTGTCACCTTCTTCGTTTATCAGAATTCTATTAGCGCACCTTCGGTGAAGTATTTGCGTTGGTAGAAATCTGTGCACCTTCTGTGAAGTGTTGCATTCGCCTGTCACCTTCTTCGTTTATCAGAATGCTATTAGCGCACCTTCGGTGAAGTGTTTGCGTTGGTAGAAATCTGTGCACCTTCTGTGAAGTATTGCATTAGTGGAATTTCTGTTACGTACCTTCTGTGAAGGGTTACGTAATAACGATTGTTTTTACAATTGTTACGAATTCTCAGTTTTCCATCGAAAAATTGTGCCCCGGCACTAACAAATATTAATTTTTTTTTGTATCAAAAAATAAATAATTATTCAAATTTTAAAAATACATTTAAGAATAATTTTTAGTATTCATGTGTTGTTCTTAGAAGTTTTGAAATTGAATGAAATAGTAGTAACTATGTCGATTGATTTACCTGCAATAGCCAATCTTTTCTGCGTGCATTTACAATCTTTCTATGCTTTTACACCTTGTTGATTGGTTTTTTTTCATCGGTCAATATCATTATTGGTCGGTACCGACTCCGGACAGCCAAACCGTATCGATAGTTATTGACTGTATTTGATCGGTATTCAGCCGATACCACAAACTATGATGTCAATCAACAACTTTCAAAAGTACTTATACTTGCAATACCACAAGCAAATGAAGTATCACCCGGAAAAAACACAATTGCACATATATAATTTTTTTATAGAAAATATATAAGATATTTTATACAGAAAAGTAGAATTCCAAAGGGATCAAACCCAGTTAAATAAATAAAATTATGGTGAGCATAGGAAATTCCAAACATAAAAACCAAATTACATAATCTTAGAAAACAACATAAAAGAATGGCTAAGTTTTAAATTAGTTGATGTCAATTTAATCCTGCCATAAAGACAAACAAGAGTATTGTTTATGCATTCAGATTCAAAATTTCCAAATTAAATATTTACGTATGGATTGTTTGAGCTTTGGCAGAAGTTGGTCAACTTTAAAAATCCAGTTTTAAACTAAATTTGATCTTTTATATATATATATATATATATATATATATATATATATATATATATATATATATATATATATATATATATATATCACTTTCAGTATTCTAAAAATCGGTCTAAACGGCCGCTGGCCGAACCAAAAATTTCTTGTTCGGCCTTCCTCTGCGCCTATTCGGACACGTTTGGACTTGTGTGACCGTACGAATTTTTTTTTTTTATGCTTAGTTGTATTGTGGATATGTTGTTTGGATTTTAAGATTAGATTTGAATTTAGAATATTAAAATCTCAAATTTGTAATCTAAATTTTAAATTTCAAAAAATTATGAATTGTATTATGGATTTAGAAGATGTTTCAAATTTCAAATTCGAATTATGGATTTCAAATTTTAAATTTTTTTAAAGAAAAATTCAGTTCGGCACCTACGATGTCTAGGCAGTAGGCAGTTTTCTGCTGCGCTAGCTAGCTTTATGACACTGAGTGACTTTCTTTACTTTGTATTAAAATCCCAACATAAAATTATTGGTCCTGGAATCTTTAAATATTCTGTTTCGAAATTTTTTACACATGGGGATAAAATTTGTCCTATTTACAAAAAAGGAACGAGTTTGAAAAAATTATAAAAAAGGGGACAGGACGCCATTAGTGATGTCGTCCGGAAAAAAAATCAAAACCTACCCCAAAACGACATCACTAATGGCGCCCCATGTGCCCCCCCACCACCACCGGGCGCCATCAGCAATGTCGCACCCAGTGGGTTGTCGCCATCAGTTTTGTACATCAATTAACCAACTGTTTTGCTCAACCCAGAATCAAGAGCCTTCTTAACAAAGAATGTTGTTTGTTTCTTTTATGATTGATATCAGGGAACTGCATATACTCAATTGTTGGGAACGAAGCGCGGAAACCATTCCCCCAAACCAGAAAGTCCTGCGAGAGAACCGAGCAAAAGCACACAAACCAAAAACGTCAAACACAATCGCAGACACAGATTTTTGACGTGGAAAACCCTTGCGAAAAAAACCACGGGACGATCGGAGTCCAACCCTGAAGAACCTCTACTAATGGAATAAAGAGAATACACCCTCTACAAGCTCCTCCCGATCCAACACGGATCACCACAACTCACTTGAAAGAAGAAAATTTTTGATTGCGGACTCCGAAGAACAAGAGATGCCAAAAAATTATTCGAAGCAATCTATCCGTCACAATAGTCCTTAATCCTCTCTCTCTCTCTCAAAGATTGTAAAGCACTCTTTGTTTTGAGATGATTTTACAACTAGCATGCATCACCCTTTTATAAGCCCTTGGTAACCCATACATGGAAGGCCAATATATATGAAAACTTCCAATATAAATCAATTATATATTTAATGGAAATCCAATCATAATTAGCTTACCATAATTGGAAACCCAATAATATGGAAAGCTACTATATGAAGGGTCCAATCATAAATATATAATCAAAGTAAATATGGAAATCCAATCATATACTTCCTTACCATATATGTACCAAAATAAAATCCATGCACTCCCCAAGATTCTCCGACACAGGGATGGTGCTCGTCACTCTCTGGGGTATTCTCCACATAGGTGGGAACCCCACCTACTCCAACAAATCTTCCCCTTCACAACTATGTGGAGAAGGTCGTCATCCCGACGATCTGCCTGCAGTACTCAAACTTTTCCCTCGGAAGAACCTTCGTGAGCATGTCCGCTCCATTGTCACCAGTACGAACCTTCTCAAGCGTCGCATCCTTCTTCTCAACCACATCCCGTATCCAATGATACCGAGTCTCGATGTGCTTGGACCGACTATGAAATGTCTGGTTCTTCACAAGGTGAATAACACTTTGACTATCGCAAAGCAAAGTATACTGCTCTTGCTTCAGTCCTATTTCCTGCAGCAGCTTCTTCATCCACAGCAACTCCTTGCAAGCCTCCGTCGCCGCAATGTACTCTTTCTCTGTCGTCGACAAGGCAACACACTTCTGCAACCGCGACTGCCACGATACCTCTCCTCCAGCAAACATCATCACATATCCCGAAGTCGATCGCCTCGTGTCGACATCTCCAGCCATATCAGCGTCAGTATACCTAACCAGCTTCGGCTCGTCACCACCAAAAGAAAGTCTCCAATCGGCAGTGCCCTGAAGGTATCGTAGAATCCACTTGACCGCACCCCAATGTACCCTTCCAGGATTTGAAAGGTACCTGCTAACTGTGCCAACTGTATGAGCGATGTCTGGCCTCGTACACACCATAGCATACATAAGACTTCCCACAGCTGAGGCATATGGAACCCGCTCCATATCTTCCTTTTTGTCCTCGGTAGATGGACACTACTCCTCAGTGAGCTTAAAGTGAGCCGCAAGGGGGCAACTCACTTTCTTCGACCCGTCCATACCCAAACGCTGAAGTACCCGGTGAATATACTTCTTTTTGGGACAAATGTAGCAGCTTGGACTCTCTCTCTCGGCTGATCTCCATCCCAAGAATAGTCTTCGCTGCGCCCAAATCCTTCATAGAGAAGGCCGCCCCTAGTTGGCGCTTCAACTCCGCTATCCTAGTGGCATTCCGACCCACTAATAGCATATCATCTATATAGAGCAATAAAATAATAAAATCATCCTCGGCAAAATACCTCACAAATGCATAATGGTCCGACGTCGTCCGTGCATAACCATGCTTCTCCATAAACGACTCGAACTTCCTGTACCACTGCCTCAGAGCCTGCTTCAGACCATACAAGCTCTTTCTCAACCGACAGATCAAATGTGACTTGTCCTTCTCACATAATCCTTCTGGCTGCTCCATGTACAACTTCTCCTCAAGATCACCATGGAGGAATGCCGTCTTCACGTCCATCTGCTCGACCTCCAAGTCGAGACTGGCTGCTAATGCTAGCACCACCCGAATAGACGAATGCTTGACGACAGGCGAAAAGATCTCATCATAATCCACGCCTTTCTGCTGACCGTAGCCTTTGACTACCAGCCTCGCTTTGTATCGAGGGCGAGTAGCATCATCCGTCTGCTTCACTCTAAACACCCATCGATTCTTCAAAGCCTTCTTGCCCTTTGGCAACCGCACTAGCTCATAAGTGGAATTAGTATACAAGGAACTCATCTCCTCCTGCATAGCCTCCATCCACTCCTGCCTGTGTTCGTCTTCGATAGCCTCTCCAAAGCTTTCGGGCTCTCCCCCATCAGTCAATAGCACATATTCATCCGGTAAGTATCTCGTAGATGGTCGACGATCTCTGTCGCTCCTCCTCAGTGGAGCTACTGGTGCTGGCTGTATACCAACAGCCTCCTCCCCTTCAGGAACTGCCTTCCCGGCATGCTCATCCTCCTGAGGGATACCCTGACCACCATCAGCAGGCTGATGATCAAGGTTGGGAGCAACTCCATGTACTGGCTCCCCCATAATGGGATCCTCTGCGATGTCCTCTGGAAACTGCTCGAAGCGAAATGACTCTAACTCAGGCAATTCCTCAGCCTCAGAAGGTGTCTCAGAATCATGAGTGTTGGTCATGGTCTGATCCTCGACGAACACCACGTCCCTGCTTCTGTAGAGCTTTCTTCCCATCGGGTCGTAGAGTCTATAGCCAAACTCATCTCGACCGTAGCCGACAAAGACGCATCGCCTCGTCTTCGGCTCAAGTTTGGTCATCTCGTCCTTCGGTACATGCACGGAGGCCTTACAACCAAATACTCGCAGGTGATTGTATGACGGATCTTTGCCGTACCATACTTTGTCAGGCACATCACCCTGCAAAGGAGCACCAGGAGACAAATTAATAACATAAGCGGCTGTGAGAAGAGCCTCACCCCAATAACTGTTCGGCAAGTTTGCTTCTGACAGCAAAGACCGCACCCTCTCCATCAGTGTCCTGTTCATGCGCTCCACTACACCATTGAGCTGAGGTATCTTTGGCGGAGTCTTCTGGTGTCGTATCCCCTGCTCTCTGCAATAAGCATCAAAGGGGACCAATGTATTCGCCACCATTGTCTGACCGAACACACAATAACTTATTGCCCGTCTCTCTTTCAACAGAGGCCTGAAACTCTTTGAAAGTAGGCAGCACCTGATCCTTGGTCTTTAAGGCATAGACCCAAACCTTTTTGGAATAGTCATCAGTAAAAGTTACAAAGTAAGAAGCACCACTGTCACGCCCCGCTCCTGTAGGAGCGATCGTCCTCGCTAAGGCGTGATGCCGCACGAGCCTAGATTGCGCTCGTACAAGGCAGTTTCATAACGGCCGATTACAACGGCGGCGACGGGGTCGTTGCACAGAAGTCCCAAGCAGAAACATTGAACATTGTAGCAGAAATTTAAAACAAGCACACATGAACACAAGTCATTCAAAAGAAACTCTTTATTGATATTGAATACAAGATTACATTTGGGGGCGTAAGGCCAAATTACAAATCTCTCGTGCTCATTTTTCTCTTATTTTACAATTCACTCTGCTCTCTCTCATCTCTCGATATAATGCTTGAATCTAGCGGAAGCTTTGGAAGGCGATGTCTATACATTATGTCCTGTATAAGTCTTCAATCAACACGGTCGCACGCTTCGAATCGCCAAAGAACTCCGTGTCTCGACGCATCCAAGCGAGCTCCATGCCACAAGCTTCTACCTGTGCCTGTACATGAACACCGTGTGGGTGTCAGTACTCAACTGCACTGGTGGAGTGAGCTTCTCACCCACCCATACATAACCGACACGTTCATTTACTTCGTGCAGCTTAAACCCTTTCGATTGTCTCTCTAGTCTTGCCTTAGGGTCAGTTTTAAGACTTGACGTCTAACCAACTCGATGTGCAACGACAGGGTCGTGCTACAATACCGACGTGTGTTCCGATCGAGGCAATGCCTCATCGCCTAGGTACTCGGGATGGTAGGGTCGTGCCACATTCTATTCGTAACTTAGACATATTCAAGACAATGCTATGCCGAAGAGCAACTTACGCAAACTCGGCCGTGCCAAGACCTTTGTTTAAACTCAAGCGCCTCTAGACCAATCCTCGTGCCAACGATTCAAGTGCCAAGGACGGCAATGGGACGACTCGTGCAGGCCGTGCCGCTAGACTTGATTCGTGCCTTAAGAACTGCTTAGACTTGTACATGCTTCAAGATTGAGGGCGTGCCTCGTAACTTATCAAGACTTATCCTGCTACTGCCTTGCGGCCTTCCTGTTTAACTCATTTGTTAACTTAGACAAGACTTATGAACCGTAGTGACGAATCCATGAACATTTCGACACCATCTAACGTGCCAAGCACGGTGCCTATGCTGCAGCCCAGTCTTAGGCCCAGACATTGTATTACAGACTAGACCAGCATTCAAGTTCTAGACTCAATCCAAAGGCATACACGCGGTGTGCCGCTATCTGCCGACACATCTACATGAGGAGGTCACTAGCAATTTCAAGCTATCTTGGACATGGCTCGTAGGATATCGGCCTGTACCAACACGGGTAGCTAGCCCGGTGGGGTCGAACTCTCCCATGCGGTCATCCAGCATCCTACTTTGAGCCACACTCGCTTTCCCCGGGCCGAATGATCCCGGCGCCCCGGTGATCACTCGAGAAGACTACACCTTGTCGACAAGTTGTCCAATGACCATGCATACTCGATCTATCCAGTCTATCTAGTCCTTTCTTAACATGACCATGCATTCCTTCTTTCTATCGAGACTTAACGAGACTCCCAAGCCACGGGACCGATCTCGTGTGCGGGACATATCAAGACTTAGCGAGACTCCCAAGCCAGAGGACCGATCTTGTGTGCGGGACATATCGTAACTTAGCGAGACTCCCAAGTAGCGGGACCGATCTCGGCGACAACAAGTCGCATGGACTTCCTTTGTTCGTGGCAAGATTTTCACTAAACCGACCGTAGCTCGTGCCTTAGACAGGCCTGGTTCTATAGGCGACACTAACGCTCAAGTCGTATACTTATACGACGAGCTTGGTTCTCAAGGGACTACGCGACTTGACAACCGCAGATAGAGCGAAACGGTACTAGAAATGGCTTCGATAGCCCAGCACAACTCTTATCTAACTTATTCAAGCAACGACTCGGCGAGCAAGGGCTGCGCAGAGCTACGGGTCGAGGGAACGTGCTAGGCACGGGGTCGACTTGGACAACCAACATTTCGGGTGCCTAGACTTAAGCCAATGAGCCGTGCGAGACGACTTAACTTGCGCGACGTGCAAAGGCTATGCCAAGCCTTGCGGGATAGGACCGTGCATGCTTTTTATTAAGCATTCATGCGGGCGACGCCTATGACTTAGGCTGATTCGAGTGTCGGGGCAAAACGACGGGACCGTTCATGCTTTATCAAGCATTCACGCAGGCGACGCCTATGACTTAGGCTATTTCAAGTGTCGGGGCAACTTAGCAATTTAAGCCAACATCCTTCTCCCAAGACACGGGATCGAAGGATCGAGTGTCATTTGAAAGCACGCTGAGCCGACTTCTATAAAGACCGTGGGACCATTTTCCATGTTCTAAGATATTTCGACCTGACGGGATTATTTCCTTAGCTATTTGCGTTCGCAGCTTTTAGATTAGCCTACTTGTGAAAGTTGAAAACAAGCGAGTTATTAAGTGAAGGCTAAGATGAAGCGAGTTCACCGAAACTCCCCCACCTGTGCGAGGAGTCGCCTCGGACGAGCGAGCCTTCGAGCAGCCGTTGTAAGGCTAAGTTCCAACGCCGTCGGCGTTTCAATTTTTCTGACATTGACTTTGCGGGACGGGACACTACAACATACACCACTCAGAACAAGTCTTGTCTTCGAGACTTTCCTGAAGGCAAGCCATCCTATCATTTCTATGGCCAAGACTTAATCGTACACATTTCGCCTATGCGTTTCCTCAATTTTGAGCCACGCTCTCACGACTATCAATCCTTTTGTTAACGTAATTTCAAGATCTCGACACACTCCCATTTTTCAAGCCTTGCTTGAACTCGTTGTATCACTTGGCTGGATCGTGCATGCATTCCAGGCGTCCCCAAAATACATGCATTCAGCCAAGCCACATGATAGAGAATTTGTCATTCTCACTCGAGTCGCATCGTGCACATACTCAAGCATCCCTGAAATATATATATATCAGCCGAATCTCGTGAGCAGGGTTTCCTACATTCGTGATTCACACTATCCATTCATACCAATCCTCAAGATCAATTCTTCGATTGATAACTCTTGCAACAGGGGCATTTTGCCTAACCGCTAGGCCAATCTTTGCGAGGCTAAGTCAATGTCATGATTGGAATCATAGTTCCCCAATAATAATGCCAATACTGACCCCAATCCTAGGGTCAAACCAAAGTCGGTAGTACGAGGTTTTCTACCCAAGCTTGCGTCACTCAGATTTCTAAACATCGAGCATGATCACCTATTCGCATCAATGCATTCGTTGCGCGAATTCGAATCCACTCAAATAACCAACTCTAACCAATTCATGTATTCGATCACGAGATCGTCTAGCTCGACCATACGTTGCGCCCCAATCTCACGCGAGTCCGATTATCCACGGTGGTTCATGAATCACCATGCAACGCACCCGCGGAATAATCATCCTCATCGGGGCGTAACTCTTGTTTGAGTTTAGACTAACTCATTTTCGATACGCGGATTGGACCTACTTAATCCTCAAGTTCAATTCTTCAAGCACACAAATCCATTCTCGAGTCACCTTCGCGTCAAACCATAAATCGAAGCACACAAATTGTTACGCCAAGCTAGGTCAATCACCCCCGCTGTATGAATCACCATACTAGCGCTCACGCGGAGTGATCGTCTCAAATCGGCGCGACGCATGTGCGAGGCTGGAGTTGTGCTCGCATAAGACAAGAATGTCGAAGTTGTGGTTATTGACGAAGCAATCCAAACGTTTCATTTTTATCCAAGCCAAGATTTCAATTTGATAGTCCGACCGTCATTCATTCAACCAGAAAATCTTCGAGCCAAGTTTTATCCTTTCTTCGACACGTTTCAATATCCTGAGTATAGCATCCGTCGGAGCAATAACATTTGTATGATCGTTATTAGCCGAGTCAGAGTACCTCCGAGTTATCGCATATCGATCTTTGATACGCCTCAATACCATCGACGATATGCGTAACCTGACGATCTTCCTTTGCAACCAATTTCGAGTCGTGCGTTGATGCTGTTGTCCGAGTTGGATATTCCATAATTTTCTCGATATTCAAGATCAAGTTCGATCGCTATTCCTCAAGCTCGTTTCAAGATCGTCGTTCAAAACTCAAGTCACCTTTCATTGAATCAATCCAAAATCGTACGCACGATCCTCTAAGTTTTCTCGATCAAGACATTCACTTGTATTCATCGTTCCGAATCATTTTCTAACTCGTGTTGCACATTGACAAGTTGTCTGAACGACATCTCGTTCGGGACATTCGGAGTCACGACCAACTAAGCGTGATGCATTCTAAGGCTTTGTGCGATCGCATCGCCTCGTCGACATGCTCGTAATCCTCAATATTTGCTCGAATGATTTCCAAGACAAACCATACACCACTCGAATTCGAGCCATCCGATCTAGTCCTCGATCATGTTCACATCATTCGCTAAGACATCTTTCAGATTCATTCGACGAATCTCTAGCGTAATCGCTCACGTCGTATCGATGCACTAAGCCGTTCGCACTATTTCCTCAAAATCCAAGTCGATCTTCTGTGTACGCCTAAGCGTTAACTCGATAACGTTCCTATCGATAGACACTCTAAGTGTAGCTTCGTTCCCGACCGAACGATACTTGATATCACTCGTAATTCGTTTGTACTAATGAGTTGAGGTGCGCGATACGCGACGCAACTTAGCCAAAAGGCCGTGCGCATGGCTATTCCGTGCGGACTATATTCGAGTTTGCACGCTCAATTGCTAGGGTCAACGCATGACTAGTTAGGCACGCACGCGACTTTGCTAACTTAGCATGTGTTCTCTATCGAGTCATGTTTAACATCGTTCGACACAAAGGCCGTTGCCTATCGATGTGTTCGATTGAATGCTTGTACGAGCTTTTGAAAATATTTAGACTTATTGTATGGACATGCCGAGGGACAATCGAGAGAAAGCGCACACTTATTTTCCAACGACGAGCTTTCAAAACTGAGAAATTCGACGTGAGGTCCAAGGACGTAAAGCCGTGCTCTGATACCATTATGTCATGCCCCGCTCCCGTAGGAGCGATCGTCCTCGCTAAGGCGTGATGCCGCACGAGCCTAGATTGCGCTCGTGCAAGGCAGTTTCATAACGACCGATTACAACGGCGGCGACGGGGTCGTCGCACATAAGTCCCAAGCAGAAATATTGAACATTGCAGCAAAAATTTAAAACAAGCACACATGAACACAAGTCATTCAAAAGAAACTCTTTATTGATATTGAATACAAGATTACATTTAGGGACGTAAGGCCAAATTAAAAATCTCTTGTGCTCACTTTTCTCTCATTTTACAATTCACTCTGCTCTTTTTCATCTCTCGATACAATGCTTGAATCTAGCGGAAGCTTTGGAAGGTGATGTCCATACATTATGTCCTGTATAAGTCTTCAATCAACACGGCCGCACGCTTCGAATCGCCAAGGAACTCCGTGCCTCGACGCATCCAAGCGAGCTCCGCGCCACGAGCTTCTACCTATGCCTGCACATGAACACTATGTGGGTGTCAGTACTCAACTGTACTGGTAGAGTGAGCTTCTCGCCCACCCATACATAACCGACACGTTCATTTACTTCGTGCAGCTTAAACCCTTTCGATTGTCTCTCTAGTCTTGCCTTAGGATCAGTTTTAAGACTTGACGTCTAACCAACTCGATGTGCAACGACAGGGTCGTGCTACAATACCGACGTGTGTTCCGATCGAGGCAGTGCCTTATCGCCTAGGTACTCGGGACGGTAGGGTCGTGCCACATTCTATTCGCAACTTAGACATATTCAAGACAATGCTATGCCGAAGAGCAACTTACACAAACTCAGCCGTGCCAAGACCTTTGTTTAAACTCAAGCGCCTCTAGACCAATCCTCGTGCCAACGATTCAAGTGCCAAGGACGGCAATGGGACGACTCGTGCAGGCTGTGCCGCTAGACTTGATTCGTGCCTTAAGAAATGCTTAGACTTGTACATGCTTCAAGATTGAGGGCGTGCCTCGCAACTTATCAAGACTTATCCTGCTACTGCCTTGCGGCCTTCCTGTTTAACTCATTTGTTAACTTAGACAAGACTTATGAACCGTAGTGACGAATCCATGAACATTTCGACACCATCTAACGTGCCAAGCACGGTGCCTATGCTGCAACCATGTCTTAGGCCCAGACATTGTATTACAGACTAGACCAGCATTCAAGTTCTAGACTCAATCCAAAGGCATACACGCGGTGTGCCGCTATCTGCCGACACATCTGCATGAGGAGGTCACTAGCAATTTTAAGCTATCTTGGACATGGCTCGTGGGATATCGGCCTATACCAACACGGGTAGCTAGCCCGGTGGGGTCGAACTCTCCCATACGGTCATCCAGAATCCTACTTTGAGCCACACTCGCTTCTCCCGGGCCGAATGATCCCGGCGCCCCGGTGATCACTCGAGAAGACTACACCTTGTCGACAAGTTGTCCAATGACCATGCATACTCGATCTATCCAGTCTATCCAGTCCTTTCTTAACATGACCATGCATTCCTTCTTTCTATCGAGACTTTACGAGACTCCCAAGCCGCGGGACCGATCTCGTGTGCGGGACATATCAAGACTTAGCGAGACTCCCAAGCCAGGGGACCGATCTCGTGTGCGGGACATATCATGACTTAGCGAGACTCCCAAGTAACGGGACCGATCTCGGCGACAACAAGTCGCATGGACTTCCTTTGTTCGTAGCAAGCTTTTCACTAAATCGATCGTAGCTCATGCCTTAGACAGGCCTGGTTCTATAGGCGACACTAACACTCAAGTCGTATACTTATACGACGAGCCTTGTTCTCAAGGGACTACGCGACTTGACAACCGCAGATAGAGCGGGACAGTGCTAGAAATGGCTTCGATAGCCCAGCACAACTCTTGTCTAACTTATTCGAGCAACGACTCGACGAGCAAGGGCTGCGCCGAGCTACGGGCCGAGGGAACGTGCTAGGCACGGGGTCGACTTGGACAACCAACTTTTCGGGTGCCTAGACTTAAGCCAATGAGCCGTGCGAGATGACTTAACTTGCGGGCCGTGCGAAGGCTATGCCAAGCCTTGCAGGATAGGATCGGGAATGCTTTTCATTAAGCATTCATGCGGGCGACGCCTATGACTTAGGCTGATTCGAGTGTCGGGGCAAAACGACGGGACCGTGCATGCTTTATCAAGCATTCACGCAGGCGACGCCTATGACTTAGGCTATTTCAAGTGTCGGGGCAACTTAGCAATTTAAGCCAACATCCTTCTCCCAAGCCACGGGATCGAAGGATCGAGTGTCATTTGAAAGCACGCTGAGCCGACTTCTATAAAGACCGTGGGACCATTTTCTATGTTCTAAGACTTTCCGACTCGACGGGATTATTCCCTTAGCTATGTGCGTTCGCAGCTTTTAGATTAGCCTACTTGTGCAAGTTGAAAACAAGCAAGTTATTAAGTGAAGGCTAAGATGAAGCGAGTTCACCGAAACTCCCCCACCTGTGCGAGGAGTCGCCTCGGACAAGCGAGCCTTCGAGCAGCCGTTGTAAGGCTAAGTTCCAACGCCATCAACGTTTCGATTTTTCTGACATTGACTTTGCTGGATGGGGCACTACAACCACCAATAGATTTTACCTTCATAGGACCGCAGACATCCGAGTGAATCAACTCGAGCAACGCCGGCTTCTTTGAACTTGGGTGACTTTGGAAAGACACCCTATTTTGCTTTCCAGCTAAGCAGTGCGTGCACTTCTCTAACTTTGTGGACTTGAGCCCTGGAATCACCTTCATGTTCACCAAGTAGCTCATCCCCTTCTCGCTGATATGGCCGAGCCGTCTGTGCCACAACTCGGTAGACGCATCACTAACCGCGTTCACCTACTGTGCCCCCTGTGCGCTCCCCTCCATATAGTAGAGACTGGACTTCTTGCTTCCTCTGGCAATCACCATCGAACCTCTGGAAAGCTTCTACTGACTATTTCTGAAGAGACCAAAGAATCCCTCGTCATCCAACCTTCCAATCGACACCAGGTTGAAACGGATATCAGGGACATGACCAACATCTTTGAGAACAAGAACCGCACCCGTCTTCGTTCTCAAATGCACATCTCCAACGGCAACCGCCTTCGACACATCTCCATTGCCCATCTTCAACACTCCACAGTCGCCTGTCGTGTAAGTGGCAAATAGTGCCCTGTTGTGAGATACATGCGTTGAAGCCCCTGAGTCCACCAGCCAAGAATTGTTATTGCAAGCGAGGTTTGTGATAACCTCATCACCTACGACGATCACATCGCCTCTATGTATCGAAGCCGCCGCTGTAGTATTCTCATCTTGCTTTCCTTTTTTGCCCTTCTTCTCTCTCTTCCAAGCGAAACAGTTCCGCTTGATGTGGCCCTTCTTGCCACAATGGTAACACTCCGAGTCCTCGTACCGACCCTTAGACTTCTCCCTGCTCTTGTCTCTGCCACCACCTGGACCCCTGCTTTTGCCCTTTCCGCGGATCTCCGAAACTAGTGCCTCTGAGTGATGAGATGTGGATGAAGTGCCCTGAGAACGTCTCCGCATCTCTTCATTCAGTACTCCGCTCTTGGCAAATTCCAGACTGACCACACCTTCCAGAGCAGAAGCGATCATCGATACTCGTACGGTCTTCCACGAGTCTGGCAATGTACATAGCAACCAAAGTCCTTGAACCTCGTCGTCGAACTTGACTCCCATCGAGGATAGCTGGTCCACCATGCCCTGGAACTCACTCAAGTAATCCGTAATGGATACACCATCTTTGTACCGCAGACCCATCATCGTCCGGATCAGGAACAATTTGTTTACTCCGGTCTTTTTTGCGTACAAAGATTCTAGCTTCTCCCACAATGTCTTCACATGCTCAATATTGGCAACGTGGTTGTACACATTCTCGTCAACGAACTGCCGCATGTACCCACACACCTTCATATGCTCGAAGTTCCAGTCCTCATCGGATTTGTCACTGGTCTTTTCGGATGCAAATACTGGAAGATGCAGCTTTTTGACGAACAGCAAATCCTTCATCTTGCTTCGCCAATAATGGTAGTTGGTACCGTTCAGGTTCACCATGCGCACCGGCTTCGCGTCCATCTCTGCTTCCTGGTTTGACTGTCAACTCCTGACACTTCTTTGAACCTAAAGCTCTGATATCACTCTGTTAGGAACGAAGCGCGGAAACCGTTCCCCCAAACCAGAAAGTCCTGCGAGAGAACCGAGCAAAAGCACACAAACCAAAAATGCCAAACACAATCGCAGACACAAAATTTTTGACGTGGAAAACCGTTGCGAAAAAAACCACGAGACGATCGGAGTCCAACCCTGAAAAACCTCCACTAATGGAATAAAGAGAATACACCCTCTACAAGCTCCTCCCGATCCAACACGGATCACCACAACTCACTTGAAAGAAGAAATTTTTTGATTGTGGACTCCGAAGAACAAGAGATGCCGAAAAATTATTCGAAGCAATCTCTCCTTCACAATAGTTCTTAATCCTCTCTCTCTCTCAAAGATTGTAAAGCACTCTTTGTTTTGAGATGATTTTACAACTAGCATGCATCACCCTTTTATAAGCCCTTGGTAACCCATACATGGAAGGCCAATATATATGGAAACTTCCAATATAAATCAATCATATATTTAATGAAAATCCAATCATAATTAGCTTAGCATAATTGGAAACCCAATAATTTGGAAAGCTACTATATGAAGGGTCCAATCATAAATATATAATCAAAGTAAATATGGAAATCCAATCATATATTTCCTTACCATATATGTACCAAAATAAAATCCATGCACTCCCCAACCTTCTCCGACACACAGATGGCGCTCGTCGCTCTCCGGGGTATTCTCCACATAGGTGGGAACCCCACCCACTCCAACATCAATCTCTGTCAACCAAGTCGAAGAAGAAAAAGTAGAATCAAGTGCTTTTTTTTACAAGGACTGATGAGCTGTAATTTGTAAGTGCTGTTAATTGATGGCGACAACATAGATGGCGCCCCCACTAGGTGCGACATTGCTGATGACGCCCGGTGGTGGGGGGCCATATGGGACGCCATCAGTGATATCGTCTTGGGATGGATTTCGATTTTTTTTTCGAGACTACATCACTAATGACGTCATGTCCCAAATTTCATCAACTGTCTAAAATTTTCTGACCCTGTTTCAAAGTTGGGCATCAACAGTTTCAAAGTTGGGCATCAACCATACATGGAAGAGATTTCTCAAGCAGTGACATGACATCTAACTGAAAGTAATAATGCCTACATAAAAGAAGGAAGTTCCTAGAAGATGAGTGCCCACATCTGGCCTACAAGTGAGTGGGTCTTGCAAAGTTGAATAATTGAGTTGCAAATGACAGCAGTGTGGAAGAAGGGTGAAGGTAGCTCGCACTTGTCCCTAGTAAGAAACAGAAACGAACATGCCTAGTTGCATCCTTCTCTGTTTTTGCTGACAGCTGACATTCTATGCGCACAATCTCCGGTTCGATGTGCAAAGACTCTAAAGTTCTAAAACTTCGACAGTAGTACCTATTAACTTCGACAAGAAGTACCCATAGTTGATCACAGTGTTCATTGTACAGAAATTTTCATATGTAGGAAAAATTGAGTATAAATTAATGAAAAGAGAAAAGTTTGAGGAATTGCTGAAAGGAGACGGATAGCAAAGCAAGTTGGCCCAAAACGGCAGAAGAAATTATGCGTCAAATCTTCTGACGTGAGCCAACACTTTATGCCAACTGCCAAGTGTTTTGGCGGGCAACAGAACTTGTGCCAAAACAAACGGCAAAAGATCAAGAGCTCTCTCCAAAAAGAACCGAGAAGACTAGGAAGATTGTAATGACCTGTTCCGTACGGTACATTACGATGAGTCGTTGACTCCAAAAGTTGTATTGACCCAAAGTATGTATCGATACGAATCGATACAAGAGTAACGTTGACTAGAGAAATGCATCGAGTCAGATCGATGCAAAAGTTAACGTTGGCCCAAACGAGAAACCGTTGAGTCGGTTCGAATATTCTAAGAAATCGAATTGATGCAACGCACAAGTCCTATTCGAACGAATATTGACTTTAGTTGGTTTCTTATGCAGGCTATACGTTTAGCTGAAATATAAGAGGTCGATATTTTGCCTTATTTGTAATGGTGTCCGCAAAACCAAATCACTGTCTCGCAACGGACTGAGGCATAGACATGGTAAGCCAAATCGGTCGGATAATTCAACGAAGCACGAAATGCTCGAATGGCTAAGTCAGAAGAGTTGGCCGTGCAACAAAGTTATAAAATCGAGCCGCATCGGCTCGACGAAACAACAAGGCGTATCGACTTAAGGTAGAAGGACTTTGACCCTTCTTTTCTACTCCGTCGTGTCTAAGTAAAATGTACCGTTGTATGTTAAGTTATCCTATCGAGTCTGTCACGCCCCAGTATCGAAATACGGAGACGGACTAGGCCAGCTACTCCATATGAGATACGTAACGTCATATGGCGATCGTGGCTGTCGAGAGACTAGAGGGTACATGCTACAATCAAGTCTCCTATGGTCCCACAGAGTTCTATGTCTCAATCAATCAAGTCACATCAGCAATTAAATGAACATTAAAGATAAAGCAGTAAGGCGTCCCCGACGCTTCATCAAAATGGTCATGAGAGACTAGCTTTATAATTTAGCTATCTCAGAGAGTCAGAAGTACAAAATTATACACAGCTGCAGTCTGTTTAATTACAATTATGTACTGACACCAAAATATCGAGTAATCCGGCTAACAGGTGCCGGTGGCTAAACGTCGCAAAAGTATAAGCAGGAGTGGTGGAGAAGAAACCCACTCGAGTCCCCGAACCGCCATGCTCCTAGTATGCACCATGGATGTCAGGGAGGAAGATCGTGTCCTCTGGCTCTGCTACGAGATCTGGCCAAACAAAACCAGCGGGGTCAGCCCCGAATAGCAAGTACCGCCAAAGGGGCACAAGAGTTAAGATTAAAAACCCAGTTAATAGAATGATTGATAATAGTAATACTTATGCTACTATTATAGGGTAGCACAACATCTTCGAACCCATATGGCACCCTTACAACCAAACAAGGACAAAAGGTGCCGCATGGAGTCGGGACGTGTCGTACTCTATAACATTCACATAAGTTAAAAGATATAAACAATAAAATCTCCTGATCGTGACTTCGGTCGATAGCCTATCGCAGCACAATAACCAACCCAACAATCAAACAAGAACATGGGTTGGATCATGCACCATGATAGACCATGTTCCTCAGTCATTCACAGAAGTAGAACTTTACAACCAGAATATGTCTTCCGTTCATAACTTCGGTCCACAGCCTATCATAGTACGATAACCAACCCAACAATCAAACAAGAACATGGGTTGGATCACGTACCATGACAGTCCGCTTCCCTCAGTTATTCACGGAAGGTAATAGGATACAAGCAAGTCGTTTTCACGGCCAATCAAGTCTACGAGTTTCTAGTGGGACGAGGTTATCCTCGCATCATGTTATTAGAAAATCCTCAGATCGTATCTTTTCAGCAAGGCTAGCCCACCCAGGGGTTCGCATAGACATGTATGATTGAGCACAGGTCCCTCGCAAGGCCACCTTGCTAAAACATATAATATATAGCAGGAATTAATCGGATACAGTTATCCACTCGTTGCAGATGACACAGTATCCGTGGAGACCAGCCGGCGCGTCAAGACAATATCTCAAGGCGGTTGGTGTAACACGATCTCGGGATTCTGCCCTCCCCATGCATCTAGTATGTTTAGTTGCCTAATTTAACCCAAGGTAAAATCTTGGACTCACATGCTGTGGCCTGCATGATTATCCTCCTAAAGTCGTACTTTAGTACGAGTACCCCAAAGAGGATCCATGTCAATCAGTATGTCAACATGTGCTACCCTCCTTAGTGTAATGCATCATTGCAAATACGTCACGTGGAGTTACGAGTCATTTGTCGAGCATGAACAAGAACTGGGACATTCAGGTACATGTATCAGGTAGGAACTCTTTGTTCTCCGGGGTCACATTAGTGCTCATATCATGCTCGGGACAAAAGGCGTAAGGATATAAAATGGGCATATAGTATCTAATAAAATATCAAAAGCGTACGCACAAAAAAACATGCACGCTCAAGGGGTGAAAAGTCACGTAGGCTCACTCAAGGCAGCGTGCGTGAAAAGTCACACAGGCTCACTCAAGGCAGCGTGCGTGAAAAGTCACGCAGGCTCACTCAAGGCAGCGTGCGTGAAAAGTCACGCAGGCTCAAGGAGAGAGAGCTGCGTAAAAAGTCACGCAGACTCAAGGAGAGAGAGCTGCATAAAAAGTCACGCAGACTCAAGAAGAGAGAGCTGCGTAAAAAGTCACGCAGACTCAAGGAAAGAGCTGCGTGAAAAGTCATGCAGACTCAAGGAGAGAGCTGCGTGAAAAGTCACGCAGACTCAAGGAGAGAGAGCTGCGTGAAAAGTCACGCAGACTCAAGGAGAGAGCTGCATGAAAAGTCACGCAGACTCAAGAAGAGAGCTGCGTGAAAAGTCACGCAGACTCAAGGAGAGACACGCTTCCAACAGGAAGCGTGCTCAAACAGGAGCACACTGCTCACTGTCTTCTCCAAACAGCAAGAACACCATGGCTGAACCCAAGCTTCAAAGCATCATAACTTGGCCATCCGAACTCCAAATCCAGATTTCCAAGGTTCCAACTTGGGTGAAACTGAATGCTCTTCCACATGGAAGCATCAAAAACCCATAAAATCCAACTAAAGTAGATCAAACCATGCAAAATCTGAAAATGATTAAAACTTAGATCTACAAAAATCAAAGCTTCAAACTGGAAATTTCTAAGTTCTAAACTAGTATAGATTGAGGAGAAGAACATGTTTTGGCAAATAGTTTGTAAGAAAATCATTGACAAAGTTATGGATCCATCTCTTGAGCAAGTTGGTACTTGCCTTGGTTGGTGGAGGAAATAAATGAGAGGAGAGAGAATGAGATGAGTTATATATAAAGATCTTGGACCCATGGGTTCATGATGAACCAAAGGGTTCATGATGAACCATTGGTGAACCAAAAATAGGTTACCCAAATGAGCCAAAACTGTAGGCCCAAATGCAGAAAATAAATTAGGAAATAATATTTTGTCGAATATTTTTGGGAAATGCATGAAGAAATACTGCATAATAAATATCGTATAAATTCAAGGTAAATATAATTTATCGGTTTACGTATTAAAATACGTATTCCAGGATCGGGGAGTGACATCTCTACCCTTCTTAGAAAAATTCTGTCCTCGGAATTCCAGCCAAGACAGGATAGTGAAATCAGGGCAAGCAAGGCACAATCATATACAAGTTAACTATCATAGCAGTTATTATCATACATCACAAAGCGCCAAACAAGTAGGTGCAGATAAGCATGGAATCGTGTCAATAAGGTGCAAGAATATACCTTATTAGTCAAACAAATGCGAATACCGAGATCTGATCTCGTCCTCGCGCTCCCAGGTTGACTCTTCCGAAGAGTGATGGTTCCAAGAAATACGGACAAGGCTTATCGTCCGGTTCTTGAGTACCTTCTCTCGTCGGTCCAAAATAGACACGGGTTGTTCCTCGTAAGTTAGGTCGGTACCAACGACTAAGTCAGAATGATCGAGGACATGACTCGGATCCGGGACATACCCACGTAATTGGGACACATGAAACACATCATGTATGCCAGTTAACGAAGGCGGAAGGGCAAGTCGATAAGCCACATCGCCTACCCGAGCGAGAATCTTAAAAGGACCAACGTATCTTGGACTAAGCTTTCCTCGGGTTCCAAATCTGATGATACCCCGAGTAGGCAAAATCTGCAGAAACACTTGGTCGCCAACTCTGAACTCTAGAGGCCTACGATGCTGATCTACCCAATGACGATGTCGGTCTTGTGCAACTCGAAGGCGCTATCTGACCAACTTAACTATCTCCACAGTCTGCGTGATCATCTCTGGTCCCAACAACTTCCGTTCTCCGACGTCGTCCCATGCCAAAGGGGACCTGCACTTCCTTCCGTACAATGCTTCGAACGGGGCCATCTGAATGCTAGCCTGATAGCTGTTGTTATAGGAGAACTCCACTAGATGAAGGTGATCCTCCCAAGATCCGCCAAAATCCAAGGTGCACGCCCGTAGCATATCTTCTAACGTCTGAATGGTTCTTTCTGATTGCCCGTCAGTTTGTGGATGGTAAGCAGTACTGAATCTTAACTTGGTTCCCAAACTTTGGTGTAAGCTCCACCAAAAATGGGAAGTAAACCGCGTATCCCGATCTGATACTATACTAACTGGAACACCGTGCTGCCTTACTATCTGCTTCATGTACATTTCTGCTAACTGCTCAGTAGTTTGTCCAACTCGGAAGGGAAGGAAATGAGCGACCTTCGTGAGTCGATCTACTATTACCCAGACTGCATTCTTACCAGTCGGGGATCTAGGTAAACCGGTCACAAAATCCATCGTGATGTGCTTCCATTTCCATTCTGGGATAGGAAGCGGCTGTAGCAACCCTGCTGGTCTCTGCTGCTCAGCTTTCACCTGCTGACATACCAGACACTTGGATACAAATCTCGCTATCTCTCTTTTCATGCCATTCCACCAAAAGAACTGCCTGATATCTCGATACATCTTCGTTCCTCCTGGATGAATGGAGTAAATAGAACTATGGGCTTCGGACATAACTTCTTGCCGAAGGTCTCCACTCGGTACACAGAGTCTGTTTCCAAACCTGAGCGTACCATCTTCATGAATCACTAACTCCTTTCTACGGCCTGATTCACACTCCGACCGCAACTTCTGAATCTGTGGATCTCCTGCTTGTGCTGCCCTTATCCTTTCTACTAAGGTTGACTGAATCTGCATACTGGTCATTCTTCCTATATCCCTTGGCAAAACTACTTCGATTCCCATACTCTGAAGGTCTTCTAAAATATGCTTCTGCGAGGTCAAGATAAAGGCACTGTCTCTCCTACTCAGTGCATCTGCAACTATATTCGCCTTGCCTGGATGATACTGAAGATCTAAATCAAAATCCTTCAGCAGTTCTAACTATCTTCTTTGCCTCATGTTCAAATCTCGCTGCGTGAATACGTATTTCAAACTCTTATGATCAGTATAGATCTCTACCCGATCTCCGTATAAATAATGCCTCCACAACTTGAGTGAAAACACCACAGCTGCTAACTCCAAATCGTGAGTCGGGTAATTCTTCTCATGGTCTCGAAGCTGCCGAGATGCATATGCTATCACCTTTCCGTGCTGCATCAATACACATCCAAGACCCTTCCCAGATGCGTCATAATATACTGTAAAGCCTCCCGCTCCTACTGGAAGCGTCAAGATCGGGGCTGAGATCAATCCCTTCTTCAATTCTTCAAATGATGCCTGACAGCTAGCTGACCAAACAAACTCTACGTCCTTGTGCGTCAAACGCGTTAAGGGCGCAGAGATCTTGGCAAAGTCCGCCACGAACCTTCTGTAGTAACCAGCTAATCCTAAGAAACTTCGCACTTCTGCAACCGTTCTCGGGACTGGCCAATGCTCTACGGCCTCAATCTTCTTCGGATCCACTGACACTCCTGCCCCAGAAATTACATGTCCCAGGAACGAAATGTGATCTAACCAGAATTCACACTTGTCGAGCTTCGCATAAAGTTGATGCTCCCTCAATGTCTGTAAGACAGTCCTAAGATGTTTCTCATGCTCCTCTTTACTGCTGGAATAGACAAGAATGTCATCTATGAACACCACCACAAATTTATCCAGATACGGCAGAAAGATGCGGTTCATTAAATCCATGAATACTGCGGGGGCGTTGGTTAGTCCAAAGGGCATTACTAAAAACTCATAATGCCCATATCTAGATCTAAATGCTGTCTTCGGTATGTCTTGCTCCCGGACTCTTACTTGATAGTATCCTGACCGAAGATCGATCTTGGAAAAGACGCTGGCCTTGCTCAACTGGTCAAACAGGTCATCAATCCTTGGTAGTGGGTACTTATTCTTCACTGTTACTTCATTCAGCTTGCGGTAGTCGATGCACATCCTTGTCGACCCATCCTTCTTGGAAACTAGAATCACTGGCACGGCCCAGGGTGATTTAATGTCTCGGATGAATCCCTTAGACTTCAACTCTTCTTTATGTTGATACAACTTATCTTGTTCTGACGGCGACATTCTGTAAACTCTGTCTGCAATAGGCCTCGTCCCAGGGTTCAACTCAATGCTAAATTCTACCTCTCTGACTGGGGGTATCTCTGGGAGCTCATCAGGAAAGACGTCGAGAAAATCTTCGACCACTCTCGGAATCTGTCCTGGCTCTGACACTGCTGCTGAGATGACGCCTCCGGCCTGATTCTTCAAGGTTCGAGTAAAGATGAACTGCTCCATCCCAGAAACGTTGAATATGACCCTACCTCCTCTACAATCAATTGTCGCATGACTGTCTCTCAACCAGTCCATGCCAAGAACGACATCAAAATTTCCCATAGGGAATTCAATCAATGATGCGGGCAGTAAATGCCCACACACCTCCACTGGACATGAAAAGCGCACTCTGCTAACTTCTACGAGCCCATTGTCGGTGAGTATATCCATCCTCTCCGGCAATGCCTCAAACTCTAATCCAATCCGTGTAGCATATCGTGCAGAGATGAATGAATGAGTAGCGCCTGAATCAAATAATGCTACAGTGGAAAATGAGGTGACGAGAATTTTACCTGCCACCACGTCACTAGACGCTAGGGCCTCTCCCAAGGATAATGTGAGAGCCTGTCCCTGGCCCCCCTGAGCTCCTTGTTGCGGCCTTCCTCGACCATGCTGTTGCTGCCTCTGAGGGCCTTCGGCTTCATGTGCCTGGCGGAACATCTGAGCCTGCGTTGGTAGACGCTGGGCTAGGGGCCTTACTGCTAATACTGGCCCTCCACTCGGGGTTGCCACCGGAGCTGGCAACGCTGGAAACTGCTGAGCTGTCCCTCCTGGCCTCTGCATCACAGGACAAGTAGAGATACGGTGGTCTGAACTACCACACCTCAAGCATAAGCCATTCGCTGACCGACACACCTCCCTCGTGTGACCTGCCATCCCACAGAATGTACAGCCCTGGGGTGCTCCCTGACGCTGTTGTTGGTTCCTCGGCTGCTGATGCCGAACTGGCGCTGTATTAGTTGACACGGCCGTCCTCCGTGGCGCTCCTGCATCATGAATACGTACACCGGGTGCTGGTGCCGATGTTCGCTGCATTGCTCCTCCTCCAACCTGGGAATGAGATCTCTTCTGACCTCCTGTTCTCTTTATTTGTTGTGTTTCTGGGAAAATTACAACTGTAAGAATCCGATCTAGAAGACGATCGCTTTATCCCTTGGACTATGCGAAGAAGAAAAGCTCTCAAAATTTTGACAGTAGATATCAATGTATCTGTACAATGAATGAGAAAAAGAACTCTATTTATAGAGTCAAAAATAATAACTGAAAAGATAACTGTCTTCACAGCCTGTGCTTAGTTGAAAATCATGCAGGATTTAACATACGCAAGGTTGTGAGCAGTTACTGGACGTGGCCTATAACTGTTAGACACATGGCAATCATGCATGAGTCGAATGCAAGTTACAGGACACGCAGGCGAGAGATCAGTGGCATGGCTGCCACGTACTCCAATTTGATGAAATCCACGCAGACTTGTTGAAGACGAAATCCATGCGAACTCGGTGTAGAAAGCTTCAAAATCTACGCAAACTTGGGGCAGGAAGCTTCAGGATCCACGCAGACTTCGAGGCAAAGAACTCGAAAATCCATGCAAACTTGAGGAAGAAAACTTTAGAATCCACGCAAACTTGAGATGAAGATCACAAATACACGCAGACTTGAGATAGAACTGCCAGCTGTCTTGATTCGGCGTGTCTCGACTGACACAAAATCTCTAACAGTGATTGCTTTGTCAGTCGCATTAAATGACAAGAAACCCTTTTGGTATGCCAACTCGACGAAGGCTGAGTCTTGCTGAAGAAGATTTCGAAAATCACGCAATAGACGGCGATGATCTCTCGAAGTCTGTGCATACGTGGCATACGAAGAGACATTCTTCGACTGTTGTACTGTCAGTCATAATTACTCTCTGACAAATAATGAGCTGTCTCCCCAGCGTGATTTATTTATATTGTCTGGATCAACTGAGCGTGACTTTTGACTCTGTCTTGATCAACTCAGCGTGACTTTCATTTTTAAAGGCCTACAAGACCCCCTTCAAAGTTTTCGAAAAATTGAAAAGACTTCAAAATTTTTGAAATACTTTGAAAATAGAGATGATAAAATGGATTTAGTCACGCTGAGATGACTTCAAAATTTTTCGGAAGTCGAAAAGACTTCGAAGTTCTTTGAAAACATCCAAATAAACTTATTAAATGTCATAATGACTCTTCGTTCTCCGAGACTGATTGTATCCAATTTATGGTGGAATATGAACCGCCGGCGAGCTCTGTTATATAAACAGGGAGAGGATTCATTTAATCTTTATTTTACGTCAACATGACACCAAAAGAGAAAGCTGAGGAAGAAGCACACAAGTTGGGCTTTTGTTCCCATGGTGACCCCACTTTTGGGGGTGAAGAGCCAGAGCCCCTTGTCTGATTGACGATGAGTTTAGAGTCTCCGTACGCCTCCAAATGTTGAATATTTAGATGTTTAGCGAGTTGAAGACCAATGAGTAATGCATTGTACTCAGCTACATTGTTTGAATATGGCTGATCGAGAGAATAAGCTCTTTGGATAGCAAGACCTTCTGGCGATACAAGAACGATTCCAACTCCAGCGACAATATCACCATTAGGACCTATCCTTGAAGCTCCATCAAAGAATAGACGCCAAGTAGGTTCTTCTTCAGCAATTTGGTTTGAATCTAGGACTTCATCTGGAATTTCGTCATAGAGTTTTGAATCTTCTGGAATTGAATGAGCAGCCAGAAAATCAGCTAAAGCTTGTCCTTTGACTGACTTATGAGGAATATAATGCATGTCATACTGAGCAAGTAGGATTCCCCAGTTAGCCAGTCGAGAATTCAAAACACTGGGTTTCTTCATCATGATCCGTATAGGATTGATTCTGGAGATGACATGAATAGTCTGGCCAATGATATAATGACGTGTCTTTTTGACAGCAAACATCAAGGCTAGACATTCTTTTTTAACCGGTGAATATCGAGGTTCAGCTCCGGTCATAGTGCGGCTGAGATAATAAATGGCTTGTTCATGGCCATTTTGATTCTTTTGAGCGAGTAATGCACCCAATGAATGACTCATTGCTCGAGTATAGAGGAGGAACAGTATTCCTGAAATGGGAGGTACCAATACTGGAGGGCTCATTAGATATTGTTTTATATCATCGAATGCTTTCTGACATTCATCATTCCAGACAAAAGAGACACCTTTCTTCATAAGTTTGTTGAATGGTCTGCAACGTCCTGATAAATTTGAGATGAATCTCCTGATATAAGCGATTCTTCCTTGAAATCCTCGTAGCTCTTTTAAGGTGCGTGGAGGACGCATCTCTTGGATGGCTTTGATCTTCTTGGGATCCACGTGTATACCTTTAGAGGTAATGACGAAGCCGAGAAATTTACCACTAGAGACGCCTAAGAAGGACTTAGTAGGGTTCATCTTTAATTGATGCTTACGCATTAGATCAAATATAGTCTTCAAATCTTGGATATGATCCTCCTTTTGTCGACTTTTGACTGCAATATCATCAACATAGCATTCGACTATTTTTCGCAAATGTTCACGGAATATAGTGCTCATAGCTCGTTGATAAGTTGCTCCTGCATTCTTGAGACCGAATGGCATAACTGTATAACAGTATGTACCAATCGGCGTTCTGAAAGAAGTGTGCTTCTCGTCCTCTGGAAACATTTTGATCTGATTGTACCCAGAATACCCGTCCATGAATGACATTCGTTCAAATCCACAGGTATTATCAACCATGACATCAGTGATTGGTAGAGGGAATTCGTCTTTAGGACATGCCGCATTGAGATCGCGGAAGTCTATGCATACTCTGATCTTGCCAGTCTTTTTAAGAACATGAACAATATTAGCCACCCAGTCGGGATGTTGTTCCTCTCTAATAAACCCAGAGGGAATGAGTTTATTGACTTCAGCTTCAATTGCATCCATGATGTCTGGACGAAATTGTCGCTGTTGTTGTTTGACCGGTTTAGCATTCAGCAAGATATTGAGCTTGTGAGTTGCAATTTGAGGATCAAGCCCTGGCATATCTTCATAACTCCAAGCAAAGACATCGATGTAATCACGAATGAGTTTGATCATGTCTTTCTTATCAGTTTCTGAAAGACTTTCACTGATGAATATTGGTTTGGGAGATCCCTCTTCACCAACATCTATTTGAACAAGTTTATCTTCAGTCGGAGGTTCTTTTTGCTCGAAACGGAACTCCCATTGATTATCTAATCTTTGGGCCCACTGTTCTGATTCAGGTGAGATTTCAAACTCTTCTTCGTCTTCATCACTTTCTTCAGAATGGTCAATGGAAACCATGTTGGAAGACAAAATATTGCAGTAGAAGTCACCGATACTCGTATCGGAATCCCAAGAAATGGTACTAGAAGAATCAGATCTCTTATCTTCGTCAGACTCGGGATCTTCATGGATAATATTGATGAAAGGAGTAGGAGTAGTATAACCCAATCTGCATTTCGTCCTTCCATATTTCAAAGGAGGAATCCGGACAGGTATTTTTCTTCCTTTTCCATCATTGAGGCCAGTCCTGAAGTCATAGCCCATATTTTTGATGATGTCTCTAGATTGCTGACTCTAACGACGTAGTTGTAATCTTCCAGTATCATCATTTTTGTCATCATCTTCAAGATCAGAAGGATTTTGAGGCCCTTTGTAGAAAAATATTGGAATGTCTCCTGGCTTTCTGCTGGGAACTAGAAAGTATGAAGATTGTACAGGTTCTAGAGATACATCTGTATGAACAGTCTGTACAACTCCTATGGTTATTGTGTTCAAGTCATCTAACAGATGTAAATAACTATGAACATAATTACACACATCTACGTACTGCAAAGGTGGAGACTTTTCATTAAATGTAAAAGCAGCAATATTTACATTGGGAGAAGGCTGAGCCTTAGAGATTTTAGCCAAGTCAATGACTAAAGGGGGAGAAGAAGAAGAAGCTTTGTTTCGATTAAGATCGATAACAAATGGCTCAGAAGAGGTAAGCTCCCTTGAAGTTTGAGTAGGAAGAGTAGTCCGCCCTCCAACTGGAATTAGCAGAGTATCTTGTGAAGATACATGAACTGTAGTACGCCCATTGACAGGAATGATCAGTGTATTTTGAGTAGATGACTGAGGTAACGGAGAGATCCGTCCACTCACTGGAATGATGAAAGAATCTTCTCCAGAGGGTTTAGGAGATTGTTGCTGAGTAGTTCGACCTATAACAGGGATTATTAAAGTCTCACTTTGTGCATCTTCTTTCTCCATAGCTTGTATGATCCTTGTATACTCTTCTTTGTACATTCGGGAATCGTTGAAATAAGCTTCAACCCCATGGAAGGGATTTATATCAGCAACTTCTTTTTGTACTCTTCCATTGCTATCAATGTATTTAAAACATTGATGAAGAGTAAAGGGCACCACATTATTTTCATGAAGAAAGGGCCTCCCCAGAAGAAGATTATAGGATCCCGCGATCTCGATCACATAGAAAGTGACTTTAGATCTGAAATCGCCTATCTGAAGCTTCAGATGAATCTTTCCCAAAGGCTCACTTCGGCTTTGATTGAATCCCAAGATAGTAGTAACCGTCTTGGAGAGCTTGTGAAGAGGGATTTTTAGTTCATCCAACAAACTCTTTGGCATTATGCTTATAGCAGACCCTGGGTCAATGAGGATACGATCTATCTTCATCGTATCAATATAACCAGTGTAGTAGAGAGGTCGGTCATGTCGATTATTCTTCAATAGCATGTCATTTTGTGTAAAGGTGATATTTGGGATAATCTCCAGTACACTGTTGCAATGTAAGCAAGTAGCAGGTTCCGTATCTGGCTTCTTTAATTGTGCAAGACAAGAGTCAGCTTGTAGAAGTGCTTCACTTAACGTCTCCCGAGTTTCTTTAGAAAGACGTAGAAGTTCAAAGAGGGACATTCTAGCTGGAGTATTAGCAAGTTGAGCCAAAATGTCGAAGTGGTAAGGCTTCTGAAGTCCAAGAGGAAGAGACTTCTTGATTGGTTTATCAAACTGAGCTTGTTGCTTGCCTTTCTCAAGAGTTGTGGGTTTGGGAGGAACAGGTTCAACTGGTGTAGTTGAAGGAACAGGTACAGTAGATGATTCTTCTTCAGGAGGAACATTAGGAGCATCTTTAGCAGCTGAAGGGATATCAGTAGGATCTTCAGGATTTTTAGAATAATCCTTTAGATAAGGTTTCCCCGTTCAAGTAGCACTAACAAGTGCTTCTTCTTTGTCTTTTGGCTCTGTGTCAGAGGTAGACCCAAGAGAAGTCATATGACATGACTTGATCCTTCCAGCCTTCTTGGACTTTCGAGAAGAAATCTTTTGAGGAGAAGGAGATTCAAAGTCTGTTATTAGATCAGGATGAATCCACATGATTTCTCCAGTCTCTAAAGTGATTGGTGCTAATCCTTCAGACTATGGAGGAGAAATATTTACTATTTCAAGAGTTGCCTTGGGAATAGGAACGTTTCCGCTTTCAAGAAATTGAGGAGGGAAGTCTCCAAATTGCATAGAGACGACATTAGAAGTGACAGTCTTCTCTTTTGGAGTAAGAGAGATAGCTCCAGACTTAATCATTTCTTGGATCTTTTCTTTCAGTACATAACATGTACGAATTGTGTGACCCAGTATTCTGTGATATGGACAGTATTTAGGATGATCTGTCTTACCAGCTTCATCAGGTTTCTTGATATCAGGTAATTATATTTTATTACCTTTCAGCAGACATTCAAAGATACCAAGGACATCGTCGTCATCAAAAGAATATTCTTCTTTGGGGCGAGGTGTTCTTGATTATTGAGTTGTAGAGGCAGGAGTTTGAACATTTGATGTATCTTTGCTCTGAAGATTAACTTCAAGAGTTTCTTTTCCTTTGCGAGCATTATTTTTATTGTTAGCACCTTGTCCTGTTTCTTTAGGAGTCATCTGCACTCCTAAACCTTTGAAGGTTTCAGCACTGATTTTTGCAGCTTTGGCACTGACTATGAAGGAAGGCCAATCTTGAAATTGAGTGGACCCTGTCCACATACTGATGATTGGCAATAAGTTTGATTTGCACGTGTCAATGGTGACAGCATCAGGAGTTTCAAGAGGCATCTTCAGAGCTTCTCTTCGAAACCGTTCAATGTATTCCTCTGTAGATTCATTATTTTTCTGCTTGATTCTAATAAGAGCAGACATAGTCATGTCATTAAGCCCTTCATAGAACCTTTCAAGAAACATCTGTTTGAAGCCAGCAAATGAGGTAATGCTCCCATCTGGGAGACTTCTATACCATTCATAAGCCGTTCCCTTGAGACATCCAATAAATACCCGAGTAAGGAGGGCATCACTTGGTTGCAGTTGATCAGTCATCACTTCAAAGTGATTAATAAACTGACTTGGAGAAGTGGTTCCATCATAGAATAAGATAGTAGGAGGCTTGTATTTAGGAGGATATGATACTTGCTTCCATTCTATCGGATAAGGCTGCTTGATGCATAACCTTTGTAAACCATTATTCTGTTTGAATGCCTCGAATTGAGTTTTGAGATTCTTCAATTCTTCAGAGACAACTTTCGAAGATTGTGGAGTTGTGGCTTGTAGAGAATAGTTGGGAGGAGGAACAGCATTGTAAGCACTACCTCCAGCTCCAGAGAGACTAGGATTTAGTTGAGCTGGTCCAGGAGGATTGGATTGTACTGCTGGAGGAACTTGTACTGGACTTATATCAGTATCAATTGGTATGGCATTTGGTACAGTCTGTCGATTTTGCAACTGAGCCGTCATGAGTTCATACATCGACTTCATTGTGTCAGTCATAGACTTTATTTGCTGTTCCAAAGAAGCAATTCTTTGATCTTGAGGAGTCAAGGAAGAAGAAGGTTCATCAGTATTCCCATCAACCATGTAAGTCGTGACTGTATGAGGGATTATTGATGAACTAGTGGATGTTGTATGCTCTGAATCATTGCTTCGTGCATCAAAGTCAACTATAGGAGAATTACCCCCAGTAGGAAGAGGTGGGAAATTAGATTCTCCAAGAAATTCAGAATCAATTTCAGGGATCAAATTTTTTTGACTAGAAGCCAGGACTCTTGCTCTGGTGTTTCTATATACTCCATCTGGACTATCAACTCTACCCCCGGTGTCCCGAGAAGTCATGTTGACAGAGGCAAACAAAGGCTCATCTTCATCAGGCATAGGTTCATACTGAATCCTATTGAAGACAGACTGTCGTTTAGTTTGACATCTGTATTGCATTGTGGTTCTTGGCTGGAAGTCACATTCATGATCACCATGGTCTTGAACCGTTGATTGACATCTGCACTGAATTATGACTCTTGGATAGAAGTCACATTCAGCATGTTCCTTTGACATAGAATTACTCCTTCTCTTCTATTGAAGATATTCCCGTAAATCTGTTTGTGAAGATTGAGGAGTATACTTCCTGTTCTTGGGTCTTGATGGCTCTTGATTATACAAAGAGTGATTAATGTGAGCCACATAATTTCTTGCATACTCTGCATCTGGATCTTTTATCTTCATATCCAATTGGTATGGTTTCTTAACACCAGAAGTGCTGAGTTTTGTTCTTAAATCAGTGGAAGGTAACACATTAATTTTGGAAACATGGAGTTTTCCTTCCATTGATCTGGATATTTGCAGAGAAGGAAGAGTTGAACCACTCCTTTGATTAGGAGTTGGTAACAGACCCTCTTTAATGGACAGATTTTGTGCCCAATTTGAAGAAGTCATAGAAGAAGATATTTAAGGAATATTTCTTCTTAGACTCAATCAGATTTTGAGACATAGAATGTCCACAAGGAAGAGTAGTCAAAAGACCATCTCCTTTTCTTTGACTAACAAAAGTATCAGTCAAAGCTGTTCCTGAAGTAAAAACTACAGGAGCAGAAGAAACAACTAAAGAGTTATTCCTTTTCGAAGGAACTTTGTGTGGAAGACCACCCCCAGTTCTAGTAGAACTCGGTAAAGAAGAAGAGATAACTAAGGAGTTATTCTTCTCTGATGAAATACACGCTGAAACAGATTTGGCTAAGGAACCAGTACTGTTAGCGTGACTTTTAATTTTAGAATTACACGCTGGAACAGATTTGGCTAAGGAGCCAGTACTGTCAGCGTGACTGTTGAATATGGGATTGCACACTGGAATAGATTTGGCTAAGGAGCCAGTACTATCAGCGTGACTTTTAGAGTTGAATTTGCACGCTGGAACAGATTTGGCTAAGAAGCCAGTACTGTCATCGTGACTTTTAGGGTTGAATTTGCACGCTGGAACAGATTTGGCTAAGGAGCCAGTACTGTCAGCGTGACTTTTAGGGTTGAATTTGCACGCTGGAACAGATTTGGCTAAGGAGCCAGTACTGTCAGCGTGACTTTTGATTACTGTCATCTTCGAGCGCACAAGAGTGTGCGTGCTTGCAGTGGAGTTCTTGCCAGAGGTAGGAGTAGACACTGTGGCAGAGACTTCACCATTGACTGCCAACTGATTCTTAGGGACAGAGACAGAGTGTCCCTTCGACTTGGCAGTGATGATGGAGGCTGGAGTGGGCTTGCCACCCTTAGCCCGCTGCATTTCTTCATAGGCGAGTTGATCGAATTTGATCGTCATCACCTTCTTCGTCGAGCCGATTGACGAAGTGTCGCATTGAGTTGTTGCCATCTCAGAAGAGGAGATGGTTTTCCCCAGCAAAGTCGCCAATTTGTTTTCCATAAAGAAATTCTCTTTATTTGTTGTGTTTCTGGGAAAATTACAACTGTAGGAATCCAATCTAGAAGACGATCGCTTTATCCCTTGGACTATACGAAGAAGAAAAGCTCTCAAAATTTTGACAGTAGATATTAATGTATTTGTACAATGAATGAGAAAAAGAACTCTATTTATAGAGTCAAAAATAATAACTGAAAAGATAACTGTCTTCACAGCCTGTGCTTAGTTGAAAATCACGCAGGATTTAACATACGCAAGGTTGTGAGCAGTTACTGGACGTGGCCTGTAACTGTTAGACACATGGCAATCATGCATGAGTCGTGTGCAAGTTACAGGACACGCAGGCGAGAGATCAGTGGCATGGCTGCCACGTACTCCAATTTGATGAAATCCACGCAGACTTGTTGAAGACGAAATCCACGCGAACTCAGTGTAGAAAGCTTCAAAATCTATGCAAACTTGGGACAGGAAGCTTCAGGATCCACGCAGACTTCGAGGCAAAGAACTCGAAAATCCATGCAAACTTGAGGAAGAAAACTTCAGAATCCACGCAAACTTGAGATGAAGATCACAAATACACGCAGACTTGAGATAGAACTGCCAGCTGTCTTGATTCGGCGGGTCTCGACTGACACAAAATCTCTGACAGTAATTGCTTTGTCAGTCGCATTAAATGACAAGAAACCCTTTTGGTACGCCAACTCGACGAAGGCTGAGTCTTGCTGAAGAAGATTTCGAAAATCACGCAATAGACGGCGATGATCTCTCGAAGTCTGTGCATACGTGGCATACGAAGAGATATTCTTCGACTGTTGTGCTATCAGTCATAATTACTCTCTGACAAATGATGAGCTGTCTCCCCAGCGTGATTTGTTTATATTGTCTGGATCAACTGAGTGTGACTTTTGACTCTGTCTTGATCAACTCAGCGTGACTTTCATTTTTAAAGGCCTACAGCTACTACGCCAAAATACTTGGCCTTGAATCTGTCACTGAAGGTGGTCCAACGAACAGGGCGTCTTGCACCAACTTCTTCTGATGCCCACCAGTCGCGGGCAAGATCCTGAAGTACCAGTTTGACCTGATCAACCTTCTCATCATCTGGAACCTTGGCTGCCACAAGAATGGCTTTGATGTCTTGAATCCAGGCATCCGCAGTGATGGCATCCTCCGTGCCATCAAAATACCACGGGTTCAAGCGACGAAACCTTCCTGATGCTCCCGAGTCAGCCCCGACACTCCTCTCAAGAGCTAACTGAATCCCTTGGTTTAGCAACACGTTCTGCTCCTGCTGCCGAGTCTGTTGCTGTTGGTGAGTAACAAGAATCCCCCGGATGATCTCCAGGAGTGCTATGGCATCTGGTACTGCCGTCGCTGCTGGTGCTGCAGGAGTTTCAATAACCGGCGGCTGCACTGCCTCTGGTTCCATTTCTGCTTGCGCCTGTCCTGGGAAGGTTCTCTCCCCTGTTGCTGCCCAGTCGAGCCATGCTCTTGCTGCTCTTCCTCATGGGCCTCACCCGCTACTGAGAATGAAGCACCCCTATAGAGAAAGATATAAGATTATCAAGTCCGAACGAGGAAGATTTCGAGGATGCAAGTCAGGTTAGAGATCAAGGCAAGGACAGAGAATTCGAAACGGAATTTCAAGGGGAACAAGTTTTGATTGAGACTCCTAATAATTCGCAATACCCCACAAGTCTGAAAATCTGACCTGCATGGGCCACCACTAAAACCTTGTCATGCCCCAGTACTGAAATACGGAGACGGACTAGGCCAGCTACTCCATATGAGGTACGTAACGTCATACGGCGATCGTGGCTGTCGAGAGACTAGGGGGTACATGCTACAATCAAGTCTCCTATGGTCCCACAGAGTTCTATGTCTCAATCAATCAAGTCACATCAGCAATTAAATGAACATTAAAGATAAAGCAGTAAGGCGTCCCCGACGCTTCATCAAAATGGTCATGAGAGACTAGCTTTATAATTTAGCTATCTCAGAGAGTCAGAAGTACAAAATTATACACAGCTGCAGTCTGTTTAATTACAATTATGTACTGACACCAAAATATCGAGTAATCCGGCTAACAGGTGCCGGTGGCTAAACGCCGCAAAAGTATAAGCAGGAGTGGTGGAGAAGAAACCCACTCGAGTCCCCGAACCGCCATGCTCCTAGTATGCACCATGGATGTCAGGGAGGAAGATCGTGTCCTCTGGCTCTGCTACGAGATCTGGCCAAACAAAACCAGCGGGGTCAGCCCCGAATAGCAAGTACCGCCAAAGGGGCACAAGAGTTAAGATTAAAAACCCAGTTAATAGAATGATTGATAATAGTAATACTTATGCTACTATTATAGGGTAGCGCAACATCTTCGAACCCATATGGCACCCTTACAACCAAACAAGGACAAAAGGTGCCGCATGGAGTCGGGACGTGTCGTACTCTATAACATTCACATAAGTTAAAAGATATAAACAATAAAATCTCCTGATCGTGACTTCGGTCGATAGCCTATCGCAGCACAATAACCAACCCAACAATCAAACAAGAACATGGGTTGGATCATGCACCATGATAGACCATGTTCCCCAGTCATTCACAGAAGTAGCACTTCACAACCAGAATATGTCTTCCGTTCATAACTTCGGTCCACAGCCTATTATAGTACGATAACCAACCCAACAATCAAACAAGAACATTGGTTGGATCACGTACCATGACAGCCCGCTTCCCTCAGTTATTCACGGAAGGTAATAGGATACAAGCAAGTCATTTTCACGGCCAATCAAGTCTACGAGTTTCGAGTGGGACGAGGTTATCCTCGTATCATGTTATTAGAAAATCCTCAGATCGTATCTTTCCAGCAAGGCTAGCCCACCCAGGGGTTCGCGTAGACAGGTATGATTGGGCACAGGTCCCTCGCAAGGCCACCTTGCTAAAACATATAATATATAGCAGGAATTAATCAGATACAGTCATCCACTCGTTGAAGATGACACAGTATCCGTGGAGACCAGCCGGCGCGTCAAGACAATATCTCAAGACGGCTGGTGTAACACGATCTCGAGATTCTGCCCTCCCCATGCATCTAGTATATTTAGTTGCCTAATTTAACCCTAGGTGAAATCTTGGACTCATATGCTGTGGCCTGCATGATTATCCTCCTAAAGTCGTACTTTAGTACGAGTACCCCAAAGAGGATCCATGTCAATCAGTATGTCAACATGTGCTACCCTCCTTAGTGTAATGCATCATTGCAAATACGCCACGTGGAGTTACGAGTCATTTGTCGAGCATGAACAAGAACTGGGACATTCAGGTACATGTATCAGGTAGGAACTCTTTGTTCTCCGGGGTCACATTTGTGCTCATATCATGCTCGGGACAAAAGGCGTAAGGATATAAAATGGGCATATAGTATCTAATAAAATATCAAAAGCGTACGCACAAAAAAACATGCACGCTCAAGGGGTGAAAAGTCACGTAGGCTCACTCAAGGCAGCGTGCGTGAAAAGTCACGCAGGCTCACTCAAGGCAGCGTGCGTGAAAAGTCACGCAGGCTCACTCAAGGCAGCGTGCGTGAAAAGTCACGCAGGCTCAAGGAGAGAGAGCTGCGTGAAAATTCACGCAGACTCAAGGAGAGAGAGCTGCGTAAAAAGTCACGCAGACTCAAGGAGAGAGCTGCGTGAAAAGTCACGCAGACTCAAGGAGAGAGCTGCGTGAAAAATCACGCAGACTCAAGGAGAGAGAGCTGCGTGAAAAGTCACGCAGACTCAAGGAGAGAGCTGCGTGAAAAGTCACACAGACTCAAGGAGAGAGCTGCGTGAAAAGTCACGCAGACTCAAGGAGAGACACGCTTCCAATAGGAAGCGTGCTCAAATAGGAGCACACTGCTCACTGTCTTCTCCAAACAGCAAGAACACCATGGCTGAACCCAAGCTTCAAAGCATCATAACTTGGCCATACGAACTCCAAATCCAGATTTCCAAGGTTCCAACTTGGGTGAAACTGAATGCTCTTCCACATGGAAGCATCAAAAACCCATAAAATCCAACTAAGTTGATCAAACCATGCAAAATCCGAAAATGATTAAAACTTAGATCTACAAAAATCAAAGCTTCAAACTGGAAATTTCTAAGTTCTAAACTAGTATAGATTGAGGAGAAGAACATGTTTTGGCAAATAGTTTGTAAGAAAATCATTGACAAAGTTATGGATCCATCTCTTGAGCAAGTTGGTACTTGCCTTGGTTGGTGGAGGAAATAAATGAGAGGAAGTAAATGAGAGGAGAGAGAACGAGATGAGTTATATATAAAGATCTTGGACCCATGGGTTCATGATGAACCAAAGGGTTCATGATGAACCATTGGTGAACCAAAAATAGGTTACCCAAATGAGCCAAAACTGTAGGCCCAAATGCAGAAAATAAATTAGGAAATAATATTTTGTCGAATATTTTTGGGAAATGCATGAAGAAATATTGCATAATAAATATCGTATAAATTCAAGGTAAATATAATTTATCGGTTTACGTATTAAAATACGTATTCCAGGATCGGGGAGTGACAGAGTCCACGAGCGTGACTCGACAGCGAGAGATCGTAGTGCGTATCGAACTCTAGATAGAACAATTAAAATAAAACGTGCATCAAATGCACGAGTCGCTGTCGAACATCGAAATACCACAACGACGAGCGCCTCGGTGCACAAGCCATAAGAACATGGGATAATTGTATCGGCAAGTGCCTCGGTGCATGAGTCGTTCATGCCCCCAAGCATGAGTTAGAAGGCTACAACATTAAAAGACAATTGAGGTAATTGTCCTAGTACACGAGCTATGAACATTGAACACTAAGACATAGAACATGAAAATACGGCATCGAGACGTGCATCGAATGCACAACTCGAAGTATAGAGAATAACTATATCAAATCGTGCGTAGGTGCACGAGACTTATAAAAGATGGCTTCGTTGCGAAGAAGAGAACGGTTGTGGCACGAATGTGACGGAACTATTGAATGTTGCACGGTGCCTTCAATATGTTTATGGCCTTCGGGGTGTTCGTTGATGAACATTGAGTTGGGGCATTGTGCCAATGGAAATAGAGATAGACGAATTGCTTGGTTGTATGAAAATAAGACGCGTTACATGGTCAAATAAACTTAAAAATATATAGCCCGTGCACGGGTATGTGAAGGCTCCCTCGAACGTAGTACGCTAGGGCGCTGGGATTGTTCAACCTAGGAGGGATGCATTTGAGAAAGTCGGTATTGATAGTGCACTCATTATGACGGCTTACGACCTGCTATTGATGTGATAAGCCATTTACCGAGTAATTCGGGGTCCTCCGGATAAGGGATTAGCACTCTCAGACGGAGCGATCACCGTCTTATATATGCGATTTGAAAAATATAAGTCCATTCTGGCTTGAAATTCCATTGACCTTCATATAGTTTAAAGAACGGTGGGCCAAAAGTGTAGGCACATAGAGATCCTGCACAGAGATCACTTATAACATGACAGGAAAAGATGGTAGGCGTATTCCCCTTGCGTTGGTGCAAGGGCGAGTGCGTCGATGTTGGTAAGAAGTCTCACCACGAATGAAAATACGAGATTGCTATATGTTGCTTGCCTGTTTGCTTACAAGATTTAAACATAACATGCTTTCCATGATAACATGCTTTACCGCTTTCGAATATGCCATGAAACCTATCCTAAGGCAAATATAAAAAGATCACAAGTTAAGCTGCATGATCCATATATCTACTTAATATCGGTTTAGTAAAGTGGGTCTCTGATCAGTACGCGAGAGGATTAGTACTGATCTCCTACCAGATTGCTTACAGGTTCAGGAAAACATCTGCTCGCAGCGAAGCTTCGCTCGAACGCGTTGAGGCATGGAATGCTGTAGTATATTGAGGCGTACGACCACATTGACGCTCGGACTTGCAACAGAATGATGCGGCCGAGATATAGAAGACATGATGCTAGAATCATGAAATCCTTTGTGGGCAAGAGAGAACCTGAGTGTTGTAGTCGATCTGGCAAATTCAGTTGGGCTATTGAAAGTCTTTGTAACCTCAGTTCAATTATTAATAAAGAGAATTGTTTCATATACTTTATTTTTTCTGCTGCTAATATCAAATCAAAGATAACTATTTGAGAACTTATCATCTTGCCATGTACGAGTGCAACAACAGACTCGTACGGCATCACGTCCCAGCGAGGACGAACAAATCGGATAAATTGATGCGAGGACGAGCGATTTTCTGGGTCGGGGCGTGACAAATTGGTATCAGAGCTCTAGGTTCAATTTTCTCAGGATGCTCGCTTCGTTTCAATTCCAAAGAGTTGCCCACCACCAATCAAATCACTCTTGACTCTACTCGATGTCGCACTGGATGTTCCATACAATGAGTCTAATACAACTCGTATAATTTTGCCGTATGTGTTTTGGAATTTACATGATGTTTGCTAAAAATGTTACGAAATGTTTGTTGCATCGAGTGTAACGAGCCGTGAAATATTTGTTGCTGCATGTGCAACAAGTCATGAGTGGAGATATTTGTTGTTTCAATGCAATAGTCAATATAAGAAATATTGGTTGCATCGATATAATGAAAGTCGTAGAATATTACTGTATCAATTGCAACAAGTTGAATTGTGAATGATACGTTGCAATGAAAATGAATGTTGATATCGAATATGTTGAACAGATTCGAGTATTGGCTTCGGGTGTCGGGAATAAATCTTTGCAGGAGGTGCAACAGATGTCGAAAACGAATCATTGCACAAGATGCAACGGAAGGAACTAAAATCATAAATCGATAGAAACAAATCAGTTTGGTTGCGCACCGAACATGTGTTGGCAAATAAAAATATTGGTCAAGTTGTGTCGAATTTTGATTAATCAAAAGTTACGGTTGTGATCGGTATGATCACTGCAAAAATTGTGAGTTGGAATAAACAGTTGGTTCATACCGAGTATGATGCGAAGAAAATGACTTATTTTCTGACTGGTATATGCTATACCACCTATGCAATGAATAACTCAATTCTCAGTGATATATGCTATACCACTTGTGCAATAGATTGCATCGACGCGTTGTGAAAATTACGGAAGATTTGTCCATAACGAACGGAAGAGTACCGAGACTCGATTGAAAATTTGTATGACGGTATGTTGATGCAAGTGTTCTTCGATAATCAGTTGGAACGATAGGGCGGGGAGTCGTATCAATGAATGATACATCGGACGAAAATTTATAAGTCGGTCGAATGACCAAGACTAACGAAATGATTATGTCTTGAGGCAATAGTCGGATCGGTCGGATAGTAAACTCGAAGTTATGAAGAGTCGCACGACTTGCGAGCTTGATTAAAAAAATTAGTCAATGTGATTTGTAATCGGATCGCGCGACTTACGATCTCGATAAAAATATTAGTCGATACGAATTGTAATCGAATCGCACAACTTGCAAACTTGATAAAATATTGGTCTATGCGAATTGAAATCAGATTGCATGAATTGTGGCTCGATGAAAATGTTGGCAATACGAATTGTAATCGAATCATACAAATTACCAACCCGGTGAAAAAGTTGGTTGATGCGGATAAATTGTGCCTTAGAGAAAGTTGGTTATGTTGCGGCGAAACTCATTTAAGTACGACTGAAACACGTGAAACTTAGAGGGATGATCGTCTAACTCGAGGGTTCGATGTTGGATAATTGGTAACTCGGTTACGCGATCAAGTATAGCGGGATGCGGTGAATCAAAAAATGAGTTGATGCGTATGAAAAAGTTCGTCAAGGACTTGAATGTATGCAATACGAGCTAAGTCGATGCTGATACAGATTCAAAGTTGAGCCTCGCGCTATCAAAATTGATATGACCTACGTAAGAAAACGTAAGCACAATATGAGAACACAAAATGGGGTAAGGCTACGATATTGAGATTTTCGAAAAAAGCAATACGGAAGTGTTAAACTGGTTGATCGTAAACTTGTGATTGATTAGGATGAGATTATAAAGTCATCGATGATTATTTTGATGCGTATCACATCTCGGGTGTCGACCGTGGATAGAAAGACTCGAACTCTATACGAGTAGATGTTTCGTGAATTACAAAATTATCAACGGTAGTGCATGAATTATTCAGAGGATAGTTGCGCATCAGTAGTGCCGATAGAAATAGTTTTGTCCGAATTTGGGTTAGTTCCATAGAAATAGTTGGAACGTGATTTGGCTCTGAAATAAAATATAGCATGGTTTATAGTAACTGTCCTTTGTTAATGATCTACAATTATCTAACGTAGCTTCGGGACAGCTGACCCCAAAAGATATGACTATAAAATCAAAATAAATATTATAGACCCATAAGATGACCCATATGATATCACAAATGGAATTGCGTCGAGAATAAATGAAATATGGTGCATGTTGATGATAAGTCTAGGCAATTTTGAGAATAACTTACGAGTTATGTCGTTAGATTTGGATTCACCTTGCAATTGAGCTTGCGTGAATCAAACTTATATTCGATGTTGCGAGACGGACAAGTTTGGAATTTGGCTAGGAATTTTCTACTCGATAGGAATTGAACGTAAGATACATCGTAGAGACCTTTGTGTCAAAGCCATTGTTGCCTTTGAGCACCGTCGCCTTGCATTAAACTTCTAGGTCAGAAAGACCGTTACCTTTGAGCACCGTCGATTTTGAGTTGCTTAGAGAGAATTTAAGCACGGTGTCTAGGTAAGTCACCTAGCGGGCATGGTCCTGGATGTTGATGCTTTTGCAAGTCAACAAAGGAAAGATCATATCGAGATGAGTTTGGCTTCGGAAATAGTTGGACAGAGACTTCGAATGCAAGGCGTTGAGAAGACTCGTTGCGATCGAATGCGCGACAGCTTGATGTGACACATAGAATTTATAGTCAGTACGAAAACTTTTAAAATGAAAGATGCGATCTTTGAATCGCAGCACGTGTTGTGACTTTGTTAAATGAATCACGCATGTATCGAATATACATATGCGATAAAATTTCGAGAATAGTCACTAAAGATAGGTCCGATCGAGCATGAGATGGCAAGCGTAGGATTAAAATTTATCTGTCAGCTTTGTTCCAATTTTTTACTACTGGGTTTGGCTGAAATACATATATTTTTGGGACGCCTTGAATATGTGTACGATCCAAATCAAACTGTATACTAAATTCAAATTGAGGTGCAAGAAAGACTGAAAGTTAATGAAAGCTTGCACGAGTGTTTGAAACGGAACAACGATAGTTGGGTGAGATCGTAAAACGATCTAGAAAACACTTGAACTGAGTGCTGGTTTTGGTTCGAGAACGAACCTTGTTTTGAGTGGTATATTATGTAATGACCCACTCCACACGGTGCACTACGATAATTCGTTGACTCGAAGAGTTATATTGATCCGAGAAATGTATCGAGTCAGATCGATGTAAAGAGTTACGTTAGCCCAAATGAGAAAATATTGAGTCAGTTTGAAGATTCTAAGAAATTGAATTGATGTAACGCACAAGTCCAATTCGAACGAATATTGATTTTAGTTGGTTTCGTGTGCAGGCTATATGTTTACGCTGAAATATATGAGGTCGATATTTTGTCTTATTTGCAATGGTGTCTGCAGAACCGAATCACTACCTTGCAACGAACTGAGGCATAGGCACAGTTAGCCAAATCAATTGGATAATTCAACGAAGTACAAACTGTTCGAATAGCTAAGATAGAAGAGTTGGCTGTGCAACAAAGTTATAAAATCGAGCTGCATCGGCTCGGCAAAACAACAAGGCATATCGGCTCGGCAAAACAACAAGGCATAAGGTGGGAGGACTTTTACCATTCTTTCCTACTCCGTCATACCTAGTAAAATGTACCGTTGTATGCTAAGTTATCCCATCGAGTCCATGGGCATAGCTCGAAGGAGAGAGATCGTAGTGCGTGTCAAACTCTAGATAGAACAATTGAAATAAAATGTGCATCAAATGAATAAGTCGCTATCGAACATCGAAACACCGCAACGGCGAGCGCCTCTGTGTGCAAGCCATAAGAACATGGGATAACTGTATCAGCAAATGCCTCAGTGCACGAGTCGTTCGTACCCCCGAGCACGAGTTAGAAGGCTAGAACATTGAAAGACATTTAAGGCGAGAGCCCTAGTGCACAAGCTATGAACATTGAACACTAATACATAGAACATAGAAATATGGAATCGAGACGTGCATGGAATACACAACTCGAAATATGGAGAATAACAATATGAAATCGTGCGTAGGTGCACGAAACTTATGAAAGATGGCTTCATTGGGAAGAAGAGAACAGTTGTGGCACGAATGTGACAAAAGTGTCAAATGTGGCATGGTGCCTTCGAAATGTTTATGGCCTTCAAGGCGTTCGTTGATGAACATTGAGTTGGGACATTGTGTCAATGGAAATAGAGATAGGCAAATTGCTTGGTTGTATGAAAATAAGATGCGTTGCATGGTCAAATGGGCTTAAAGATATATAGCCCATGCACGGGTATGTGAGGCTCCCTCGAACGTGGTATGCCATGACGCTGGGATCGTTTGGCCTAGGAGGGATGCATTTGAGAAAGTCGGTATTGATGGTGCACTCATTAAGACGGCTTGTGACTTGCTATTGATTTGATAAGCCACGTACCGAGTAATTGGGAGTCCTCCGGATAAAGGATTAGCACTCTTAGACGGAGCGATCACCGTCTTAAATATGTGATTTAAGAAATAAAAGTCAATTCTGTCTTGGAATGCCAGTGACCTTCATATAGTTTAAAGAATAGTGGGTCAAAAGTGCAGACACACAGAGATCCTGTACATAAATCACTTATAACATGATAGGGAAAGATAGTTGGCGTATTTCCCTTGCGTCGGGACAAGGACGAGTGCGTTGATATTGGTTAAAAGTCACGCCACGAATCAAAACACGAGATTGCTATATATTGCATGCCTGTTTGCTTACAAGATTCAAACATAACATGCTTGCCATGACAACATGCTTTACCGCTTTCGACGATGCCATAAAACCTATTCTAAGGAAAATATAGAAAGATCACAAGTTATGCTGCATGATCCATATATCTACGTAATGTCGGTTTAGTAAAATGGGTCTCTGATCAGTACGCGAGAGGATTAGTACAGATCTCCCACGAGATTGCTTGCAGGTTTAGGAAATGATCTGCTCGTGGCGGAGCTTCGCTTGAACGTATTGAGGCATGGAATATCGTAGCGTATTGAGGCGTGCGACCACATTGACGCTCAGACTTGCAATAGGATGATGCGGCCGAGATATAGAAGACACGATGTATGGAACTGTGAAATCCTTTTTGGGCAGGAGAGAACCTGAGTGTTGTACCCAATCTGGCTAATTCAATTGGGCTATTGAAAGACTTTGTAACCTCATGTCAATTATAAAAGAGAAAATTGTTTTGTATACTCTGTTTTTTTGCTGCTAATATCAAATCAAAGATAACAATTTGAGAATATGTTATCTTTTCTTGTACGAGTTCAACTCTCGACTCGTACGGCATAACGTCCCAACGAGGACGAACGATTTGGATAAATCGATGCGAGGACGAGCTATTTTCTGGGTTGAGGCGTGACAAAGGTAAAATGCAATAACGAGTAATATTATTCTTTTTTTTACTTACTTGTATTTGTAGTGATATATATATATATATATATATATATATATATATATATATATATATATATATATATATATATATATATATTTGTGAGTTCGAAGCCTGCTAAGAATATTGCTGGATGTATGTCACTTATTCAGGTAAGAATAAAATTTTAGAGGAAGATTCGTTAAATATGTACATAATTTCTTTTCTTTGTACTAATACAATATTATTTCTATTAAAGGATTGGTCCTACGAGCATTTCTCCATTGGTAGGCCTGTCACAAGCATGACTAGTGATGTTGGAGTCCTTCTGATTGCTATGTGATGGACTAGAGATGTGGTGGATTAGAAACATTGTGGGTACAAGGTAGTACAAATTTATCGTGACCAATTTTATACACTAAAGTATAATAAGGTAATTATTTAACTATCATGTCAATATTATAAAAATTATTAGTGTTATCATTATAGCCAAACATCGTATCAAATTGATACATTGTCATCAAATAGGCTACATGGATACCCTACACATGCCAAGAAGATGCTTTAAAAATAAAAAGAATATCGTTTAATCTTAGTTTGCATAGTGCTTATATTATATACGACCGGTACACCATGTATCATCCGACAGACCGTATTCTTAGACAATTCGGGATGAGACAAATAATTTTTGATGATCCACCTTTTATGAGTTATAGTAAAGCTAATGCAATTCATAGAATCCATAACATTATTGTTGATTGGAATAGTCAGTATGAGAATTATAGTGTGAGGAACATGTCTCCGCAAATAGCAGCTTTGGATGAATGCAAGTTCTAACTCACTACTTTTTTGACTAACTGATTAAATGCAAATAATGTGCTAAATTTTCGTTCGTATTATGCAGACCATGGCGACTTTACTTATAGGATGGTGGGGAAGCCTCGTATGAGCAACATAGCATACATATTTGAAGAGCCAAGGTTCAAGTGTAGAGCCATAGATGATTCTAGTATTCGCAACAACCAGAGAGTTATGGGTGGCCGGGAGGTCGAGAGATTATGTAGGACCTTGTGACTCGTGTTGATCTACTGGTTCTTGGATGGGAGCCTGAAATTCCTACAGTACATAAACGTATTCTACCAGACTATCCAGCTGGCACTGTTAGTCGGAGACAATTCCGACATCATAGGAAAGACGGCCGAGAGGTCTCTAATCAACAGTTTGTTGGAGAGATCCCTAGTCAGCAGTACGATGGAGAGGGCACTAGTCATAGTACCCTGGAGAGAATATTTTTCTACACTATGCCGGAGAGGGTACTAGTCAGCAGTATGCTGGAGAGGGCACTTCATCAACTTTTCAGCCATAAGACCAGCAGTTCTCGATTCTGGCAGCGAGTCTTTTTGTAGATATGTATCATACCTAATTCCGAAAGAGGGGTATTTGTGCCATTTCAATAATTTTTGATAATTGTATTAGTGATGTAATATTATATATATATATATATATATATATATATATATATATATATATATATATATATATATATATATATATATATATATATATATATATATATTTTTATATATATATATATATATATATTTTATATATATATATATATATATATATATATATATATATATATATATATATATATATATATATATATATATTGGTTGTGTGCTAGCTAATTAGAATAGACCATGTGATTAGTTGGTTAGTGGACTAGCCTATTTATTAGACTTGTGTTAGTGGACTCAATTAGACTTGACATGACACTAGAGCCCAACAATTGGATTGACACTTGGACCAACACTTTGGACTATGCCCAATTAGACCCAATTAGTCATTCCATTTAATGAATATAGATCAGTTGTCACTCTCCGTTCCCAGAATACGTATTCTAATATGTGTACTGCTCGAATGTATTTATTTAATATTTATCATGTATTATTTTGTATTTAAATTCCTTTAATTTTACGCTAATTAATTTTTTGCATTTTACTTTCTGCTTTTATTCTCTGTTTTAGCTTGCTTAGGTTCGGCCTAGGTTGGTTTATTTTCGGGTTTATGATGGTTCATCATGAATCGAACCCAACACCCCCATTTAAGCCCCATCCCCTTTCTCTCTTTTTATTACTTCTTCTCATTACTCTTCCTCTTCCTCATAACTCTCTCCACCTACCAAAACCCATAGACAAGTACATCTTGCTCCATATGAGAACCCATATTTTTATGGTTCATTTATCTCCCTCTCGTGATCTTAAGAGAGTTTAGAACTTGGCATTTTTTATTTTGAAGTCTTATTTTTAGTAGATCTAAAAATTGCTATTTTTTGGATTTCAGTGGTTTTGATCTGTCAAACTTTCTTATTTCCAAGTTTTGTTCATTCCAGATTGTTGAGGTTGTGTTATACGCCATTCTGACCCATGGAAACCCTATTTCTGGCTTGGAATGAAGGTTCCATGGGAATTGGAGTTCAGGAGGAACTCTACGCACACGTTGTTACGTGTTAGCGTAATATTGAGTTTTACGCACACGTTGTTACGTGTTAGCGTAATATTGAGTTTTACGCGCACGTTATATGTGTCCGCGTAGTGCCGAGCTTTACGCCCCCGATCACTCGTGTCAGCGTAAAACTGTTTTACGCAAGTCTACTTGACTTGGCGTATTCTTGTTTTACGCGCACAGCGTTTCAGGCGTAAAACTTGACTCTTTACATGAGCAACTTTTACGCGTGGCTCGATCCTTTACGCATGCAATGTTTTACGCGCACAGTGTTTCCTGCGTAAAACTCTAATCTTTTTGAGCGTACTCCTTGGCTCGGCGTAAAACCAGTTTTTACGTGCAACTTGTTCCTTTATTTGAGCGTACTTTCTTTACGTGCGTATTTGTCTTAGCGTAGAGCTTGGCGTAACCCGGTGGTCTTAGCGTAAAACTTTGGCGTAGACTAATCATGGTATAAACTAGCCTTGGCGTAATCCAACCTTGGTGTTCCTATTGCTTTATACTTTATTCACTTTATGTTGGCATGATAATTCTCCCATTATATCCTTACGCCTTTTGGCATGAACTTGATATAATCATGATATGTTAATATTTTCTTTAATATAGATTGTTACGTGGAATGTACCATGTATCGTGAATTGATTTATAGATACCCCGAATGACTGGAATTTAACCCTGAGAGTTGAAGACTCGACCGTACTACATAATAGTTGACTTTCATGCCTTGTTACGAATTGACATTGATTGTTATCTTGACTAATAATTGATCATGCGTTCCTAGTTGGAACTAAGAGACTGGCTAGTCGTCGTATTGAATTGAATGAATGAGACACGTTCATATTAATTATGAACTATTATAATCGATTGGCCGATCCCGAGTATTGACATACAGACACATGCAGGCTTCAATTTATTTATTTATTTATTTATTTATTTATTTTACAAAAGCAGCATGTGTACTTTATGGTCAAGGTATGATTATTTTGTGGTTAGTTTTGACTGTTGCATTACGCTATGTAAGACCTACAACCTAACCGCACGGGTATCGTTGTAGAGTTGGACATATCGTACTTTGTACAGAAGGTACTTATTCTGAATAACCATGATCCACGGCATGAGATTTCACTTAACATAGAGGCTATTAAGTTAAATAAAATAATGATTGCATGGAGAGAATGGATTCCCGAGTTCTTACATGGCAGCCTTTTTTGGGACTATTAAGTGCCCGACAGGCCGGCTGGTTCCCACAGATACTGTAAATCTGCCACACGGGTAGGGAGCAGTATTTGCTTATATTATTTATTGTATATTGTATATTGATGACGGGCGTCCCGCCGGGACTCGTCTAATTCATGATTGGTGTAATTGATTGACTGGATAGACTAGCCTTGTTTGCACATAGTAAGAACTGAGGAATCCTTATTGCATAATTCCAAGGTAACTTGGAACTCACAATAGCAAGCCGTAGTAGTTGTATGGCCGTTTAAATTGATTTGTTTGTGTACTATACCTACTCTATTTACTAACTGAGATGATCAGAATGTCAGGGCACGACGGGTCAACTTCTGTCCTTGTTTGGTTGGGAAGTTGGCTTGAAGTGTCGTGATGTTGTATGAATCCCAGTAGCAAGCAGAGACCTATGTATTATATCCTTAACTCTTATCACTGGTTTTAATTCTCATGTCGTGTTTCCTTGTGGTACTTACTATTAGAGGTCTAACCTCTCTGGTTTTGTATGACCAGATTTAGAGCCGGTCCCCGAGGATTCAGCTTACTTCCACATCCAAGATGGTCAATACTAGAGGATTGATCGCAGGAGGACTCGAGTGGGTTCCTTACTTCCCCGTTCGTTTTGTTATTTACTTTATACTTTGTCGTTTGGTACCGACATGTTAGTCGGATCGTCTTATATTTACTTTTGCATAATTGTAACTAAGTCATGCTGCAGCTGATAAACAATTGTGTATACTTTGCTACATCATCTGGCTATGTTTTGTAAAGCCAGATATCAAGAACATTTTGACTGAGCGTTTGGGACGCCTTACTGCTTTATCTTATATGTTCTCTATTTACTGTTTCTTGTTTGAATGATTGAGACAATAGATGTGAAGTGACCATAGTGAGACTTTCATGTAGTATGCACCCCCTTGTCTTTTAGACAGCATTGATCGTATTATACGGTATTCATCTACCTGTAATACGTAGCTGATCGAGTCATTCTCCCGCTCTCCAGTATTCCGGTTCTGGGGCATGACATCAGTCTATTTACCAAATTAGAATTCGAGGCTTCCATAATTATACTAGCCTTCATGACAAGCTTGGAGGGACATATAGGACAATTTCTATTGCATGGAGAGGCTACATGGCCAGCTCTATTTGAGAGGAGAGGACTCTCTCTCTCTCTCTCTTCATTTTTATTTATGCCATGTATTCTCCATTTGGTGTTCTTTCCCAAATTGATCCATCCCTCATTAATTCCTCTCAATTCTACTTCAATTCCTTCCTAATTCTCTTTATTCTCATTTCTTGGAGGAGCCTAGGAGCTTGGTGGCTAGGAGCAACATAAGAGGAGGCTAATTGTTAGGAGTTTGTGTTCGGATCGTGTCCATTGAGCTTTGTATTGGGAATCCATCTCCCAATAGGTATACATCTCAATTTTTCCTCTAATTAGACTCTAATTGTTCAATTTGACCACTAGAAATCTACCCATGGACTAGGACTACCTATAGGAGGAAGCATTAGGCTCTAATGACCCTTTATGTGAAAGTTATGTTGAGATTTGTGCCCAATTTGGGGAAATTCCAATATTGGTGTAACAAGTGCTTGTCATTTGGTAATCTAGATATATTTAGAGTTAGTTTAGTTGTGTGTGTCTGGATCTGTGTCCACAATTGGATACGAGAATCATGATACGGTAGGACACAGAGTCATTTTGGAGGTTTTCTTTCGACACTTGTGGCATACATATCTAATTCTCCATGACACATTGTAATAGCTATATATTGTTCTAATTAGGCTTTAATTAGGATATTTGACTTGCTCATGTGATTTGGGTAGAGTCGAACAATGTTTGTTATAGGTATCTTGGACGTATCACAAGAATATCGTAGATTGATGCGATACTAGTGTCGTGCACACCAAGTGTTTAGTATAGTACACATAAGTGAGTGTCATATGTATCATATAGTGTGGATATGTATATGTGTGTATCATAGGTAAGAGAGTGATTAGAGCATCAATTAGATGAGTGTGTGTGTGTGTGTGTTTGTGTGTGTGTGTGCACATTCATGTAGTGTGTGTGTGAGTGTGTGTGTGTGTGTGTGTGTGTGTGTGTGTGTGTGTGTGTGTGTATGTGTGTGTGTGTGTGTGTGTTTGTGTGTGTGTGTGTGCACATTCATGTAGTGTGTGTATACATGTGTGTGTGTGTGTATCTCTATGTCTATGGATAGATGTGTGTGTATTTATATCTAGAAATATGATTGTGTAGATATATAGATAAATATGTATGTATATATATGTAGAGATAGATATGTGTATGTATGTATGTATGTATAGAGATGTGTGTGATGGAGTGTGGTGTGGTGAGTAGATAGGAAGAGGGGGCAGTAGCACGTGCCAGTTGGAGATAGGGGCTCGGGCTAGTTAGTGATGAATGGGGGTTAGCAGCAATAGTAGTGAGCTACCTGTGCATAGCTTTGCACATAGCAAGTTGTAACAACATGTAACACAAACATTAAGACAACAGTAAAAATGGGTGGAGTTAGAGCTGCAGCGAGCAGTATCAGTACTGCAGGCCAGGTAACTGGGGTTTACAGAGGAAGGGTGTAGGTAATTGGAACCATAGCTGCTGCAGTAGCAGCAATTAGAAAGAAAACCTCCCTGTGCAGTACAAAAAAGTGTCCACTACACTCATGGGTAGAATGAAATAGCAATGTGCATCAGTAGAAGAGAAGGGAGGACAACAACAGCTACTAGCTACCTTGTGAAGCAACAGCAGTAGCAACATATTGCTACCTTGAGTGCATCACAGCAGCAGTTGGAACTGCACAAGACAGTAGCAACTTGGAAAGATAGTAGCAGTCACTGTTATGCAATAAGTAGCAGTGAGCAGTAGGGGAAGAAGCAGTAGTAGCTAACAACCTAGTAGAGGGTTCGATCTAAGGGGGATCCGCCACCAGAAGGCAGGGCAGAAGCAATAGCTACTATTTTGCATAACAAACAGCACCACAAGCAGTCAAGACTGCTAGATAATGTAGTGTGAGTGTGTGTGTGTGTGTGTGTGGTAGTGAAGGTAGAGAGTTATGAGCGTATGTGTCATGTGAGGGTGAGTGTAGGGTGTGGCATGATATGTGGTAACCTAGTATTACCAAGGTAACGAGTATTACCTTAAGATATTGACATAGGTGGTGGAAATGTAAATAGGTAAGCCATGGGTACATAGAGTATAGGTAACATTGGGTAATTGTGCATACCTAGGATATGGGTACATATGCATACATGGTATAGTAGGGTATATTGTAAATCCCCTGGATTTTAGGGTTCTTTAAAAAAAAACTAAAAGTAAATTATTTTCAATAAATAATTTTATTGTAATTAGATTTGATCATTAAATGTTCTTTTTCGTGACTATGATTTTTGGAGCACCAGTGATGTCAATCTCTCGAAACTTCCTATATGAGTTTTATAGTAAGCAAGATTATATTCATTTTGATATATCATGCCCACTCAAACTTGTTCTCTTGCATTCTATTTATATCACGCAAATTTCTGGTCAATTTAGGCCGTTTGACCATCTAGAGTAAAACTTGACCGAACTTCCAATTTAATTTCGGGGCTTGACATCGATCCAACCTAAGTAACCCAATATATGGTTTTGACCTATTCTGAGCCTACTACACACATGCCACTTGTGTGCCATCCAATTGAGCTCCCGTATGCAACTATTTCATCAATGATCATACATGATCAAAATTGTAGTCATGATCGTACCTAACCCAAACCTAACCAAATCTAACCCAAGCCACCCAACCCAAGTGCATGAGACCCCCTTCTTTTATTTTTTGTTATTACTAATATTTCTATTTATACATATGTTATTGTAACTAAGTTAGAATGGGTAAATCAATATATATATATATATATATATATATATATATATATATATATATATATATATATATATATATATATATTTGAATACTAGAATTTATTGAAAAGGCAGGAAACAGCAGGGAGCCAACTGGCTACGATTCGAATTTCGAACGAAATTCGAACGACAAAACAACAAACAGGCAAACACCAAAATAAGAAAAACAAAACAGCAAAACAGCAAAAAAGAAGGGGGAGCGGGCCGCACTCCCGATGGATCCTCGGAACGCGCGCCCACACTGCTTGAGGCAACCACGACGATCTGCCCGAGGAGGACAGCGCCCAAACCGAGGAGACGAGCGAAACGCAGCCCGAGGAGGGGCCTCGGCGGCTGGGCCTCGGCGAGGTGGGCCACGGCGGTAGAGCCGCGGCGAGGGGGCCACCACCGGTCCGCCGTAAAGGAGGAGGAGGGGGAGGCGCCAGGGGGACTGCCATGGCTAGGGGGGCCTCCGCCGGGAGAGGCGGAGTGGCGGAAGGAGCTGCCGGGAGCGATCGGGGGGCCGGGGAGAACCGCCGGAAGGGGATGCCGTCGCAGAGGAGGAAGGGAGGAAGGCGGCAGGGGGGATGCCGAGGCATGGGGGGCCTCCGCCGGGAGGGACGGAGCGACGGAAAAGGCGGAGAGGAGGAGCTGGGCCACGGCGAGCCACCTCCGGGAGGGGCAGAGCGACGAGCGAGGCGAGGGGGAACACCCTGGGGAGAATGGGAGAACACCACCGGCTGGGGAGAAAGGAGGAGGGGGAGAACGCCATCGTCAGGAGGGAGGGACCACGACGAGCCGGAGGGGGGCCACGTCGAGAGGGACACGGAGGAGCGCGGCCACGGGGAGTGGCACGTCCGCGGGCGGCTGCGGATAGGGCGCGCCGAGGCCTGCGGCTGGCAGGGGGATGGCTCGGACCGCGTGCCGCCAGAGCTAGAAGAGAGGACCGAGAGGGCGCGGGGGAGGGGAGCACCGGCCTAGAGAAGCGCAGAACAGGGGCCCTTCTAGCCCGCCGTCGGAGCTAGAAGGGGGGACCGAAGGGCCAGGGGGTCTCGACGGGGGATCCGGCCAAATGAAAGGAGCCGAGAAGATGGCATGAACGTCGGGGGGGAGGGCGCACCACGGGAAGGGGCACCGCCTCAGGGGAGGGGATAGGGGGATGGGACCGCGGCCGAGAGGGGGGACGGCTCAGCGGCAAGGCCGGCGGACGAGGCCGGAAGAGAGGAGCTCAGGAGGGCGAGCCTTTGGGCGGACGTGGCCGGAAGCGAGGGGGCTAGCCTCTGGACGAGGAGTTCAGGGGGAGGGATCGGAGCTGATCCGACGCCGGGGGAGGCGAGCTGGAAGAGGAGGGGGGTCGGGCGCCGGGGGAGCCGCGGGAGGCAGAGGAGGGGAGGTATGGGGAGGGCAGGGAGGGAGAAAGGGGGGACCCAGCAGAGAAGGGAGGAGGCTGACAGCGGGGGGGGGGAAGGAGAAGGTCGCCGGGGACGACGCCAAGGGTCACGGGGGTGCCAGCGCCGACGGGGTCGGGCGGAGGGGGAAGCGAGCCACGGAGGGGAGTCAAGCCAAGGGGGCCAGGCCGGCCATGAGAGCCAGCCTGCGCAGGGGCAGGGTGGACCGCCGGCGGCGCGCCGGGGCTCGCCGGAGAAGGGACCCCCAGCACGGGAAACCCAAGGAGCCCAAAGAGCTGAAGCTCTCATCCCTCTTTGTGTGTGTGTGTATCATAAATATATATATATATATATATATATATATATATATATATATATATATATATATATATATATATATATTCGGAACATGCTCTTTAATAAAAGAAATCGGGGAAAAAGTACATCAAAGATCCAGCCAGTAGCACGAGGAGTGTGGGTGCATCTGGTACTCCGATTGTGGCACTAGCGGAAGACTTCCCGAATGAGCTGGTCGGATGAGTATTGGTGCCCTTCGTATCTCGCCTTGTTGTGATTCTTCCAAATCACCCAAGTGGCGGCCGCTGCGATGATCTGGTGGCCGTAGGAGGCCTCACCCCATGAGGCTGCCAGATCGTAGAAGCGACCACTACCCGGCTCGATGTTGTATAACTGGTTAAGGGTCCTCCAAATACTGGCTGGCAGGGTCCTCTGACAGAAAGTGTGATCAATGGTCTCCTTCTGACGATCTGGACAGCAAGTGCAGGCTGACGCTAATACGCTAAACTGATATATATATATTTTCTTATATATATATATATATATATATATATATATATATATATATATATATATATATATATATATATTCAAGTGAATATATATGATATAATTGAGAATATGCATATACTGATACGATTTAGAGTGTAAATATTTACAGATTATTTAGAGTATATATATAAAAATCATATTGGGTACCTAAACCTACTTAGACTATATATGTTATTGAGAATATATATATATATATATATATATATATATATATATATATATATATATATATATATATATATATATATATGTGCATGAATTTTAGAGCATATAAATTTATATATACAAATTTGGTGTATATATATGTATACATTATTAAGTATATATATACACATTTTTATTTTCTTATTTTTTTTCCTAACTAATATACACCCAAGCCCTTCCTAATACAACTTTTCTCCGGCTCAACAGTAGGACTTCAAAGGCTGGAATATGAGATCGGGCGGGCGGGCTTAAACTCAAACCCGTAGATGAAGCCGACCCGACCATTTACTTTTAATACTCCCTGTGTAATCGCCTTCTCTCCATCACCTCTGCGCGTAGAGAGCACAGTCATGTGCGACTATTGGCCCCAAGCTCTCTCCCTCTACATATACGATCACCCAAAAACCTAGCCGCAGACACAGGTTCTCCCTTCCTCCTCCTTCTTCTTCTTCTTCTTCTTCCCTACGACCTCCTAAGTTTCTTGACACAGACATCTCAATAGCATCCAGCCCCTCGCGCCTGTACCGCCCATCCGCAACGCCATCGCATGCCTTGTCGTGACTGTTGCCCGGTGCCCTGTATGCGGCCCTGCAGTTGCAACGACCGCGTTAGCAGTAGCAGCAGGGGTATTAGCCGCGACAACATCGTCATCAACTGTTGTCACACGAGCCCGGTGATCCCCTCCGAAATCGAACACACTCCGGCGAACGCCTCCAGGCCGCCACCCTTCTCCCCGATGCACGACGTAGGTAATTCGTGTCATGTCATGTCCCGATTCGACAGAATCGATAGTCGTCCCCCAGACGTGATGCTATACGTACCTAGGTTGCACTCTCACAAGGCACTTTCATAAGGTTATCCGAAACACAACAACAAGAGAGTGTGCAGAGTATATTAAACACATTATATAGGAGAAAACTTGAGCTTTATTGATAATGAACATCATATTATAGACTCGATACAAAGGTGCTGCACGGGTACAAACTGACTCTATTACAAAATGAACGTCGATGAGATAGCCGTTCCATACATCATACCCCTTTATACAACCAAAATATACAGAAACCTTGAATAGAAGAGAGTTGAGACATCTTGGCTTGGACAGTTGCGGATGTCTTCAAAAGATGAGAATTTTGCCTTCGTACACTACCAAGGCTTCAGAAGGTTGCAGCGTCGCCTTCAATTCCTTGGCACGTTATCTGGGGTTGGAGCACCTATGGAGAGCGAGGGTCAGTACATTACACGAGTACTGGTGGTTGGCGAATTAAATCTCGTGCTCTCATTTGGTTCAAAGATTTAGGTGAATCATGCTGTATATGTAGTAATTTTTCTAGCCATCCTAGTCAGTTTCATGCAAGCAGTTTGACAAAACGTAAACAAGGTAAATTACGCTAGAACTTACCCATGGCAGAGCGTGCCGTGCAACATAAAGCTTACCAATACCTTACATATCAGTTTGATATCAATTCATATTACGTGTGTGATATGGAGCTCACTGGCATTAACTAGCCATCTTGGACATAGCATGGTTAGACAGGGTCCTTTCAATGCAAGTAGCAAACTCCGTTGGAAGTTTCCAAATTACCCGTCGCTTAAACCCAGCTCGGCTATACCGTGTTTCCTCCTAGGTCGAAGCGGTCCCGTGTCTCCGGGTTACTGTTCGAGGAAACAAACGCCCTTGTGCACAAGTTGTCTATGACCGTTCTAGACTAAACTAGTTATTCAAGCATGGTCTATGATTCATAGTAAACTTAACCAAACTCGGCGTACCTCGCCTTGTCATTTTGCAGTGTACATTCGTTGGTTTATTCCCTTTTTGCTTTACAAAGTTTGATAGAAAGCATATTATAAGCAAGCATATGAACAGTTCTATGATAAGCAGTTCTATAGCCCGTATACGTGAAATGTCGTACAACGGTTTATTAGAATAAGCCTTTGTTTTATTGCATTTATAACTTAGCATAGCATATGTTGGTATCGACAATACATTGGAGAAAAGGGTCGAGGGGAGAGGGATCGGCCACTCACCTTAGTCTTACTTGAGACGAAGAACTTGTTGGCCGCGAGACGATCACCTGAAATCGCATAAGCAACTGATTAGAACACTGTGCCATTCAAGGAGTTCGATACGAAATACGAAGATTGAAAATGCAAGCCATGAAAACCATCAAAAATGCATTCACAAAAACTAAAGCCAAAGAGCAAGTAAGACATGAAAAGTAGAGCAACGGAAGGTCTCTCCCGACTCAGCCACAGAGTCTATCCTCGAGATGCAACCCACTGAATATAGGACTTGATTCCGAAGAAGCCTTTCCATAACAAAAAAGGATCTTAATTCAATCGTTTCCATTCGACCAATTCGATCGATCCCGATCTATCGGTTCCATATGAATCGATAGCGATAGTGTTCCATTCCTGCGCACCCCGTGGACGAAAATGGGACACGATGTAAGGATGGGTGTCACCCTCATTTTCCCATATTTCTTGTATTTCGTATTTATACTCGTATCTGGATTTTGGCATATATTTTTATTTTTCTCAACTTGTAGAATTTCAGTATTTTTCGTATTTTGGGTTTTGTCATGGCTCGGTTTTAATTGGTTTGGGTTGGTTTGGTTCGGTTTTATGTGAGTTGGATCACCTTAACCTATACTCCACCTTCAACCCACCACAACTCCCCCTCTTTATATCCCCACCTACCACTCTCTCTCCTCATAACCACCATTTATTTTCTTCTTCTTCTTCTCCTTCCTCAATACAACTCTCCCAACCCTAGGCATGTGCACCTTGCCACTTCATGAGAGCCATATTTTCTTGGTTCATTTGCTAGATTAGGACATGGTGATCAATATTAGAACTTGGATTTTTGTGATTTAGAGCCTCCATTGTGATAGATCTAAGTTATTTCTATTTTCAGATTTTGCATGGTTTGAGCTTCTTAAGTTGGATTTTATGGGTTTTTGATGTTTCCATGTGGAAGAGCATTCAGTTTCACCCAAGTTGGAACTTTGGAAATCCGGATTTGGAGTTCGGATGGCTAAGTTGTGATGTTTTGAAGCTTGGGTTCATCCATGGTGTTCTTGCTGTTTGGAGAAGACAGTGAGCAGTGGCAGAGCTTCTTAGCTTACGCCACACAGCCTTGAGTACGCTTCCTGTTGGAAGCGTGTCTCCTTGAGTGTGTGTGACTTTCACGCAGCTGCTCCCTTGAGCGTGCGTGACTTTTCACGCAGCTGCTTCCTTGAGCGTGCGTGACTTTTCACGCAGCTGCTCCCTTGAGCGTGCGTGACTTTCACGCAACTGCTCCCTGTAGCGTGCGTGACTTTTCACGCAGCTGCTTCCTTGAGCGTGCGTGACTTTTCACGCAGCTGCTCCCTTGAGCGTGCGTGACTTTCACGCAGCTGCTCCCTGTAGCGTGTGTGACTTTTCACGCAGCTGCTTCCTTGAGCGTGCGTGACTTTTCACGCAGCTGCTTCCTTGAGCGTGCGTGACTTTCACGCAGCTGCTCCCTGTAGCGTGCGTGACTTTCACCTACGCTGCTCTCTCAGCGTGCGTGACTTTTCGTACGCTGCTCCCCTGACCCCCCTTGCTTAACCCAGGCTCTTGGAGTTTGGTCTTATTTCTTTAAGCTTGGCTCTCTATTGTCCTGTATATTGATATTTTATTAGATATTTTACGCCCATTTTATATCCTTACGTCTTTTGTCATGAACTTGATTTTACTTAATATGTTTGGAATGACTATTGTACATGGCTTGATATGACAAGGAACTAGCATAACACGACAGTAACCCGTAGTGGTGCACTCCTGACATGACCTACCTGACATGATAGTGGCCCGTCGTGGCGCACTCCTGACAAGTACCCTGACATGATTTATCTTGATAACTTAACTGGACTTGCCTTGACACCGTGGGTGGTTCTTTCTTGCTTGATTGTTAAATCCACTTGTCCTGTCTTGCATCATGTCTAGGATGGGACTCCTGAGTACCACAGTCAGGAGCTCCTACTAAAATGGACTAAGGTTAATGACTAGTATAATTCACTAGACATGAAGAGATGTTCCCCAGTTACAGGCGATCCCGTTATCCCGGCCGCAAATGTTTGGACTTGTAGCCTGCCGACGAGTAGGGCACATTTCCAGCCCACTGTTATGTGGGGCACTTTTGATTGTCACTTTAATGATGGAACTCTATTGTCACTCTAATGCATTGTACCCTCTAAATTGTCACTATAATGATTGCCTGGATAACCTGGATAGCTGCAGGGCCTGTGACTACTTGGAGCATCTCATTGCATCTTGCTAGTAACTAGGATTGTGATAACCCTAGTTAGTTAATGTAGAAAGCCGTAGGCAATGATTGGCCGTGATTGCTTGGATGGAGTCTAGTCCAGTATAGTATTGTCTAGAATTGATTGATTGTAAGATTGTCACTATAATGATTGTCACTCCAGATTGTCACTATAATGATTGTCACTCCAAATTGTCACTATAATGATTGTCACTCCAGATTGTTACTTGACCTGATTTCTTATATTTATCTTGCCGATAAATGGTGAGAGAAACCAAGTTCCGTTCAGACGAAGGGTTACAACCCCGGTCCTTGTTTGGTTTACGGGTTATAACCTAGCTATCTGAATAGTCCCATAGTTATCTCATCGTATATCATCCTGACATGCTTTTCCATATGTCCTGTCTTTTAGTGATTCTATGCAAGATTGTCTTTTATAATTACCCATCATGCTTTTTCTTAAATTACTGTCTCTTATTATGTAATTATATTATTGTGCTAATTGCTGGCTTTGGTTCTTATTTTGTGGCCTCCTTTGTGGTACTTGCTCTTCCTGGGGTCTGACCCAGCTGGTTTTGTATGGCCAGATACCGGAGCAGCAGCAAAGGATCTACCTGTCTTCCAGCCCGATGGTGGTCACCAGGCGTAACCAGGGCATCGAGTGGGTTTTTTTTTGTTCTCCCACTGTAATATTGTAAATTATTCTTTTGAGGCGTTTAGCCGACGAGCAAGTGTTAGCTCGATTGTACTTACTTACTGTCTGCCTACGGGCTGTAACATGATTGACAAGTCCCGGGGGTTGATCATGTATGACTGAACTCTTGCTAGTCCTCACATTTTGTAACGACTAGCTTCATGATCATCTGGATATGTAATGTTTGGGACGCCTTACAATTGTATATTTGGAGATCTAATATCTTGTGATTATTATTAGTTGGTTGAGATTGAGACAATAGGCTATTTTATGACCTTAAGAGACTGATGGATTGTAGTGAAACCCTCACATATCTAGACAGCCGTGACCGTATAGCGGTGTGGATTCCATTCCGTTATACGTAGCTGGCTATGTCTGCCCCCGCTCTCCAGTATTCTGGTTCTGGGGCGTGACAATGGGGCACTACACCATAACCAATTAAAAATAAGTTTCTTCCTTGAAACTTAAGAAAAAAACTACCGCTAAGAAAATAGGGAAAACTTTTTCCTCATCTCGGACTCAAGCTCCCAGGTCGACTCCTCGACCGCATGGTTCTTTCAAAGCACACGAACGAGAGGGATAGCACGGTTTCGAAGCAATTTATCCTTGCGCTCCAAGATTTACACAGGCTCTTCAACATACGATAAGTCTGCCTACAGATTTAGATGATCAAAATTTACCACATGGCTCGGATCATGAACGTACTTCCGCAACTGAGAGACGTAGAAGACATCATGCACATCCAACAGTAGTGGTGGCAATGCAATCTGGTTAGCTATTAGGGCGACTCACTTCAATATTTCGAAAGGACCAACAAATCTTAGACTCGACTTTCCTTTAGCTCCAAATGTCATGACTCCTCGCATAGGCGTTACTTCTGAAACACATGATAGCCTTCTAGGAATTCAAGCGATCGTCAGTGAGTATCAGCGTAGCTTTTCTGTTGACTTTGTGCTATCTTTAATCTCTCCCGTATCAACTGTAACTACCACTTTTCTAAAATGAGGGTAATTTTGAACTATTGTAACATTGATCATGATAGTTATTAAATAATAGATTTAAATCATATAAATGATAAATTGGTGAATTCTTGATTATTTAAATATTATTTAATTTGGTGTATTGTGACTTCGGTCTTTTGCTAGTGAACCTTAAAATAACTTAGCCTAAGAGACTAACCATGAGCATAGAGATCTATCTAACATAATTAGATTAGTAATTACGCTCTAATCTAGCTAAGAATGACTTAGAATTGATTTGGAGGTTTTAGTTAAGGTGTTAGTTTGGGCCTTTAGTAGAGGGGCTTGATTTGATGACTTAGAAAAGGGCTTTGGGCCATTGTGACTTAACCAAACCCTAGCCCAACCATGTGACCAGCCAAGAGCAGCCCCCTCTCCCTATATAACACATCATTAGCCTCCCTCTTTGCCTCTTTCATTGAAACCCTAACCCTAGTTTATGTTCTTCCCCAAATTTGCCCCCTTTTTCTAAATTACCTCCAAATTGAACCAAATCAATTTCATTGCACTCCCCTTGTAAAGAAGAAGTCTCTACTGACTAGCTAGCAAGGATTGGGAACATTTGACTATAGAAAATTGGTGTTAAAGCTTTTCAAAGGGCTATTTTATTAAGATTCCAACTCTCAATAGGTATTGATTCTAAAACCTTTTAATTCCTAATTTCTCTCCATAGATGCATCCATTTAGGGTATCCCTAGCCCTAGGTTAAATTTGGGTTCGATTCGTGTCCATTTGGTATGCGCATTAGAGGAGTATCAGAGTGTTGTGTAAGTATTTGGTGAAATGCCACATAGAAATCTTTGTTATTGTTTTTTTAAAACTAATTACATATTTGTGTAGCTAATATTGTGTAGATTACATTTATTATTGACTGAGGCAATTTTGGATACGTTTCTTGTCGTATTTTAGACACGGGGACACCACACGCAGTTGTGGTGCAGTGTCCTACTGCCACGAGTCTCGTACTCAGCGGACACGATACGTGGTGACATGAAACTAGGTGTGTAGGTGGAGACCATGATTGACAGCATGCCCACAAAATTTGAAATGGATTGGTTTAGTGGTTGGAGAGAAATTGCACCCACAGTGATTGCACACACACGCAAACGCGAGAAAATCATTACTGATATGGGTTTGGACACCACACTGGACACGACTTGGACCCAATATAGTTGGACACAGACACACCTGGACACCTAGGCTACTTACTGACATGACCCCATGACACGTGGATGGACACACTGTCCTAGACCACTCGACATACACGTACGAGGCTGCTGTGTGCACATGTTCTGATACTCGATTGGATACTGTATTTTGACACTTGGATACGATCCTATTGATCCAGTAGACACCCTGAAACCTAGTCAACACACTGGCAGGCCATGTATGAAGTTTGGATGGATTTGATTTGATATTCTGGGAGTAATCTCACTCGCAGATTCTATTACCATGCTGCACACACGCACACACCACCCCCTGTACACATACTATCACACACGATCGACACCCTATTTTGGACACGTTTGTTGGCACATGTGGACACAAGGATATCCTAACATGCTAGACACAACTTACATAACACACCATGACACATTGACACATATACACTGCTCGACACAGGCATGCACACATCTTTTCCAGTTTTCTGATGCTTGTTCTGATACCTGTACACTTAAACTACTGACACAGGCTAGACACACTTGGACACTTGCCACACACATGACACATACCTGGACACTGTAACACACCCATTTTTGACATTGTACACTCACAACAACTTTCTTACCCCCTGCTATAGGTTGGGGTCTTGATGACTTTGAGAGTTGGGTTTCCTGAGATTAGATTCAGTTATAGTTGAGATTGATTGGTAGATTTTGATCTCTATTTTTAGAATCTAATGTTATTATATTAGTTTGTGTGGGTTTGCATGTTAGTATGTACATAGATATGGATGTAATAGATATAGAGTAATGTATATATATACCTGTTATAGATGATTAGATGTGGGTTGATTTCCAGGTTTAGATGTTTGGGTTCTAGCTCATTTTGATAAGTTGTGTTATGGGTTTGAACCTAGATTCTGATAGGGAGGGGTTGTGATCTGATTTGGATTTCAGACTTATCATGTGGGGTTTTGTTAGTTGTGTGGATTGTATTTCGGTTTCCTGATGTATCATGTCTGAGTTGTATGATATGCATTTGGGCTGTGAGATGAGTTATAGGTTATTTTATAGTTAGCCTATATGTACATGTCTGTATGTACAAATGTGTTGGGCTGCCATGAGTTTGGGTTATTGAGTTGGGTTGTATGAAATTGGTAAGTTGTGATAGGATGAAGGGTTTTAGTGCAGATTGTATATGTGTTGGGTTCAGTTATGTTATAGACTTTGAGTTGGGTATCTCAGTTTTTACTGAGATTGTATATATGGGTAGATGGGGTTGGGGCTGGCATGTATATAGGATTTTTTTTGATAATATATATAGGCTACATAGATATGGTCTATATATATATATATATATTTTATATAGGCTACATAGATATGGTCTATATATATATATATATATATATATGCTAATGCATATATATGAGGTAAGGATAGTGAGGGTATATAGATATGTGAGTATTGGTTATATATGGATATGAGGTTATACATATAAATGTATGAGTATGTATGTATGTATATATGTTATGATATATATAGGCCACTATAGATGTATGAGAGCTTATCTAAATTTGTGAGTATATGTGTTTGTTATATATAATTAGTTGTGTCTTAATATGATGAATATAGGGTTATGTAGTGTAATATCGTGGTATCCTAGTCTATGGTTTGAGATAGACTATAGATTGACTTAGAATTGACCAATATAGGCCTAATTGAACTTGTTGACTAGAGTTTGACCAAACCCTAGACTGTTAACCTATTTTGACTAGAATGTTGACCAGAGTTGATCAAGAGTTGACTTTGACCTAGAATGACATAGAATCATGTAGAATGCGTTGTAAACTTCAATTATCATATATTGAACACTTTGTAACCTGTGTTGCTCTAAATAGGACTCAGTTACTCTAGTTCGGACATCTGTTCTCACCATTCGTTCAGGATATCAGACGAGTACATGCTCTGATCGTTTCATACTTGCTAGGACATATTCTTGCTCTAGGCTACTTTACTTGATACTGTCACGTTGTTATCACGGATTGGTACTATATGGATCTTTTCATGAGATGTTATCCCCCTCGGGTGCATCGGATACTTCATATCATGTACTTTTCGCGTACACCATGTATTCCTTGTACTCTTATTATTCATGTACACTCATGTGCTCTCATGTACTCTCATGTTCACATGTGCTTCATGTATAAAACTATCATGTACGGAATATAACTTGACTAGATCCTCGTGTATTGATTGGGGGCGGGGGAGTAGAAGTGGTTATATGATCAATTCCAAAGTAGGTAGTCATGTGCAACTCTGTAACTTAGTCATGCACAAATCAAGCCGGTTACATAACCATCTTGTGCTCTAAATCACTTAGTCACTTACGGTTCTTACTTTCCATACTTATATTTCCTGTTTTCAGATATCTCTATTACTATTCATGTACATCTCTTACAGCGTTTCATGTATTTTATTATATTGATTGTTTCACATTTTTTTGCCATGATATGAACTGTGTGAGAGTTATGTATTCGCTCATGTCCTAACTGGACATGTTGATAAATTTTTACAGATAACTTGGAGGATCCCAGCTAGCCTAGAGGAGATAAAGTAAAGCTTGGAGTAGATGGCTAGAGTTTTACTTATCTTATTTCAGTTGTCTTGAGATGTATTTTATTTCATACTCTGTTTGTAGTATAATAACACTTAAGACTTATTTCTTCTGGTTGTACGGCACTCTGTGATTTCATATCTATCTTATCATGCCATTCATCTACTTCGAGTTTTGTGATTAAGTTGTATCCTTCTGAGATTGTCCTCCGTTTGAAGAGTATATCATATTGTCTTTAGTTGTGATTGTGATCTAGAATAACGTTCTACCGTCGACACTACGGCGTAGGCTGTACGTACCCACGTACTCGTGACCGTAAACCGGGTGCAGGTCGTGACATCAACTTAACTTTTTTACAGTTTGCTCTACCGGTTCTGGGCGGAGTATCTTCCGTTCCACGACTTTATCCCAACAAATGAATGATCTGCACTTCCGGCCTTACAAAGCTTCGTATGGTGCCATTTGGATGCTGGACTGATAGCTATTGTTATAAGCAAATTTGGCCAATGGTAGGTGAACGTCCCAGCTTGACTTCAAGTTGATTGCATAGAGGCATAACATGTCTTCGAGAATCTGATTCACCCGCTCTCTTTGGCCATTGGTATGAGGATGATAAGCTAAGCTAAAATTCAACTTGGTCCCCATTGTTGAGTGAAGTCTACACCAAAAATATGATACAAATCAGCCATCCCAATCTGACGATGGATACTGGTATCCCGTGCAACCGAACTATTTTATCAAGATAGATCTGAGCAAGGCGATTGACGCTCCAAGTGACTTTAATGACAATAAAGTGCGCTGACTTGGTTAATCGATCGATGATGACCCATACGGCATCGTTCCTCCGCGGTGTCTTCGACAGACCAACAACAAAGTCTATAGTGATATGATCCCATTTTCATTCTGGAATGGTAAGGTTCTTCATCTCCCCGCCCGGTCGCTAGTGCTCAGCTTTAACTTGCTGACAGGCCATACATTGTGATACGAAGAGTGTCATATCTCTCTTCATTCCGTGCCACCAAAAGATAATGCGGAGGTCTTTATACATCTTGGTGCTGCCAGGATGCAAGTAATATTTTGTATAATCCGCTTTCGATATTATCTCCTTTCTGAGTTCTGGATTATCCACGACACATAGCCTGCCCTTCACTCGCAATATTCCCGACTTGTGCTCTACAAAGTCATACGCCATTGTTTGTTGATATCAGCTTTCGCATCTCCAGGTGTGGGTCATCTTTCTGAGTAGATTTGATCTTTTCCAATAGGCTCGGTTCTAGCCGTAGTTGCGACAGTTGTGCACCTACAGATCGAACTCGAAGTTCTATGCCCATTCCTTCCAAGTCGCGCTACAGTCGACTGTTGATGGATAGTGAAGCTATGTACTTCCAACTCAGTACATCCGCTACAACATTTCCCTTGCCCGGCGTATAGTCGATCAACAAGTCATAGTCTTTAATCAGTTCCAGTCATCGCCTCTGCCGCAAATTCAGTTATTTCTGGGTGAAGAGATACTTGAGACTTTTGTGGTCTGTACAAATCCTGCATGTCATGCCATAAAGATAGTGGCGCCACGGTTTCAACGCGAACACAATTGTCGCTAATTCTAGGTCATGAGTAGGATAGTTCTTCTCATGCGGCTTTAGCTGTCTGGAAGCAAAAGATATCACCTTATCCTGCTACATGAGCATATACCCCAAGCCCTGGCCAGATGCATCGCTGAAGATTTTAAATCCCTCGGTCCCTTCAGGAAGAGCGAGTATCGGGGCCGAAACGAGCCGCTGTTTCAGCTCCAGGAAAGAAGTTTCATAGTCGTCTGACCACTCGAACGTGGCTCCTTTTTGGGTGAGACGAGTCAACGGTGACACAATTTTCGCGAAGTCTTTCCCAAAGCGTCTATAGTGTCCCACCAAGCCGAGGAAGCTTCAAATTTTGCTAACTGATGTGGACCATTTCCAATCAACAACTACTTCGACTTTCTTCGGATCAACAGAAATGTCTCCAACGGAGATGGTGTACCCAAGAAAAGATATGATGTTCAGCCAGAACTCACATTTGCTCCTCTTTGCAAACAACTAATTATCTTGGAGGGTCTGGAGTACAGTCCGCAGATGTTCTGCGTGTTGTGCTCGACCCTTCGAGTAGACGAGGATATCATCTATGAAGACTACTACGAATTTATCAAGGAACGGATAGAACACCCGATTCATTTGATCTATGAAGGCGGCAGGAATGTTTGTCAGGCCGAATGGCATTACCAAGAACTCGTAGTGGCCATAACGAGTGTGGAAGGCAGACTTCGACAAGTCCTCTGGCTTGACCTTGAGCTGGTGATAACCTGATCGAAGATCAATCTTCGAAAACATAGTAGCACCTTTGAGCTGATCGAACAAATCGTCAATACGGGGAATGAGGTATTTGTTTCGGACAGTAGCTTTATTCAATTCCTGGTAGTCATTGCAGAACCGCATTGACCCATCCTTCTTCTTGACGAACATCACATGCACACCCCATGGCGAGATGCTAGGACGAATGACCCTTTGTCGAGCAATTCCTATAATTGTACATTAAGTTCTTTTAATTCTGCAGGGGCCATTCTGTACGGGGCCTTGCAAATCGGTCGAGAGTTGGGGAAGGTATCGATAGTGAACTCAATTTTTTGATCGGGTGGCATGTCGGGTAGCTCATCCAGGAACGCGTCTGGAAATTCTGTTACAACGTCGGTTTGATCCGCGTTTGTACTATCCTATCGCGTGTCTCGAACAGACGCCAAGTAGCCTTCGCATCCGAATGTAGCATCCGCCGAGCTAAAATTGCCAAGATTACCATACATGCTATCGACGCTTCGCCATACAAGTAGCAGAATTCGGGCTCCCCCGGTAGATGAAAGTGTTTACGAGAACAAAAGTTTTCTTAAAAAATAGTTTACGAACTAAGAAAGAAGAGTACAAAGATACAATTTGATTCTGGAGAAGTACAACTATAGGAATCTGATCAGAAGACGGTCACTTTATCCCTTGGACGATGCGATATCGAAGAAGAAAGCCTTTGGAGAGTGCTGCAGCAACTTAGTCAGGAGATTATGATCCTTAGTGATGCTTGAGAAATGATTTGGAACTCTATTTATAGAGTTTTGAATAACTGTCAGACAATTATCCTGATTGGCGCAAACTTGCAATTGGCGTACTATTATCCATTTGCGCAAACAGTTGGTTTAACTGCTTGGGACGCGTGGCATTTTGTGAGAGAGATACGCTTGGTCATAGGTAGTGTCATATGCACGTTCTTCGAGATTAGTGGCATGCACGCCACATCATTTAACTGCTTTTGGATAAAAATTGATCAAATGGCACCAAATGATAAGTGGCGCCTGGCACAATTTATTGTTTAGCACCATCTGTATTAAATCTGTAGGAATTAATTACCTCGCGCAAATGATAAATAGTGCAAGGCAGCTGTCAGTCATTATGACAAAATCTGACACAATCTTCTCGAGCGCCGCGCCCTCGAAATTCGAAAGGATTTTTCTCGACTAACGTGTTATCAGTCGTTATGATAAGTACTTCAGCTTCTCGAGGAAGGTTGCCACGTGGGATTATGCACCATTCGTTTATGAGCACCATTTACTTCTGAGCACCATTTATTTCTGAGCGTCATTTATTTATGATCGCCATTTGTCCAGTGCAATACGTTCTTTTTTAGCTTCTACAAAACTTCCTTCAAAGTTTTCAAATTTAAAAATTTTCAAAATTTGAAATACTTTGAATAAGAAGCAGCTTCACGCATTTGGCGTACTACAGAAGCTTAGCCGACCCCGAATTTCGAATTTTACGTACAATTTTTGCAGTCGCTACACTTCGATTTTGGCTATAATGTCTGTGAAGAGAGAGAAAGAAAAGTTTTTTACTCAAACACTTCTCCCCCGAACTCCTAGTCTTCTCCTTTCCGTCTTACAAAGTTCTTTGATCATCATCAATGGCTCCAATGAAGTCAGCTATGGACAAAGGCAAATGGATCGCCGGAGCTCTGCTACGTACTTCGCCACTGAGGGCCGCAATACGCGCCACCATCGGCGAGAGCCGAGGAGGTGAATCCAGCACTCAAAGGTGATCAGTGCCATCTGATGGCAGCGCCAAAAAATCCAGCGTCGACCACCTCTTTCAGAGTGCTGGTTGGCACTGCGCAGTTTCATAAATAGTGCTACCCCTTTTAGAGTGCTGGCCAAAGCATATCGCGCACTCTTTGTCTATACAAAGTGCGATATGCACTAAAATCTTACACGTGTAAAAATAAAAACTGTCATATGCGCAAATCTTGAACTGTCATATGCGCAAAATTTAAACATTTCCCTATTGTGCACAACTTGAAGAACTATCATGCTTCATGCACAAATAACAATAAGATTGTCATAGGGCACTAACTTAGGATGTTGTCATACGCCATTCAGAGGTTGTTGTACTATATGCGCAATTTGCACTATATGCACAAATTTGAGATTGTCATATTTGTGAAGATTTTGTGCTGAGTTTGAAGTTTCTTTGGTAATGATCTTTCATGATTTTGAACTTTGTTTCTTGTATTGCAGTTGACCTCAGAGAAGACCCTCATGCAGAGATACTGACCTCTGCTTTCCGAGTATCATAGTATCAGGAAGATTTATCTCATGTCTTGTTTCCTCAATATGACCTTCCTACTACTAGAAGAGCTCTGCTAGAGTCCCAAGATTACAGGACTACTATTTCTGATGAATGGTGAACCCTTCATAGGTTTAGATCAGGTTTTCCATAAGAAACTAGCCTTCTTGTTTGGCGAAGCTATTGAAAAAGACTCTCAGTCCAAGTCGAAGTGGAAAAAGTGAGTTTATCATAGTGGAGACAGATTAATGTATCTCACTGATATGAGGAGACATCTATCTCTATCCCGTTATGCTCATGCCAGCCATACTTGAAACATGGCATGAGATCTGACTCCTTTCAAACAGGCTAGGGTTAGAAGGATATGTCACAGAGTAGGGCCTCAGAGGAGGGACATTTTCTTCAATTCATCAGAGAGACATAGCACCCACTAGAGATGCCTAAGACCGAGTTGTGTGCTGGCTGAGGATTCGTCTATGATGATTCCAGTCAGAATACCTTTCTTTGAGAACATATTTGCTAGAGCCAAAGGAAAGTATCCGACTCCGAATATACGGCTGATGGGTTTAATGAATCCAGAAATCAAATGCTAGAACCGTCTTTCAGTATAGGCCTTGAACAACTTTAAGGATAAGTTGCTTGAGTTGGAGCTTTATGAACCCATTTTTACTACTTGTGGCATTCGTACCAACTCTAATATATTTTTAGTCCTGGTAGAGAGGTGCAACAATTCAACTGGTACTTTCATGACCCCGCATGGAGAGATAGGCCTCGCCCTTCATGAGAAGTAATATATTTCTCATCTGCCAATGGGTGAGAACCCCTACGAAGAATATGTGCCTACTAATGATGAGCTGGATGTTTTGCCCAAGAAGAACCAAGAAATGGTGGCAGTCTTTGAAGAGTTGCTATGTCGTTTCATGATCTGCACTCTTTTGTATAAGAGCAAGGCAATAGGGATGTGCTACATGTCTAAATGGATGGTGTATCTATTCTTAGGCCATGTCCAGGAAATTAAGGTGCAAGAACACTTAGATTGTGAACTCTGCTTTTTTGAACCACTTGACTCCAGTACCATCGAGAAATTGATAGAAGAGTCAAGACATGTCGACAATGATCTGTTGAAAGATTGACGTGATTTTGCCGCTGGCACTCCCGTCGAGACTTATATAAGACAAGGTGGTAGAAAAATGTCTCGAGAAGCTACTTTGGCATGCTTCCTAGCTGTCACGCCCCAAAACCAGAATACTGGAGAGCGGGGGTGTACATAGCCAGCTACGTATATTGAAGTGCAACCCACCTTGCTATACGGTCACGGCTGTCTAGATACATGAAGGTTTCACTACAAGCCAACAGTTTCCTATGGTCATGAACAAGCCTATTGTCTCAATCTCAAACAAGCAATAATAGTTACAAGATATCAGAGCACCAAATATATAATAGCAAGGCGTCCCATACAATACATATTCAGATGATCATGAAGCTAGTCGTACAAAATGTCAAGACTAGCAAGAGTTCTGGTCAATACATGATCAACCCTAGGATTTGCCAATCATGTTACAGCCTGTCGGCAGACAGTAAATAAAGGTACAATACGAGCCAACATGTGCTCGCCGGCTAAACGCCTCAAAAGAATAATTTTACAATAAAGTGGAAGGACAAAAGAAATCTACTCGTTGCTAGTGTTACGCCTGGTAGTCACCATCTGGCTGGAAGGTAGGTAGATCCTCTGGAGCTGCTCCTATATCTGGCCATACAAAACCAGCTGGGTCAGACCCCAGAAAGAGCAAGTACCACAAAGGAGACTTCACTTAGGAACTAAAACCAGCAAATCACAAATAAATAGTAAAGGTAATTAAAAGATACTGATAATAACTTAGATAACAATAATATATTGAGCACGAAGAAACCATTCAAGTAGCCAGACTGTAACCCTTAAACCAAACAAGGACCGGGGTTGCAGCCCTTCACCTGAATAGAAACCCATCTCAAATACTATTGGTAAGGTAACAAGACAATAAACGAAAAGAGGACACAGAACTGCTCCGGGAGCCAGGTTACAACCATTAAACCAAACAAGGACCGAAGTTGTAACCCTTCACCTGAACAGAACTGGACCCCTGATCTTTATTGTTAAGGCCAGTATAAATAATCTTGTTACTGAGATAAGATAAAACATGACAAGCATGGCAGGAGGCGCGATAAGAAAATAAATGAAGAGAAGTCTCTGAACTGCTCCGGGAGCCAGGTTACAACCCTTAAACCAAATAAGGACCGGGTTTGTAACCCTTCGCCTGAACAGAACTGGACCCCCGATCGTTATTGTTAAGGCAAGCATCAATAATCATGTCATGTCACAATCTTGCACAGGATCAGGATAAGACTAAGCTGGAATAAACTCCATCCAATCAATCACGGCCAATCAAGAGTACGACTTGATACTTTTAACTAACTTGGGTTATCACAGGCCTAGTTACTAGCAAGATGCAATGAGATTATCCCAACAGCCACAAGCCCTGCAGACCATCCGGTTATCTAGGTCGAATGTCCGTTTATGAAGAATGCAACACGTGACTGTGTGCTGGAAATGTACCCTACTCGTCGGTAGGCTACAAGTCCAATGAATGCGTCCAGATAACGGGATTGCCTGTAGCTGGGAATCTCTTCATGACTACTGAATCATTCTAGTTAATTAGCCTTAGTCAATTTCAGTAGGTACCCCTGACCGTGGTACTCAGGGATCCCCATCCTAGACATGATGCAAGATAGTACCAGTTTATTTGTACAAATACAATCGCCTACGGTGTCCAGGTTTTTCATACTTGTCATGTTAGACTAGCTGTCGTAACAGCATGTCATGATATATCATGTCGGTTTGCTTGCCAAGAGTGTGCCACAGCGGGCCATTATCGTGTTCTATTCTTACCTTATCATGAATGAGAGAAACTTGCATAAAATATCTAGTGACATATTTTTGAAGCCAAGGAAAAGATCTACAACTTTCATGTTTTGAGTTTTTCAAGATTCTAGCTATAAAACAACTTAAACAGGCAAAAATAGTAAAATCGAGCAATTCCGGCACATGGGATTCCTGCACAATCGGCGCGTGGGATTCCTGTACAATCGGCACGTGGGATTCCTGCACAATCGGCGCGTGGGATTCATGCGCAATCGGTGCGTAGGATTTCTGCACAATCGGCGCGTGGGATTCCTGTACCAACGGCGCGTGGGATTCCTGCACCATTGGCACGTGGGATTCCTGCACGATCGGCGTGTGGGATTCCTGCACAATCGGCGCATGGGATTCCTGTCCCATCGGTGCGTGGGATTCCTGCCCCATCGGTACGTAGGATTCCTACACCATTGGCGCGTGGGATTCCTGCATGATCGGCACGTGGGATTCCTGCACCATTGGCGCGTGGAAAACTCACGTTGCGTCTTCAGTACATGCGCGTAGGGAACCTACGCACATGACACGCTCGGAGTTAAGGGATGCGTTGTCGGGACTTCACAGCGTATGGCCTCCCGGGTGCATGGGGGTCATCGTCCCCAAATAGCAAGTTCAGCCATAAAAGTTTCAAAAATTTGCCATGGCCATAACTTCCTCATCCGAAGTCGAAATCAAGCGAAACAAAATCCAAAACCATATGAAATTGAATTCTCTACAACATAGAACCATTCGTTTTCAAAAATAACCAAGTTTTAGAGATCAAAACTAAAAAAACCGAAAAGTTACAAACTTAGATCTACAGGAATCCATCCATCAAATCCAAAAATGCCAAGTTCTAAAGAGGCTTGGAATCAAGTAAGGAAGAGAATAGAACAATAAAACTTGAGATCCATCATGAAGCAAGTTTGCACTTGCCTAGCTCTCTTCCCTGGTAGGTGGAAGAGTAATAGTGGAGAAGAAGAAGTGAAGAAGAAGAATAAATGAAGAGAGAGAGAGAGAGAGTTAGGTGGAAATATAAATGAGGGTGGTGGTGGTAGGTGGGGGCTCGGTCCACCTAAAATCAAGTCAAGCCGAACCAGAAACAAGTTGAACCGAACCAAGAAGGAAATGCCAAAATAACCATGCAGGAAAATACGCAATACGAGTCAAGAATACGTACACGTATACCAAGATACGTAATACGAACCACATGCATTACAACTCTACCCACCTTAAAAGAATTTTGTCCTCAGAATTTAATTAAGAGGCTAGAGGGACAAGAACAAGCTATACTATTCACAGGCAAGCTATACTAATCAAGCAATCAAGTAATTATTCATGCAAGCAAGGAATTGAAGGCATGAGGCACAAGAAAGATATTATATCTCACGAGTCAAACAGGTCGGGATATCGCGATCGGATATCATCCTCACGCTCCCACGTTGACTCACCCAAAGAGTGATGACCCCAAGCAACTCGGACTAACTTGATAGTCTTGTTCTTGAGTGTCTTCTCTCTTTGGTCCAATATAGACACGGGCCTCTCCTCATAGGAAAGGTTGGTACCAACAACCAATTCCGAATGATCCATGATGTTGCTCGGGTCCGGGATATACCGTCGCAGTTGGGATACATGGAACACATTATGCACCTCACGTAGCGACAGTGGAAGAGCAAGACGATAGGATACATCTCCTACTCGCTCCAGAATATCGAACGGTCCTATATACCTAGGACTAAGCTTTTCCCGTACGCCGAAACGAATGACGCCACGGTTAGACGAAATCCTCAGGAATACATGGTCGCCGACCGAGAATTCAAGGGGTCGTCGATGAGAATCGGCCCAATGACGCTGGCGATCTTGGGCAACTCGGAGATGATCTCTGACTCTCCTGACCACTCCAATGTTCTGAGCAATCATTTACAGACCGAGCATCTGTCTCTCTCCGACATCGTCCCATGCTAGCGGGGATCGGCACTTCCTACCATATAGTGCCTCGAACGGTGCCATCTGGATACTAGCTTAGAAACTATTGTTGTACGAAAACTCCACCAGGTGCAGGTGATCTTCCCACGAACCACCAAAATCGAGTGTACAAGATCTCAACATATCTTCGAGAGTCTGGATCGTGCGTTCTGAATGGCCATCGGTCTGCGGGTGATAAGCTGAGCTGAACTGGAGGTGAGTTCCCAAACTTTCTTGCAAGCTGTGCCAAAAGTGCGACGTAAATCTTGAATCTCTTTCCGAGGTGATACTAACTGACACACCGTGCAATCTGACAATCTGCCGAAGATACATCTCCGCTAGCTGAGCCGTCGACTGACCAACTCTGAACGGGAGAAAGTGAGCCACCTTCGTGAGCATGTCTATGACAACCTAAATAGCGTCTCTGCCAACCGGAGATCTAGGCAATCCAGTCACAAAATCTACGGTTATATGCTCCCACTTCTATTCTGGAATTGGCAAGGGCTGAAGAAGTCCAGCTGGCCTCTGATGTTCAGCTTTAACTTGATGACAAACCAAACATCGAGAGACAAACCGGGCTATCTCTCTCTTCATGCCATTCCACCAAAAGTGCTGACGAATATTACGGTACATCTTCGTACCGCCGGGATGAATGGAATACTGCGAATTGTGAGTCTCTGCCATGATCTTCTGTCTGATATCACTGCTGGGTACACAAAGACGCTTTCCATGTCGAAGTGTACCGTCTTCATGGATACATAACTCTGGTCTTCGTCCTGCCTCACACTCTGCTCTGAGTCGCTGAAGCTTGGAATCTGCTGACTGCACCATCTGGATCCTCTCGACTATAGTAGACTGAACTTGTATGCTGGCCATTAATGCCACACTGGAAGGGAGAACAACTTCTATACTCATCTTCTGAAGATCCGTTAACAACTCCGCGCTGTTAGGAAATAAACTCCGGCTCTCCTACTCAATACATCTGCAACGATGTTGGCCTTCCCTGGGTGATACTGCAAGTTGATATCATAATCCACAAGAAGCTCCAGTCATCTCCTCTGACGCATGTTAAGATCCTTCTGGGTGAAAACATACTTCAGGCTCTTGTGGTCGGTAAAAATCTCCACCCTATCTCCATACAAGTAGTGCCTCCACAACTTAAGTGCAAATACTACTACTGCCAATTCCAAGTCATGGGTTGGGTAATTCCTCTCATGATCACGAAGTTGTCGTGACGCATAAGCTATTACATTCCCATGCTGCATCAGAACACATCCTAAACCTCTGCCTGAAGCATCGCAATATACTGAAAATCCTCTGATTCCATCTGGAAGCGTGAGAATAGGAGCCGTCATCAAGCCTCGCTTCAACCTCTCAAAAAAATCCTGGCACTCTGCTGTCCAAGCAAACTGCACATCCTTGCGGGTCAACAGGGTCAATGGCGCTAAAATTCGAGCAAAGTCTGAAACAAATTGCCGGTAATAGCCGGCCAATCCAAGAAAACTACAAACTTCTGTGGCTGTGCTGGGAACTGGCCATGTCTCAATGGCCACAATCTTCTGGGGATCCACTTCCACTCCTCCCTTGGTGATGATATAACCCAAGTACGAAACGCGATCGAGTCAGAACTCGCATTTACTGAACTTGGCATACAACTGGTGCTCTCTGAGAATCTGAAGAACAACTCTGAGATGATGCTCATGCTCCGCTTCACTCTTGCTATAGACCAGGATGTCGTCTAGGAACACAATCACGAACTGATCCAAATAAGGCATGAAGATACGATTCATGAGGTCCATGAAATAGCCGACGCATTGGTCGCTCCAAATGGCATCACAAGGTAATCCCAATGCCCATACCGGGATCAAAATGTTGTCTTCGGGATGTCCTGCTCTCTGACTCTGATCTGATGATATCCTGACCGTAAGTCGATCTTCGAGAATACAGCTGCCCCCTTGAGTTGATCAAATAAGTCATCTATCCTCGGGAGAGGGTATCTGTTCTTGATTGTCACTGAGTTCAAGGTACGATAATCTACACAAAATCTGGACGTACCATCCTTCTTTTTTACAAGAAGCATCGGGGCTCCCCAAGGTGATCCACTTGCACGAATGAATCCCTTAGTTCTAAGTTCTTCAATCATCTTGTACAATATCTCTAGCTCTGATGGCGCCATCCTGTAGACTCTCTCTAACACTGGGGCTATCCCGGGAATCAAGTCGATGGTAAACTCGATCTCTCGCTCTGGCGGCATCCCTGGAAGCTCTTCTGGGAAAACATCTGAAAACTCTTCAACTATCCGGGGTAACTGCATTGCTGCTACTGCCATCCGCAACACTGGAGGAGAAGGTTCAACTTTGCCTCGGAAAAAAGAAAACTCCGGCTCGCCTGGAATGCTAAAAACAACCCTGCCAATGTGGCAGTCTATCCTAGCATACTGGTCCCTCAACAATCCATCCCTAAGACCACATCATAATCGGCCATCGGAAACTCTATCAATCTAGCGGAGAACTCTCTATCGCTAACTACGATCCGACACGAGGAAAATACCCTATCTACTCCTACAAGTCTGTTACTAGTAAGTATATTGAGCCTTACTGATAATGACTCGGGCTCCAGTCCTATCCGTGTCGCGAATCGTGTAGACATAAATGAATGCGAGGCACCAGAATCAAATAATGCTGAAGCTGAAAAGGTGCTGACGAGAATAGTACCTGCCACTACCTCACCTGGTGCTATTCCTTCTTCTCCTATGGTCAAAGCCAGCACTTGACCATGTCCTCTGGGTGCGGGTCCCCTCTGCTGAAAATTTCTCTGCCTGCTCTGGATCAGGGCTTGGGCCTGAGCATACTGCTGCGGTCTCTGCTGCTGGAATGCCTGGGCCTGCATCGGCAATGGCCTCGGAAACGGGTACTGCAGCTGCTGCTGCTGCTGGACTGGAGCTGGTCCTCTAACTGAAGGACTAGAGAAGGCTGATAAACTCCCCATGTTCGGGCAGTTCCCAACCCTGTGGTCCGGGGTACCACAAACCAAGCACAAACCCTGTGCTCTGTGACACTCTGATACAGTGAAAGACTGCTTCTGCTTCTGCTGCTGAGGGTACGTCGGGGTGGAATGATGAACAGACGTCACTGAGGCCGCCCGCCTCGGAGCTCCAATGGTCAAAGCCCTGGCTGCCGGGGCTAGTGCTGATGACTGATTCATCTGGCTATGGGATCGCTTTCGACCTCCGGTCCTATCTACGATCCTCTGGGAGGTATACTCATGCCTCCTAGCTGCTCTCAATACCGCATCAAAAATCTGATGCTCAAACTGCTCCACCGCCAACAAAATCTCTAGGTGAAGTCCCTGCTGGAACCCCTGGGCTCTATCGAACTCTGTAGCCACCAAGGTGGGAGCAAACCGACTAAGTCTCGAAAACTCGGCTGCATATCCGTCGACCGTCATGTCCATCGGCTTCAGATTGGTGAACCTCGTCTGTGGATCGTACCGAGCTACAACATCAAAATACTTGGTCTGGAATCTCTCCTTGAATACTGCCCAGGAAATAGGGGCCACTAATCCAACGGCCTGTGCCATCCACCAGCTGCGGGCAACATCCAATAGCTGTAGGCGCACCACGGCCACCTACTCGTTCTCTGGAGTCCTGGCTGCTTCTAGAATCACCTCTGTGTCCTGAAGCCAAGCATCAGCAGCGATAGCATCTTCACTACCGTCGAAGAAGGGAGGGTTCAAGCGCTTGAAGCTGTTGGCCGTGTTGTTATCCTGATGACCTCCTCTGGTCAAAGCGTCTGCCATCGCCTGGTATAAGACATCTCCTCGACGATCCTGGAAGGATAATAGTGACCTGATGAGACCCACCAAAGTGCCATCATCAGGCTCTGCAGGCTGGACGAGCTGAATTGGTGGTTCTCCTCCGGTAGGCATGACTTTGGAGGCTACTCCTGAATGCTGGGCTTGATCTCCGGGTTGCTGCTGGTCCACGGGAGGTGCCCTGCCTTGCTGATCGGCAGGTCCAGGAACAATGCCGCTGAAAAAGATGACATAGGGAACAATAAGGAAGGACCAGGACAGATCAACGATACAAGCATGTGATCAGGTCAAGAATTCAGGGATTCAGAGGATATGAGTAGAGATCAAAGGAGAGTACTGATTGAGACATCTATTCGGTAAACCCTCACATATCTTGATTTATAAGACCTGTATGGGCCACCACTAAAACTATGTCATGCCCCAGAACCAGAATACTGGAGAGCGGAGGCGTACATAGCCAGCTACGTATATTGAAGTGCAACCCACCTCGCTATACGGTCACGGCTGTCTAGATACATGAGGGTTTAACTACAAGCCAACAGTCTCCTATGGTCAGGAACAAGCCTATTGTCTCAAACTCAAGCAAGCAATAATAGTTACAAGATGTCAGAGCACCAAATATATAATAGCAAGGCGTCCCATACATTACATATTCGGATGATCATGAAGCTAGTCGTACAAAATGTTAAGACTAGCAAGAGTTCTGGTCAATACATGATCAACCCTAGGATTTGTCAATCATGTTACAGCCCGTAGGCAGACAGTAAATAAAGGTGCAATACGCGCTAACATGTGCTCGCCGGCTAAATGCCTCAAAAGAATAATTTCACAATAAAGTGGGAGGACAAAAGAAACCCACTCGTTGCCAGGGTTACGCCTGGTGGTCACCATCTGGCTGGAAGGTAGGTAGATCCTCTGGAGCTGCTCCGATAACTGGCCATACAAAACCAGCTGGGTCAGACCCCAGAAAGAGCAAGTGCCACAAAGGAGGCTTCACTTAGGAACTAAAACCAGCAAATCGTAAATAAATAGTAAAGGTAATTAAAAGATACTGATAATAACTGAGATAACAATAATATATTAAGCACGAAGAAACCATTCAAGTAGCCAGACTGCAACCCTTAAACCAAACAAGGACCGGGGTTGTAGCCCTTCACCTGAATAGAAACCCGTCTCAAATACTATTAGTAAGGTAACAAGACAATAAACGAAGAAAGAACACAGAACTGCTCCGGGAGCCAGGTTACAACCCTTAAACCAAACAAGGACCGAGGTTGTAACCCTTCGCCTGAACAGAACTGGACCCCTGATCTTAATTTATTGTTAAGGCCAGTATAAATAATCCTGTTACTGAGGTAAGACAAAACATGACAAGCATGGCAGGGGGGCGATAAGACAATAAACGAAGAGAAGTCACTGAACTGCTCCGGGAGCCAGGTTACAACCCTTAAACCAAACAAGGACCGGGGTTGTAATCCTTCGCCTGAACAGAACTGGACCCCCGATCGTTATTGTTAAGGCAAGCATCAATAATCATATCATGTCACAATCTTGCACAGGATCAGGATAAGACTAAACTGGAATAAACTCCATCCAATCAATCACGGCCAATCAAGAGTACGGCTTAATACTTTTAACTAACTAGGGTTATCACAGGCCTAGTTACTAGCAAGATGCAATGAGTTTATCCCAACATCTACAAATCCTGCAGACCATCCGGTTATCCAGGTCGAATGTCCGTTTATGAAGAATGTAACACGTGACTATGTGCTGGAAATGTGCCTACTCTTCGGTAGGCTACAAGTCCACAGAATGCGCCCAGATAACAGGATTGCCTGTAGCTGGGAATCTTTTCATGACTATTGAATCATTCTAGTTAATTAGCCTTAGTCAATTTCAGTAGGTACCCCTGACCGCGGTACTCAGGGATCCCCATCCTAGACATGAAGTAAGATAGTACCAGTTTATTTGTACAAACACAATCGCCTACGGTGTCCAGGTCTTTTATACTTGTCATGTCAGACTAGCTGTCGTAATAGCATGTCATGATATATCATGTCGGTTTACTTGCCAAGAGTGCGCCATAGCGGGCCATTATCGTGTTCTATTCTTACCTTATCATGAATGATAGAAACTTGCATAAAATAGCTAGTGACATATTTTTGAAGCCAAGGAAATGATCTACAACTTTCATGTTTTGAGTTTTTCAAGATTCTAGGTACAAAACAACTTAAACAGGCAAAAACAGTGAAATAGAGCAATTCTGGCGCATGGGATTCCTGCACGATCGGTGTGTGGGATTCATGCGCAATCGGCACATGGGATTCCTGTACAATCGACGTGTGGGATTCCTGCGTAATCGGAGCGTGGGATTCCTGCACCATCGGCGCGTAGGATTCCTGCACGATCGGCGTGTGAGATTTCTGCACAATCGGTGTGTGAGATTCCTGCACAATCGGCGCGTAGGATTCCTGCACGATTGGCACGTGGGATTCCTGCACCATTGGCGCGTGGAAAACTCACGTTGCGTCTTCAGTACATGCGCGTAGGGAACCTACGCGCATGACATGCTCGGAGTTAAGGGATGCGTTGCCGGGATTTCATAGCGCATGGCCTCTCGGCGCATGGCCTCCCGGGCGCATGGGGATCATCGTCCCCAAACAGCAAGTTCAGCCATAAAAGTTCTAAAAACTTGCCATAGCCATAACTTCCTCATCCAAAGTCGAAATCAAGCGAAACAAAAGCAAAAACCGCATGAAATTGAATTCTCTACAACATAGAACCATTAGTTTTCGAAAATAACCAAGTTTTAGAGATCAAAACCAAGAAAACCGAAAAGTTATAAACTTAGATCTACAAGAATCTGTCCATCAAATCCAAAAATGCCAAGTTCTAAAGAGGCTTAGAATCAAGTAAGGAAGAGAATGGAACAATAAAACTTGAGATCCATCATGAAGCAAGTTTGCACTTGCCTAGCTCTCTTCCCTGGTAGGTGGAAGAGTAATGGTGGAGAAGAAGAAGTGAAGGAGAAGAATAAATGAAGAGAGAGAGAGAGAGAGAGAGAGAGTTAGGTGGAAATATAAATAAGGGTGGTGGTGGTAGGTGGGGGTTCGGTCCACCTAAAATCAAGTCAAGCCGAACCAGCAACAAGTTGAACCGAACCAAGAAGGAAATGCCAAAATAACCATGCAGGGAAATACATAATATGAGTCAAGAATACATACACGTATACCAAGATACGTAATACGAACCACAGGCATTACACTATCTCTTTGGCTGCGACGGTTCGTGGTTCTTGGAGCCAGTGCCGTCGATCGAATCTACCAAGGTGTATTATTCGCCGATGTGCGTTTAGTATTCGGATACAAGATGGTCATTCTTTTCGCGATGACTTGCCAGCTGAATGCGGATCTTCTTTCAATCACAGATACCATGATGGAGAAGCCCGGCACTCAAGATGAGTTTCCTCGTACTGAAATGTCGTATACTTATTTATTCGGCTGGTTATTGCTGCACCATCCCACTCTAATGGATCCAGTTCTAGGTGATGTAGAAAGAGATTTCATCAGACGTTATGCCACGTCTCGATGAAAAGTGAACACCCTTACTGATTATAGAAAGGCGTTAAACATGGGTTCCGAGTGGAGATTCTTCAGCGTTGCTCCTCCTCCTAGATATGAAAATCTTCTGCCTCTACTCAAGGACTTAGAGCCTATGGCTACTCGTCCGCCTCCAGCTGCTTTTACATGGTTGAAGATGATCAGACCTTCTCACCTAGTATATCGATTCGAGGGTGAGTATTTTCTGAAGCCATATCTGCCTAGCCGATTTGCTCGTCAATTCGGCTACGATAAAATGCATGTTGGGAACACAACCACCTGCCTGAAAGCTTTTTTATATTTAATCGATGGCACTAGAGGATGGAGATAATACAGTGTGAGGGGCACTAAGGCTACATTTACAATGCCCTCCGCTACTTTTGAAACGGGTCCGCGTATGTTATATACACACGCGAATTTCTATACCTCAGCCAATACCTTTTTCGAAGGCTTCTCTTTATTTGATAGATTCGTTAGTGTCAGAAGGTCACGAGCGGAGCCAAGGCTACTCTGGATTTTATAGAAGCCGAATAGAATGTTCCTGCTGACGAGCCTCTAGAAGCTACGCTTGTCGGTTTTTTTGATGAAGTGCATGATGCGCTACATGTCACACTCAAGAAACGGAAAGAGAAATCTCCCGTAAAGGGGACTAGCAAAAGACAGAAAACTGGGGACCCATCTACTCAATCTGCCCCAGTTGAACCTCCTTCATCCCCTAAGGCTCGAGGGAAGAAAAAGAAAGAAACTGTTGTTATTGCTGATCAGCCCGTGGCAAGGACGAGATCTCAAACGCGACAATGGAAGCATAAATCTTCTCTGGGGGGAACAGGGGCAACCCCTTCTCCAATCCCAAAAGAAAGTAGAATTTTTACTGAAGAGACTAGTAGAGGGCCGGATGTACATGATGAACCTTCTGAACCGAGGGATCACCTCCAATATCGCTCAAACATAAAACGAGGAGAAAATTGTTGGCAACCAAAGTTGTACAGCAGGAAATTGTAACTTCGTCTACTCCATCGGTGCGGGGGCACTCCTGGTCAACCAGAACCGTCACTGCCGTCGCAGGATCCACTATCTCCAAAAGGTGATACTTTTACCCTTTCAATCTAACAAGAGTTATTGGATGTTAACCCATTGGGCATTTGTGTTGATATATATATATATATATATATATATATATATATATATATATATTTTATATATATATATATATATATATATATATATATATATATATATATATATATTCTATTTGCGTAGGCCCCAATAATCAGTGCTCCAGCTCCAGCTGTTACAGCTCCAGCTGCTACAACAGACACTCCTTTGGTTCCTATCTCAGAATTAGGAGTCGTAAACATCACCATTTCTCTGTCTACCCTTGCTGCAGCAGGTCTGACATATCCTCTATCTACTGATGATGCTCCAGGGGTCACGGTTTTTGAAGAACGCTAACCTCAAAAGACTTTGTTCCGGATGTCTCAGCCCCTTCTACAGTCCAAACTCTTGCACTCTTTCGAGAAGACGAAGAGATGATAAAAGCATTGAATAGTTGTGATTTCGATGATGAGTTAATCGAGGAAGACCTTATTGATGCTACCTCCGATCTGGATAAAGTTGAAATAAGCCAAGATCCAATGGCGACCCAGAAAGATCCAAACTTTACGGCCAAGGATGGCCATATTACTATTGAGGGTGAATAGCACCCTGTTGAAGATGAGGGCCATCAGAGCCCTAAAGATGATAATCATAATCTAACGACCCGCAGGGCGATTAGAATTCTGATAAAAAAGTTAAGGGCGACAAAAGCCCAAATGATGATGAAAGTGATGATGACGAAAGTGATGATGAAGGCCTTGCTGAAGGTCTTGAAAATGTTGAGGGTGATAAAAACCCTGATGATGATAAGGAGGATGATGAAGACCTCACTAAAAATCTTGGAGAAGCTGGGGGTGATGAAAACCCCGATATTGATGTGAAGAGGATTTAAACCCATGCTGAACAAATTTTTGAGACGGAAGGGGCAGAAGTGGAAGCCCTAGGAGGCCAAGCTGAGTCGGGGGCTGGAAGTAGCCGTTTTGTGCCGGGCGGCTTGGAGGCTGGAAACAGCCAAGCGGTTGTATCTGAGAATACCATGGTGAGGCTCGTTACAGTACGAAATACCACACCTCATGAGATTCCATATATGTTGTCGAGCTCAAGTAAATTTCTGACTTTATTCACCATTGCTTCTTTAATGTTGTATGATATAATGATGTTGCTTTTGAATTGTTGCGGGTCATGTGGGGACAATCACTGAAGTCCCATTGACTTCTACCACTTTCAGCCTTAGCTCCACTATGGCTCCCCTGGACATAGGAACTTATACCATGTAAGGAAGCTCTTCAAGGATTCCTGCACCGAGATCTCCTGGCGTACAAGCTGTGATTCCTCCATCTTTTGCAGAAGGAGGAATTCCTGTTGAAGTGGCAACACCTGGTGTATTGGTGATGACCAGTAGCATCGTCGAAACATATACGAGTGCTTTCTTCACTTCCTTAAGCACTCTGGTACAAATGGCCATGGAGAAGCAACATCCTTACTATTTAGTATGGATAACTTCAATTGCAATTGAGAACATACGCGGTCTTGACGATACTGAAAGGGTCAACTTTCTGGAGCAGATCTTGAAGATTATATCAGATCTTATCAAGAACTAACGAGAGGCAATATACAAAGACTGATAGATGCAAAGTATGAGGCCATAGCTCGTGAATATGAAGAACGACGAGTCACCCTAGACAATTCTGTAGTTGCCTTCTCAATACGATCTAGAGAGATAGAATCAAGCATTATTGAGGCTACCTCTTCCATTGAGCTTTACAAAATTGACGCAGCGGAGAAAGAGAAAAAAACAACCGAAGGTCAAGCTCGTCTTCAAGAGCTAGAAGTTAAAATGGCCAAGCTTCGTGTATCGGTCACGGCAGCTAAAAAGTGTCAAGAAGAAGTGCTTGAATCATCTCTAGTTGCCTCAAGTCGTCTGGATGATCAGATTAGGCAGCAGAATGACTTTCTCCAAGTTCAGGGTGCAGAGATAGGATGCCAAGTTACATTAATGCAACCTTCGCAACCAGAGTCCATGAGAGACTTGGCCAGGACAAGAGTAATTACCTCCAGGGTGGAGCGAGCTGAGTCTTTGAAGAAGATGATTACTGATCTTAGCACCCAACCTCCAAAGTGAAGTCATCTTTTAAAAATGAAATGTAATAACTTCTTTGTTTTGAACATTTTTAGGTGAATGTAATAGTTTTTTGTGTTTGCATGATATTGCATGAAATGAATAATTGATGGTCTTTTATGGCTTTATTACTTATTATGCATCTGTTTAAGACACAAATAATAAGTAGGATAAGAAATATGTTCAAAGGTATTGGACGTGACATATCTCTTGAAAATTATAATATTCATTATATCTGTTCAGAGGTAATGTGGACATGACAGAATATAATTTTGATATATTATTATTTCTGGGACAACATTATCAGAGGTAATGTGAACGTGACAAGTCGTTGATGTAAATAGCAGAATTCAGAGGTAATGTGGACGTGAATTCGTATATCTGTTGATTATACCTGGTTCAACTGGGACTCAAGAATAGGATATCTTTCAAAATAGCTGAGTTTCAAAAGATGATGCTCGCAATGATGTAGTAGATGGGTTAATCCATTGAAGATATATCATAAGATCTGGATAGACTCCACTGGGGATTTTTGAGGATTTATTATCTGTGGTACGTAAAAGATTATAACTCGAAGATTTGGGGTATGTACAATATTTGGAAGACATAGTACACACTTTCAAACATGGTACTTTTTCAGGAATTTACCATGGATTGGCATTATAGCGATTCGGCCATCCATCCCGGTTAATTGATAAGCTCCGTTTGAGAAAATATTGCTTACAACGTAGGGACCTTTCCACTTTGGTTCGAACTTGCCCTTGCTCATGTGTGTCATAGTCATATGACGTCTAACGGTAAGGACCATCTTGCCTTTTTGAAATGCTCGTACTTTGACTTTACGGCTGAAGGCTTTCGAGATACGGGCTTGGTATAGCCCAATGTGCTGTTGGGCTAGTAACCGCTTCTCATCGAGTGCTTCAAGCTCCTGAAGTCGAAGATGATCGTTGTTTTTTACTGTAAGTTCGTTGGCAATAGCTATCTTTAGTGATGGGATTTGGATCTCCAACGGTAGGACAGCTTCACATCCATACACCAAATAGAAAGGCGTACAGCCAGTCGGAGTGCATACGGTAGTTCGATAGGCCCATAGACATTCTTTAAAATTTTCGCTCTAGTTGCGTTTATTAGCAGAAATGAACTTCTTGAGAAGCTTGATGATCGTTTTGTTGAATGCTTCAGTTAAACCATTAGCTGCGGGATTATATGCTGTAGAAGCGACATTGTTGATTCGATTGTCGTCACAGAATCGAATAAATTTCTGACTGATGAATTGAGATCCATTGTTATGGATGATTTGTTGAGGAACACCGAATCTGTAGATCCAATGATGTTTGATAAAACTAATGATACTACTTATCTTGACTTCTGCTTAGGGTATAGCTTCTGTCCATTTTAAGAAATAATCAGTTATAGCTAGGATAAAATGATGTCCACAAGATGAATGCGGATTGATAGGACCGATGACATCCATGCCCCAAGCTTCAAAGGGCCAAGATGCTGCCGTGGGATGCAAGAATTCTGATGGTTGGTGAATGAAATCTGCATGGATTTGACATGCTCAGCATTTTTTTGCATATTCAATAGCATCTACCACCATGGTGGGCCAGTAATATCCTATACATCAGATCCGATCCTGAAGCTTGGGACCAGGCTGATGTGAACCGCAGATACCATCGTAAGCTTCATATAATATCTATTTCGCTTCATCGCCCGCGAGACAACGTAAGAATATATTGTCAAATGATCGTCGGTATAATGTTTTGGAGGCATGATTGTAATATAATCAGAGTGATCGACAACGAATTATCGAAGCCTCTTTAAGATCTTTGGGCAAGAAGTCATGTAATACGAAATCTATGAAAGCTACTCTTTATTCTTCGCTAGTAGTGCAAATCTTGACTGAATTGCTAGTTTTAACATTCAAATTATTCTCGACACAGAACAATTCCCTGTTAGTAATGATGATCAACAGTTGTCTTTTTCACAGGGATCGCTAATAATACTGCTAGATTAGCAAGTACGTCAGCTTCTATATTGCATACATGTTCAATGAAAAGACCCTTAGAGGATGTAGCCAATTTGACTGCTCCTTCCTGATATAAAATGAGATCTTGATGTCGAACTTCGTACGTGCCTCTAACCTGGTTGACAATCATTTTAGAGTCTCCGTATACTTCAAGATACTCGATATCCAGTTGTTTAGCTAATTGAAGATCGATGAGTAGAGCGTTGTATTCAGCAACATTGTTGGAACATGGCTCGTCCAGGGAATAGGTCCTTTGAATGGCTAGTCCTTCGGAAGATACAAGAATGATCCCAACTCCAGCGACAATGATACCATTGGGTCCAATTCTGGATGCACCATCAAAGAATAGACGCCAAGCAAGTATTCCTTCTGAAGTCATGTTAGATTCCAGAGTTTCATCAGGAATTTTTTTATAGAGTTTAGAAGTCTCAGGGATTGGATGAGCAACCAAGAAGTCAGCTAGGGCTTGACCCTTAACAGACTTTTATGGGACATAGACCATATCATACTATGCTAGCAATATAGCCTATGTAGCTAGTCTGGAATTGAGTGTACTGGGCTTTTTGATCAAAATTCGTAGAGGATTGACTCTGGAGATGACATGAGTGGTCTGGCCCGTGATATAATATCGCATTTTCTGTACAGCGAATATCAAGGCTATACATTCTTTTTCTATTGGGCTGTATCGATGTTCAGCACCAATCATTGTACAACTAAGATAATAAATCGCTTGCTCATGACCTTCTTTGTTTTTCTGAGCTAGCAGGGCACCCAGATAATGATCCATTGTTTGAACATATACCAGGAAAGGTATTCCTGTGATTGAAGGAACTAAGACACGAGGGTTCATCAAATACCTCTTTATGTCTTCAAATACTTGCTGTTATTCATCAGTCCAAACGAAAGACACACCTTTCTTCATCAATTGAGTGAACGGTCTGCAGTGTCCAGAAAGATTTAAGATGAATCTCTTGATGTATACAAGTCGTCCTAGAATTCTCGTAGCTCTTTTAGCCTGCGTGGAGGATGCATCTCATGAATGGCTTTGACTTTTTTGAGATCAATGTGTATACCCTTAGAGGTAATAACAAATTCGAGAAATTTGCTACTAGAGACTCCCAGAAATGATTGGTAGGATTCATCTTGAGTTGATGCTGGCGCATTAGATCAAAAATAGTTCTTAAGTCTTGGATGTGATCTTCCTTTATAGCATTCGATTGTCTTCCATAAATGTTCACGGAAGATGGTGCTCATGGCCCGCTGATAGGTGGCACCTGCGTTCTTAAGGCCAAATGACATGACTGTGTAGCAGTAGACTCCTAAAGGAGTGCGAAAAGATGTATGTTTTTCATCTTCGGGGTTCATCCTGATCTGATTATATCCGAAGAATCCGTCCATGAAAGACATTCGTTCGAACCCACAGGTGTTATCGATCATGGCATCAGTGATCAGAAGAGGGAACTCATCTTTGGGACAAGCTTCATTAAGGTCTCTAAAGTCGATACAAACTCGGACCTTCCCTGTTTTCTTCATAATTGGGACGACGTTAGCCACCCAGTCTGGATGTTGTTCCTCTCTGACAAAGCTGCAAGCGATGAGCTTCTTGACTTCAGCTTCTATGGCGTCCATCATATCAAGTTGAAATCGAGGCTGTTGTTGTTTGACTGGCCTAGAATTTGGCAGAATATTGAGCTTTTGAGTAGCAATCTGAGGATCGAATCCCGACATATCTTCATAGCTCCAGGCAAATACATCAATGTATTATCTAATGAGCTGGATCAGCTCTTGTTTGTCTGCTTCGGGAAGGCTTTTGCTGATAAAGATCGACCTAGGAGAAGCTTCGTCTCTGACGTCGATCTGGACTAATTGATCCTCAGTGGGTGGTTCACGTTGTTCGAAACAAAGTTTCCATTGAGTATCCATCCTTTGTGCCCAAGGCTTTACTTCAGAGTCTCATTGAAGTCATCATCGTCCTCTAAGAACTCAGTGGTCACCATATTGGAAGATAGAGACACTCGATGGACGTGTCCAATGCTGGTGTCTGAATCCCATGAAGAAGAGTCAGAAGAATTTGATCGTTCTTCTTTGTTTGACTCAGAAATATCTGGGGTCGTAATTGGCGTAGTGTAGCCCAACCCATGCTTTGTTTTCTTGTAATATCGTAATGACTTTCCTTTTGGTACAGGTATACGAATAGGATTCGTCTTCCCTTACCATCGTTGGGGCCGAATTTGAAGTTGTAGCCCATTTTTTGAATGATGTCTTTGGATTGTTAACTATAACGATGTAGTTGAAGTCGTCCATTATCATCGTTTTCAAAGTCACTATCAAATGTAGCCTTTTGATTCAGTCCTCTACTGAAGATGATAGGATGCTTATCTTTATTCCGGGAGGGAACTAGAAAGAATGAGTTTTGTACTGGTTCTTATGATACCTCATTTTGAAGGGGTTGAATAGACTCCAGGATAAGAGGTTCAAAGTCATCCAGAATTTTTAGTTAACATTGTGTGCAATAACTAACATCAATGTAATTCAAAGGAGACGCTACTTTATTAATATTTGCTTATACATTTACAACAGTATTTTTAACCTTGGCCAATGACTTGCCAAGATTAATAACAAGATAAGGAGAAGTAGGAGACTTGTTACGACGAAGGTCGATAACAAGAGGCTCAGAAGAGGTGAGCTCCCTATGCTCCATCTTTTCAGCAGGAGGATGCTTGGTAGAAGGAGAGAGACTAATGGTCAGCGTCTGAGAAGACGAGGGGAGAGAAGTGCGTCCATTGACTGGAATTATTAGGATCTCATCTGGATTGTTCTTCCGGTCTTCTTCAGTATCCATAGCCAGTACGACTTTCATGAACTCTTCTTTATACATTCTGGAATCTGTATAATATGCTTCAATACCTCGGAAGGGATTAAGATCAGCCACTTCTTTTTGGACTTCTCCGTTGTCATCAACATATTTGAAGCATTGATGGAGAGTGGATGGCACGATGTTATGTTTATGCAACCACGGTCTTCCTAACAATACATTGTAGGAAACATGATTGTCAATCATATAGAATGTGACTTTTGTGCGGAGATTGCCAATTTTGACTTTTAGACGAATCTTTCCCAACGGTTCGCTTCTTCCAGAATTGAACCCCAGAATAGTCGTGACGGTCATAGAGAGGTTATGGACCAGGATCTTCAGAGCATCCAATAGAGTTTTCGACATAATGTTGAGTGCAGATCAAAGGGCGACCAGAATGCGGTCGACTTTTATTGTATCAACATACCCTGTAAAATAGAGAGGTCGGTCATGTCGATTGTCTTCAAGTAACATATCATCCTGAGTGAAGGTGATATTGGAAATTAATTCCATCACGCTATGACAATGAGAGCATGTCACAGGTTCTTCATCTGGTTTCTTGAGATACGCCAGACAAGCGTCGGCTTGCATCAAATCTTCACTTAATGTTTCTCGAGTTTCCCTCAAGAGGCGCAGGAGTTCGAAAATTGATAATCTTGTTGGAGTGTTGGCCAATTGAGCCAATATGTCAAAATTATACGGCTTCTCGAGTCCTTGCAATGTAGTTTTCTTTAAGCTTTTGTCAAAGCGGGCCGGCTGCTTGCCTTTGTCAGATGTTATCGGCTTGGGAGGGATAAGTTCCACTTGGGGCGATAATGCCGAAGGAACATTGGAGACATGAAGAGACGATACTGGAGGGGCATCGGAGACAGGAGAAGGAGTGACAATATTTTCTTGTGCTTCTTGGTAGTCTCTAAGGTAGAGCCTTCCAGACCTAGTACCAGTCATGGCTTCTTCTTTCGGAACTGGTGCAAAGAAAACCATATTACAGTTCCTCATCCGGGTTTTATTTCTGGAAGGTCTTTTCTTTAGAGGAGATGAAAGATCTGTCCATAATCCTATACCTACACGAAATTGATTGTCTTAAGGCGCAAAAAAAGAGGTATATGAGACCCTTTCCCGTTATTCAAGACAGGGGCTTCCTATAAATTATATCCCATTTTTGTCATCAATTCGTGAGACTATTGACTGTATCGATGGAATTTCGGCTGGTACTCGATCTTCGGCTTTGGTAACACCATTTTGGAAGAGGAAGATGAAGTCGTCGCTGGAACGAATATAGCATCCAAAGGTGGAAGATGACTGTCTAGTGATGTCAGGTGATATGACTTGTACTTGGCTGCCTTTCTTGACTTAGTAGAAGGAGCATGTGTCTTTGGTTCAAAATCAGTGACCAAGTCAGGATGAACCCACGTGATTTCTCTTTTGTCGGTTTATAAAGGTATAAGACCGTCGCTTCGTGCTGGCTGAAGGTTGACAATCTCCAAGGTAGCCTTTAGAATAGGAACAACACCATCCCGAACCAGTTGAGCAGAAAAGTCATCGAACTGTAGAGAGACGACATCAGCAGTCACCATCTTCTCGTCTTGCTGAAGAGTGATTGCCTTGGCATTAATCAACTCTTGGATCTTTCCTTTAAGTACGTAACACATCCTGGTTAGATACCCTAAGAACCTGTGATACATGCAATATTTAGGATTGTCTGTTTTACCTACTTCATCCGGACGTTTAGCGTCAAGCAGTTGAAGTTTGTTGCTCTTGATTAAACAATCAAATATGCTCAGGATGTCGTCCTCATCAAAGAAATACCCCTCCTTTGGACGTGGGGCTCTCTGCGGAGGTGTTATTATTGCAGGTATTGATTGACCTATATTTTTGGCTAAGGCTTCCTTGCCTTTACAGTTGTTTTGACGACCAATATTGCTGGTAGTAGGATGTTCATCTTTGTCAAGGTTAGGCACCTGGATGCCTAGCTGCTTAAATTTATCAGCACTGTCTTCAGCTGCCCTGGCACTTACTATGAAGGAGGCCCAATCTTAGAATTGTGCAGGTCCGGTCCACATGCTGATTATAGGCAACAAATTTAATTTTTATATATCTATAGTCAATGCATCTGGAGTACCCAAAGACATTTTGAGTGCTTCACGATAGAAGTGCTCTATGAAACGTTCAGCAGTTTCATTATGCCTTTGTTTGATCTTGATAAGGGCCGACATAGTCATGTCGTTTGTTTTCTTGTAAAATCGTTCTAGGAACATTTGTTTTAGTGCTGCGAAAGATGTTATGCAGTCATCTGGCAAGCTACAATAACAGTCATAGGCAACGCTTGCCAAACACCCGATGAATACTCTAGTAAGTAGAGCATCGTTCTGTTGAAGTTGATCCGTTATCACCTCAAAATGGTTGAGATACTGACTCGGAGATGTACTGCCATCAATTAACATTATAGTTGGCGGCTTGTACTTGGGTTGAAATGGAACTTCCTTCCATTCTAGAGGATAGGGTTGTTTGATCCCTAACTTCTGTAGACCATACTTTTGCTTGAAAGCTTCAAACTGATTTCGTAGAAGCTTGATCGCCTAGAGAGGGTACCCTGATGCTTGAGGAGTGGCAGATTGGTTTGATGTATTGGGAGGTGGAACCGTATGATAAGTACCACCCCAGCACCAGACTGACTTGGGGAAGCCAGAGTTGGGATGGTAGCATTGAGAGGGGATTGTACCCCCAAGCTGGTGTTGATAGGTGCAGAGACTGTTGCATGTTCTTGGGTTGGAATTGGATTTGCAACCATTGGAACAGCGTGTTGTGCCATGATCATAGCATGCATTCCTGTAACCATTTCAGCCATAATTTTTAGGTTGGCTTCTAAAGTAGCAATTCGTTGCTTCTGATTAGCAGAGCTAGGAACGTCTTGTTCTTCGTTATTAACATAAACAGTCACTTCTCTGTCCACCGAAGACGAACTGGTAGATAAGATAGTCTGATCGAAGTTTTTACTATCGGCGTCAAAGTCAGGTAGAGAGCTACTCCCAAGATGAGGAGTGGAAAGATTCATTTTACCGAAGATTTCTTGGTTTCTTGATCTTGTATTCTGGTAGACACCCTCCACGGAGTCACGGATTCAATCTAGATATTATTGGCTAGGGTTGTGGGATGTATTACGTTTTGGACGTTTTCCACCCCTAGTGCTGCGGGATGTCATGTTGACCGAAGCATATAGCAGTTCGTTTTCGTCTACCATGATCAGTTTAAGAGTTCGAGTGTAATTCAAGCGGTCGAATACAGACCGTTTAGCTGATTGACATCAATACTTGATTACTATCTCATGATGTTGATTACAGTGATGACTCTGATGTGGAATTATAGGTGTGTGGGGTGATCTTGCAATCTTTCGCTTTTGTACAATGTCACGACCCGCACCCACTGTGAGGGTACGAGAACGTAACAACGCCCAGCCTACGCCGCAGTGTCGGCGGTAGAACGCTGTTCTAGGTCATGAACTATAACTAACATAATATGAATACTCTCCATAAAGAGGCCAACACAGAGGTACAACTCAATCACAATCTAAGGTTGAATGTAGCATGATGGAAAATAGATAAGAAATCCTCAACTGAGGTACAGCAGAAAGAAATAACAAAGTCTCAACATCTCTAAAATATACAACTCTGAAAATAAGACAACAGCTAAACATGAAAAGAAAGGACAGTCTAAGCTATCTACACTATACAATGTATCATCCTGAGCAGCTGCCTGAACCTCCCCAGGGGTCCAGGTCGCGAGTGTCAACTAGGCAAACTCCAAGTAAGGGTGCAGGGTTCCTCATCATCCTCTGTAAAATTTTTAACAGGTCCAGTCAGGACGGGAGCGAGCATAAAACATCTCACGCAGTTCATATCATGTTAGGAAATATAAAGCATGCAATAGAGTAAGGTACATGAAACGCTGAAAGAAGAATGTATATGAAAACAGTAGAGATTTGATAATGGAAAATATCTATATATGATAAGTAAGAACTGTAAGCAACATGTGATTTAGAGCACAATATGGTTATGTAAACGGGTTAGGTTATACAATAAAATGGGACTCCTTTGTACGTGGGTGTACAATGGACATATACAATTTCTTATACAATAGGATTGATCACATAACCAATTTTACTCTCCCTCTCCAATCAATACACAAGGATCCAATTCAGTTACGTTACCTATACAATGGCTTGTACAATGGCTTATACAATGGCTTGTACAATGGCTTGTACAATGGCTTATACAATGGCTCAATGTGATAATGAGAGTACAATATAAACAATGAGTGTACAATGATAAGGATATTCAATAAATACAATATGTAAGTGAAACGCACATCACAATATATATTTAGTGAATACAAGGAGATAACATCTCAGAAGAAGATCCACATAGTACTAATCTGTGATAATGATCGTGTCAGCATCAAGTACAGTAATCTAGAGCAAGAATGTAAATCCAGACAAGTATGAAACGGTCAGAGAATGTACTCGCCTCATATCTGAATGTCTGAAGTAAATGTACTGTCCGAGATGAGGTACCTGACTCCTAGTTAGAGCAACACAAGTCAAGATGTATACATGGGATGATAATAGTAATCTATAATGCATCTGCATGCTGTCTAGGTCAAACTAGACTAAAGTCAACACTTTGTCAACTCTAGTCAACCACACTAGTCAACTAGATCAAGTCCTAGCCCAAACAAGTCTAATAAGTCTCACTAGGCCTAACCAAGCATAGGCTAGCAGTCACACACCAATCACAAGGCTATACAAGCCAACACAAGTCACACATCAAGATACATCACTATCATGCATATTCTTTATTATATATATATATATATATATATATATATATATATATATATATATATATATTATATATATATATTTTCACACACATATATATTTTCACACACATAGCTTTATATATATATTGTTGGCTAGGGTTGTGGGATGTATTACGTCTTGGACGTTTTCCACCCCTAGTGCTGCAGGATATCATGTTGACCGAAGCATATAACAGTTCATTTTCGTCTACCATGATCAGTTCAAGAGTTCGTGTGTAATTCAAGCGGTCGAATACAGACCGTTTAGGTGATTGACATCAATACTTGATTACTATCTTATGATGTTGATTACAGTGATGACTCTGATGTGGAATTATAGGTGTGTGGGGTGATCTTGCAATCTTTCGCTTTTATACAAGAATCTCGTGGAGATCAGTTATAGTGACAGGAGTTCGAGAAGAAGAAGCAGGTACATGCTCTCTGATTATGTTAGGAATATGATTCCTATTTTTGAGATTTTGTGTCCCTGAGTGTACAGAAAAGTACTGAGTTCATTAGCATAGGTGAGAGGGTTCATGATCTTAGAAGCCTTCACTGTGCACAATTTGGTAGGAAGCGCAGATTATGTCTGGTGCATCATATGACTTGATGAAGTTGGTTTTGTTCTGCGCTAGTTAAGATAAGTGTGCATGTCAGAGTTATGTGCCACTTTCCTGTCTACCTGAAACACCATCAATTTTTTCTTCCTTGATCATGATATGCGTAAAGTAGGGAGATCTTGGCTTCGATTTGATTGGCGCTGGCCAGCTTGATGAAGAATGGACAAAATAGCCTGTTGTTCTGTGCACACTGTTCCACCACATTTGGCGCTGGTGCAGATGGACAACAAGAAGTAAACTTCGAGCAGAGTCTATTTTCTTGGCATCTATTTGATTGTCTATGCCAAGAGAAGTAAAGTTTCTACTCATAAGTGTTCTGGCATCGATTGGCACAAAGGCGCAATCAGATGCATTTTCTACCAAGTCGAGGACTGGGGAAGAATAAGGAGAAGCCATAGGGCGCTTACCTTTGTTCTGCGCAGAGGCAGTGATTGGAAGACCCTCCACCAAGTTTGGAACTGAGGAGGAGTAAGGAGTGGCCACATGACATTTTTCTTTGTTCTGTGCAGAGGCAATGGTTGCCGCATTCTGGGAGGAATGAGAGATAGCCATATGGCGTTGTCCCTTGACTGGCGTCAAGGTAGTGGTTAGCACTCTTTCCACCAAGTTTAGAACTGGTGAAGCTATAGAGCATTTTCCCTTACTTTGTGCAGGAGTTATGATTGGCACACTGGAGGACTTTGGAGTCCAGATGGCACGAGTCTTCATGTCTTTGGAGACAGCAGTATATGCGCGCTTGGCACCTCCAGCGCCAATCATGGCTTCGTAGGCTGTTTGGTCGACTTTTACGACCAAGTCTTCTGCGTCGTGCTTACCAATGCAGCATCGCATTGAGTTGTCATTTTCTCGTCAGAGGAGAAATTCGTCCCCAGTAGAGTCACCATTTTATTTGCGAAAATAAAAGTTTTCCAAGAAAACTAGTTTACAAACTAAGAAAGAAGAGTACAAGGGTACAATTTGATTCTGGAAAAGTACAACTATAGAAATTTGATCAGAAGATCATTTTACCCCTTGGATGATGCGATGTCGAAGAAGAAAGCCTTTGGAGAGTGCTACAGAAACTTAGTCAGGAGATTATGATCCTTAGTGATGCTTGAGAAGTGATTTGGAACTCTATTTATAGAGTTTTGAGATAACTGTCAGATAGTTACACTGATTGGCACACACTTACAATTGGCGCACCATTATCCATTTGCACAAATAGTTGGTTTAACTGCTTGGGACATGTGGCATTCTGTGAGAGAGATGTGCTTAGTCATAAGCAGTGTCACATGCAGGTTCTTCGAGATTAGTGGCATGCGCGCGACATCATCTAACTGCTTCTGGATGAAAATTGATCAAATGGCACCAACTGATAAGTGGCGCCCGGCACAATTTGTTGTTTAGCGCCCACTGTATTAAATCTGTATGAATTAACTACCTCACGCCAAATGATAAATAGCGCAAGGCAGATGTCAGTCATTATGAAAAAATCTGACACAATCTTCTTGAGCGTCGTACGCTCGAAATTTGGATGGATTTTCTTCGACTGACGTGTTGTCAGTCATTATGACAAGTACTTCAGCTTCCCGAGCAAGCTTGCCACGTGGGTTCATGCGCCATTCATTTTTTAGTGCCATTTACTTCTGAGTGCTATTTATTTCTGAGCGCCATTTGTCCAGCGCAATACGTTCTTTTTTGGCAATTTTTAGCTTTTATAGGAAGGTGACCTTCTTTTCTGCATAGTCAATGGTGGCCGAGCAAGCACCGAGCCATTCCATCACCAGAATGATGTCGTAGTCCTTAAGGTCCAGAACTATCGTAGCTAGAGTCAATTTTCTTCCACCTATACATATGCAACCGTATCTATAGATAGTGTTTACAGGAATTTGTGTGCCCGACGGTGTGCTAACGCTAAGGTTAAGGCCTAACGGTGCCATGGAGAATTTGTGTTCATCAATAAAATTTGTCGCTATAAAACTATGGGTAGCACCTAAATCAAACAATACGCAAGCAGGTTTATTATTGAAATATAGTGTACCTGTCACGAGTGTATCAGAGACAAATGCCTTATCTCGAGTCATGGCATAGACGCGGCCCTGGGCATTGGGCGATGGTCTTGACCATTTTGCGGTACGGGTTGTTGGGTTCGAGGCACTGGACTCTGGTCCCCTGGATAATGTTGTTGTTGTTGGGGCGCCGTTGGGTTCGGCCTTCTGGTCCGACAATCAGCATGAATGTAAACCTTTTTACCACAGTTCCAGTATCTACCTTCTGGTATCTGACAGTCATTGATAGTGTGACCGAGCCGGTGACATAGGGTGCAGAGAGGCCATGGGTTACGCCCTTGATATCCGTCTTGTAGCCCATTGTTCGGACGCTTGGTCGCATTATTTTCTTCCGCATGGCTAGGACATTTGTGATTGTATATATGCACAGCGTCGGCAGCAGCTGGGGAATATTGGTGTTCAAGGAGGAGAGCGTGGTTCAGGGACTCTCCCATTGTCTTGTACTCCGAAACTGACACATGAGCAGAGATAGAGGACCGCAGACCTACTTCGAACCTTCGAGCATTACTCTCCATTGTAGACAAGAACGATCCAGCAAATTTGGCCAGTTTATTGAATTCTGTTGCGTATTGTCGTACCGTCATATTCCCTTGCTCCAGCTGTATTAATTCATTCTCTTTTTCTTGTCGAACGAATGCAGGTAGGTACTCGATTTTGAACGCCTGTCGGAAGGTGGCCAAAGAGATTGCCGTTGTCTCGTCATCACGTCGGATCACTCGCTTTTGCATGGTCCACTAGTCGTGTGCGTTCAATCGGAGTAGAAGCTGAGCATATGCAACTTTCTTAGACTCATCCACGTCTAGAAGCTCAAAACGGTCTTCCAACTCCTCTAACCAATCGATCGCTAAAGAAGAGTCTTCAGTACCGCAGAAGGACGTGCGACAATTTTTTTTGAATTTTGAAACCTCAAAGTTGGAGCTTATTGGTGTTGCAGGCTCGGTTACGGCATGAGTCGTTACAGAGTTGTTGTTGGCCACAACTGTCTGAACGATTTGCTGAAGAGTATCAAGCTGCTTCTGCTGTAACTTGAATTGCGCATCGCAATGGGCCTCAAACTGGGCCTACCGTGCGTCAGCTTGTCTCCGCTGGTCTTCAACGTGTTGTCGATGTTGTTCGTTCAGGCGCTGATTGGCCTCGGCCTGTCGTTGTTGCGCTTCCAGCATATGCATCATCCGTTCCACGGGGGCATTTAAGGGCTCAGGCCAAGAGATACTCGAATCACTCAAAGCACTTTCTTCGTTCCCGTCCACAGCTTCTCCAACTTCTGAAATTAGAAGGCAATTCATATCAGTCTCAGAAAATATTATGGACTCATTGTATGGAACAACATATCTCATCGCACGAGGTCAAAGGTTTGAGACTCAAATAGAAGGTCAAAGGACGTAAAGCCGTGCTCTAATACCATTATGTCACGTCTCAATTCGATAGAATCGATAGTCGTCCCCGAGCGTGGTGTCGTACAAGCCTAGGTTGCACTCACATAAGGCACTTTCATAAGGTTATCTGAAACACAACAACAAGAGAGTGTGCAGAGTATTTAAACACATTGTATAGAAAAAAAACTTGAGCTTTATTGATAATAAATATTATATTACAGACTCGATACAAAGGTGTCGCGCGGACTTCCAAACTGACTCCATTACAAAATGAACATCGATGAGATAGTTGTTCCATACATCACACCCCTTTATGCAACCAAAATATGCAAACACCTTGAATAGGAGAGAGTTGAGACATCTTGGCTTGGATGGTTACGGATGTCTTCAAAAGATGAGATTTTGCCTTCGTATACTAGCAAGGCTTCAAAAGGTTGCAGCATCGCCTTCAGTTCCTTAGCACGCTATCTGGGGCCGGAGCACCTGTAGAGAGTGAATGTTAGTACATTACACAAGTACTGGTGGGTGGCGAATTAAATTTCGTGCTCTCATTTGGTTCAAGAATTTAGGTGAATCGTGCAGTATATTTAGTGATCTTTCTAGTCATCCTAGTCAGTTTCATGCAAGCAGTTTGACAAAACATAAACAAGGTAAATTACGCTAGAACTTACCCACGGCAGAGCGTGCCGTGCAACATAAAGCTTACCAATACCTTCCCTGTCAGTTTGATATCAATTCATATTAAGTGTGTGATGTGGACGTTAGTGGCATTAACTAGTCATCCTAGACATAGCCTGGTTAGACGGGGTCCTTTCAACGCAAGTAGCGAGCTCCATTACAAGTCTTCGAATTACCCGTTGCTTAAACCCAGCTCGGCTATACCGTGTTTTCTCCTAGGCCGAAGCGGTCCCGTGGCCCCGGGTTACCGTTCGACAAAACAAATGCCCTTGTGCACAAGTTGTCCATGACCATGCTAGATTAAACTAGTTATTCAAGCATGGTCTATGATTCATAGTAAACTTAACCAAACTCGACGTATCTCGTATTGTCATTTTGCTGTGTACATTCGTTGGTTCATTACCTTTTTGCTTAACATAGTTTGATGGAAAGCATATTATAAGCAAGCATATGAACAGTTCTATGATAAGCAGTTCTATAGCCCGTATACGTGAAATGTGTGCAACGGTTTATTGGAATAAGCCTTTGTTTTAATTCATTTACAACTTAGCATAGCATATATTGGTATCGACAATACATTGAAGAAAAGGGTCGAGGGGAGACGTGTCTGCCACTCACCTTAGTCTTACTTGAGGTAAGGAACTGGTTGGCCGCGCTTAGACGTCGCCTACGCAATCACCTGAAATCGTATAAGCAACTGATTAGAATACTGTCATTCAAGGAGTTCGATACGAAATGCGAAGTTCGAAAACGCAAGCCATGAAAACCATCGAAAACGCATTCACGAAAACCAAAGTCAAAGAGCAAGTACGGCATGAAAAGTAGAGCAACGAGAGGTCTCTTCCGACTCAGCCTCAAAGTCTATCCTCTAGACGTAACCCGTTGAATATGGGGACTTGATTCTGAAGAAGTCTTTCCATAACGAGAAAAGGATCTTAATTTAATCGTTCCCATTCGACCGATTCAATCGATCTCAATCTATTAGCTCCAACTGAATCGATAGCGACATTGTTCCATTCTCGCACACCCCATAGATGAAAATGGGACACGATGTAGGGACGGGGCACTACAATTCGTGTGTTTCGCACGGAATGCCGTCATGACGCGTGAGTTTAGAACTCATAAATCGTGCTTTGTCGCAGCAATTTTGGACACATTTTTTGGACAATCTGACAGTTGGATCATCGATGTCTCTTCCATCTTAATCTCGGTATATACCCCTTCGCTCACTTAAAATTTCAACCATTAATTCGATCGTTTGATAGATCAAAACCGACCACCAAGTTGACCGTTTAAATTGAATTATTTTTGGACAGTTTCGTGGAGCCAATTTCGCGAATTCATTTCTCTCTAATCAAAGCTCCGGTTGATAAACCACCAACTTCATTGCACAGCAGGTATAACCACCTTCATGCCACAAAAATTTTAGCTTCATAGGATGTCGTTTGGTTGGTTGAAATCAACGCTAAAGTTGGCCTCTCGAAACCGTAATTTTTAACTTGTAAAATTTTAACTTTGAACCCGAAACTCCGGATTCCAGTTCTGACGCCACTAGTGGACTCATGGGGTCATGCCTAAATTTTTTATATAATTTGTTGAGTTGGAGCAACGTGGCCCCGGTACACATTTCGGTGCAAATCGGGTCCCACAATCTAGGTCAAGGATCATTTTGAGATCGGCTCATCGAAATCCAATTTCGGATATACCGTTTGGTACGTATCGTCATTCTGAACTCATTAACATATATTTTGCTAGATTTAGAGGACTTTGTCTTCGACACGCATTTTCGTGCAAATCAGATCCTAACGTCCGGGTCAATGTGTCATTTTGAGATCGGCTCATCGGAATCCAATTCTGGATATACCGTTGGGCTCATGTCTTTATTCTGGACTAGTGGACATATAATTTGCTAGGTTTAGTAGACTTGTATCCTGGCATATTTTTCAGTGCAAAGTAGGTCCAACGGCGGACATCGTTTTGACCTGAAATTATCATTTTGCTCCAGTGTCCAAATTGGACTTATGGGTAGGCTATCCTATCTAATTTGACCATCTTTAGTGATGTTTGTTTGATCATCTGACGACGTAAGTAGATTTTCCTTTATGTAATCCCCATTAATTGTAATTAATTATTATTATGTTCGTATTTTGGAATCCATGCATCGAAACTGAGATCAGTCGATTCCAGTGACCTCACATCTCTGAAATTGACAAGGTAATCATGTGGATCGCCAAGATAAAATTGTTAACCTTGCGGTTGATTATCTTATCTCGATTTACATGTCGTAGGTTTCGCTGTACGAACGACGAGGTTCAAACTTGATATCTTGAACCTACAACCTGCAATTCATATTACTAGCAATAATGGTCATAGCGACTTAGTGTGACCTAGTTCTAGGTGATATAATTACAAGTGACTTAGATAACCTAAGGTAATACGTGACTAGAACGACCCAAGCTTTCTAGGTGGGAGTTATGAGTCATACATGTACTTTAGTGTGTGATATATATATTTGTTTGTGATTTGGGTTGATAGATATTTACATAGAGTATGGTTCAATGGCTCATGGATAGTGGGATAGACTTTGGTATTGCATTTTTAGCACAGTTTGGACAAACTCCAGGCAAGTATACAAGCCTACTTGATTTACAGTATTTATATGCTTATATTCTTTATCAGTCGATCACATTGGATATATTGTACATGCTTTACCTGTTTATTATCAGTATGCTATCATGATTATACCTGCTGAGACTTAGGCTTGATACACGGACTCACGACACATGGCATATAGGTGGCTCGTTGATGATCTCTGGACATTTACTTGATGATTATTTTCCTGTGTACATGTTTGACTAGATTTGTGGACTTGTCATTTGTTAGAGTCAGGCTGGACGTTTTGCAAATGCGACACAGATAGTATCATTGGATAGGGAGGATAGTTACTAGGTGTTAGGGACTACGATGTTGTTGCTGCATGACGGGTGCCCGAAGGAAGCGCCACTGCACGAGTACTATATATATATATATATATATATATATATATATATATATATATATATGATCCCATAGACAGACCCTGCGTCGAAAGTTGTCTTCAAGTGTATTTCACACATACTAGATGGTCTGCATAGTTATAGTATTACCGGATCACCTGATTATTACCTTGATTCCTGTTTATTACCTGGTTCACATGTTGCTTCCTTCACATGCTATTTACTGTACTTCATTTTGGTATATATATTACGTATCTTGCTATGTCCCGTTGAGGACCTGGTTTCCTTCCAGGTATACGCTGAGATCTGACATAGGAGATTGGGGATACTTCTTCGGATTGTTCTTTCAGGTATCATTAGTTGGTGCTTTCTTATCATCCTTCACTAGTATTTCATATCTACTTTTCTTAGTAGTTTTAGTAGAATTTGTGGCCATTGCCACGTGGTACCTGGAAGGAAACCACGTGGTACCTAGAATTTGTTCTTTCAGGTATCATTAGTTGGGGATACTTGGACACTTGACAGCTTATATGTATTCGAGTTGGACTGGAGTCTGCTTGAATGCGTAGCTGGCCATTGCCACGTGGCCTGGTCCCGCATATTTTGGGACTGGGACGTGACATATATTGATACATGTGTATATAGAGGTAATGTGTGGTTAGGCAATATAGGCTAAGTATGGATAGGGTAATATTGGATATGTAGGTATTAGGCACGAGGTAATGTCTAAGGTAAGGGGTAAATATTTGGGTAATATATATGGCAAGGTATAGTGATAGATGTGCCCATACACATATTATAGGGTAGATATATAGGGTATGAGCTAGTATTAGCTAGGATACCTTAGTACTGCAAGGTATGGACCTAGAAACCTAGATAATGACTAGTTTGACCTAGTTTAGCAAGATATGACCTAGTTTGACTTTCATGACCTAGAATTGACCTACAAATCATATTTCAATTTAGAAATAAATGATTATGACTCCAAAGCACCAATTGACATTGATATTCCATATTTAGGTGCTCGAGGACCCCAGATTCTAGGCGATTACATACATAATTTTTCATTTATGATATCTTCTATGTTTTCTGTATCTAGTGTAGATATCCTTGATTTCTTGACACATGGTTACACAGATTAGTATTTCCGGATCCCGTCATGAGATGTTATTTTTTGTATATCTTGGTGTATCTTGCGCAAGCCTTGTTGTTCTTGTACTTGTATGGACACTGATTCATGAGAAGATATTAGCTACCTTCTCATAGAATTTCGTGTCATAACGTACCATGGTTGGATCCACTATACCGGAGAGTATAGTGTAGATATGTGATCATACCCTCCTTGTGCATATCTTGTTCCTTGTGAGTGTTAATCATATGCCGCACACATAATTAACTAGGACATTTATCCTTGTGCAAGTTCCCAAGTCGATTACAAGTGAAACTAGATCTCACTCACATAGATAGTTATTTCTTGATTCTTGTACATGATATTTCTTGCTATTGTATTACTTATAGCATTCCATATCTTGTTATATTCTTGTATTTGTTTTATTATCTTGTATATTCTCTCTATTTGTTGTTACATAGTCTATATCATTTACTTGAACTGTTATTAGAGGTATGTTTCACTCAAATCCTGACTAGATATATTTTTGCAGATGATTTATATGAGTGGTGCCTTACCTACTACAGACCTCAAGATGTAGTAGGAGTAGACTTGGAGACTTTGACTCAGGAGGGACTAGTTCTAGCATAGGAGACACTAGTAGCGAGTCAGTTAGATTAGTTATTAGTACTAGATTTGTCTCCAGCTTATGACATATTGAGATGATATTATTTCTAAGATTATGTTTATGTTGAGATATTTAGACTCATAGTCTCTAGATGTGGTTATAGATTATGTTATGCGTCGAGACTTCTCATGGATTATCATTTCATATCTTTTATGTCATTATTGTGCTATTTATCTTCCTTATAGTTTATTGTGATTGAGTATGAGTATTATCATTATATTCTCCTCCTTTTGTAGTTGAAATATCATTGACAGGTTGTAATACATATTCATGAGATGGTTAGATAGTACTATAGACCAAGACAATATTCTACCGTCGATGCTGCGGCGCAGGCTGGACGTATCCACGTACTCGTGTCCTTATCTCAAGTGTAGGTCGTGACAATATGCCATACTATACACAAATTTTTTCAAGTCCTTCAGCACCAATGCCTACCCAGACTCAAGAGGTGGCGGAAGAGAATACAGAGGACCGGAGAGGGCAACTAGGCCTCAGACAAGGGTATTAAAGGGATTACGTACGACTTAACCGGGGCTCTAGGTAGAAATTGAACAATATTTGTAACAAAGTTTGAAATTGAAAGCTACTTTATATCTTGGTAGACTAGTACAATATTTGCAACAAAGTTCGAAATTGGAAACTACTTTATATCTTGATTGAATAGTACAATATTTAAAAGAATGTTCGAAATTGGAAGCTACTTTATTCTCTTGGTTGACTATGTCACCCTCACTTTTCCCAGTTAGGGGTAAAATGGTAATTTTCCATTTTATAATATTTTTGGGAATTTTATTTCATGAATATTATTATTTAATTATTATAGGAGTCGGGTTCGAATTTTATCGTATTCCGAGTTAATTCGGGACCCCGGTGAATTTCGACTTGAGCTGTAATTAGCATGTTAGCTAACCATGGCCCACCACACTAAACTTTAGGGTTTAAGAGTTTGGACTAGTCCCCAATGAGTAATTTAGTTTAATTATGTTTTAATTATTTTTAGCAACTTCCTAAACCTAATTTGGATTTTAATTAATATTAAGCTTAGGGAGAGGCAAACTTGTAATTACAAGTGCCCGTCACCATGCCATGCCTTGGCCGGCCATGACAAGACCCCCCCCCCCCCCCCTCCCTCTTTCTTCTCCACTAAGCAACACTCTTTCTCTCTCTTCCAAATTCATTTTCTTTCCAAGCTTCTTCCTCCAACCAACCCTAACCTAGGTAAGCTTTAATTTCTTCATTTAATTCTCTTTGCATTTAGTTCATTCACAATAAATGGAGAGGAGAAGATTCTCTACCATTTGCCCACAAATTTGTGAGTTTTCCCTAGAAAAATAGGTTGATAATTTATTAGGATTTAATCCTTAGAGAGTGATATATATATATATATATATATATATATATATATATATATATATATATATATATATATATTTATATATATATATATATATATATATATATATATATATATATATATATATATATATATATGTATATTCTTGTGTGTGTATATATTTTGATGTGTTGTGTTGTGTGAGGATTAGTGTCATGAGGATGAGAGTGGTGAGAATGTGTGTGTGTTGTGTGGTGTGAGGGTGTGTGTTTATATATATATATATATATATAAAAAAAAAAAAAAAAAATATATATATATATATATATATATGGATGTGTATATATGGATGTGTGTATATGGATGTGTGTGTGTTATATATATATATATATATATATATATATATATATATATATATATAGATGGATAGATAGATATCTAGATAGATATATAGAAAAAAAAAAAATATATATATATATATATATAGATGGATAGATAGATATCTAGATAGATATATAGAAAGATATCTAGTTATGTATATATAAGAAGATATCTAGTTATGGATGGATAGATATTTATATATATATATATATATATATATATATATATATATATATATATATATATATATATATATATATATATATATATATATACAGCATGCTGCTGCTGCTGTGGCTGTTCTTATTCTTCTTCATCTCCTTCTATCTTCTTTTATATATATATATATATATATATATATATATATATATATATATATATATATATATATATATATATATATATATATAAGAAGATAGAAAAAAAAAAAATATATATATATATATATAAGAAGATAGAAGGAGATGAAGAAGAATAAGAACAGCCACAGCAGCAGCATGCTGCAGTAGCAGCAGCAGCGCAGCACCTGGCTTCTGCCAGGTTTGAACCCCCCCTCCCCTTTACCTATATATATATATATATATATATATATATATATATATATATATATATATATATATATATATATGTATATATATATATATATATTATATATGGATAGAAACGTAGAGAAGAGTAGTAGAAGTTTATGGAATTAGAAGTTAGAAAAGAATTAGAAGTTAGAAGGAAAGATTGGAAGAAGTTAGAAGAATAGGAAGAAGGCTAGAATAGGAAATAGGAAAAAATCGAGTTAGAGGGCGAAACGGAGCCCGGAGTATCGGAATGAGTTGAAACTTGGCGTGGGGCAAGAATACGTGATTTAGATTTTGCGGGTGGGCTTCCGGGTGGAAATCGGGGTTGTAGGGCGCCGGTATCGCGCCGTACCATCCCGTATCTTGAAATATTCAAGATACCGGCAATGGGTCGTAACATGGACAAGATGTCCATTTTACTTAGGTATCTTGGTAGGTAATATATGTATAGGCTAGTACCTTACTACCCTAGGGAGCTCGGGTCAAAATACCGAGCGTAGGTAGGCTAACTTGATAGTTGCCTAAGCTAGAATTTTACCCTTTTTAAGGATAAAATAGGATATTGGCCTACGGCCAAGATACGAGTTTCGAAATCCAAGATGGACTTGGATATGGGTTGTAGAGGTTGGTAATAGTTAGAAATAGTCGTCTAGACCTAGTCTTGGCCCCGGTTGACCACGGTTGACTTTTTGGACCGAAAGTCAACTATGGGTCAACACTTTACCCAAATTAGTCCCAATTTCTATTAGACTTGTGTAGTTGACCAAAAGTCAACTATTAGTCACCATTGACCTAGGGTTGACCATGGTTGACCAGAGTTGACCAGGGTTGACCAGTTGACCAAAAGTCAACTGTAGGTCAACTCTTGACCCCGTTTGACTTTCTTCGACTTGTTTTGACCCGTGATGCCTGGTATGACCTAGGATTGACTTGGGTTGGCCTAGATTATTTGATATAACTTGATTTGACCTAGATTGACTTGACAGGACTTAGTGTGACTCAGTGAGACCTAGTTTGACCTAGATTGCATATCATTCATTGTAAATCATTCCTAAACTTGTTTAAACCTAAATTAACTTACAGTATCTCATATTTAGGTTCCTGATTACCGCTCTGAGCATTGATATACCATACAGCTCAGGACAGCAAGCGAGTACATTCACTGATAGTTTTCATTGTCTTGATATCTGCTATATCCGATTCAGTCGTAGTGTCTTACTTGATTCTTAGTCACGATAGTTCACGGACTAGTACACATTGGATCATGACATGAGATGTTGTTCCTAGATTTCTGGGTATATGGGTACACTCCCTGTCTTGTTCCCTGTACTTATATAGACATCAATTTCTAAAGAGGATTTGCTACCCTCTTACGAAATCACGTGCCATGACGTGTCATGTCCAGATCCATTGTACTATTCGGGGATGGGGAATTATTAGGGGCTATGTGATCCAAGCCACCCTGTCACTATTCATTTGCTCGCGCCACTCTTCCCTCACGAAGGGTGTAGCGAGATCCTTTGCCTTGTGCTCGTTATCCAGGTTGGCCGGCATGACTCTCCGTTGAGGTCACCGCGGATTGCCGGGCCAAGTGGATAGCCTGTGTCACGCCCCGATCCGGGAAATCGCTCGTCCTCGCTAGATTTAACCCGAATCATCGCCATCGCTGGGGCGTGATGTCGCACGAGCCTGGAGTTGCGCTCGTGCAAGGCAAGATAACAGGTTCACATAGAACTATCTCAAATCGATAACATAAGCAGCGAAAGAAAACAAGTGAAACATAAGAATCTCTTTTATTAATATTGAACTGAAGGTTACAAATGCTCTGAATAGCCCAACATAAAATGCCAATTGGCTACAACGCTCATGATCTCTCTAGCTCACAAAGGATTACATTGTTCCATACATTATGCCCCTTTATAGCCACCAAGTAGTCATCGGCCGAACATCTCCATGTCGCAAGTCCGAACGCATATGCGGAAGCTCCTCTTGAACGCCAAGGACTCCATGCCTCGGCACGTCCAAGCCAAGCTCCGCCCCGAGCTGATCATAACCTGAACCTGCACATAAACTAGTGGGGGTTTAGTGCTTTCGTCCTCGCTTCGCACTGATCAAGACCCGCTCGCACCCAAACCAAACACTTAATCATTTAGTGAGCATGCATCTTACTTTGTGGTCTTTCTATTTAGCCTTAGGATCAATTTCATAGCAATACTCATGCATAGCAACTTATCTTAAATGTGTCCCGTACCGTGTTCCTGCAGCAGACACAGTTAGCCATAACATGAAACATAAACATAGTGTTCGTGCTCATCTCCGTCCCGTTACCTTAGCCTGCAGTGGTTAGAACTTAACATAAAATCATCTTATTTACGTAAGCGACCATTCATAAACTTAGACCAATCATAAACGTAAACATATGCATAATGGGTGGCAGGCCCTGCGCCTGCACCCAGCTCTCATCTCAGCCCACCGGCCCTATCTATATGAAGGTCACGGTGTGTCGCACCGTAATGGACTTGGCATCTCATATGTGTAAGCCTACAATCGCTTCGATACGGGTTGCTAGCCCAGTATCCGAAGGATCCCAAACTTACGGATATCAAAGCTTATCACAGCACTGGACGGTCGCAATCCGTCCGAATGTTGTGCACCATAAATACCACACATAATTCCCTCCTAGGCCGAACGGTCCCGGCGCCCCGGCGTAACCGTTCGAGGGAAGCCGCACCCGTGCACGGGCAATCCGAGTCCATTGACCATGCAATACGTTCCATATCATACAATCCATAGCATACCAACCGATCTCGTATTCTATAAACATAGTGTCACACATAAACGGTTCCCCGTGCCATAAACATAATCTACCATTCATATGGGGAGCTCCGTCGGCGTTATGCCCCAACACATCCATATTGATGTACGACGCCCAACGGCTTTGTCGTCTCGTACTCATAATCACGCATCTCGTTCATAATGTTATTCGTATAGCCTACTTCCGTATTTACTTAGTCGTTTCATAGCATAAGTGCCCGAGGGCACGCTCAGCACCGTATTCAATGTTCTACGCCTAGTGTTCAATGTTCTCGGAGCCGTGCACATGATGCACATCTCAATATCATCTTTCAATGTTCTACCATCATTTCCCTACCGCGACCTGTGCACTCGATGCACGTCGCCTCAATGTTTCGATTGTTCAATGTTCTATCTTAGTGTTCAACGCATACTTAGACACTTACTCGCCTAGCCACGCTCGCTAACTCGATAACATATTACGCAAGCATAACATATTTTATTAGACGTGAAGGAATAGGGAGAGAGAGTCAAGAACCCGCCCACCTTAAGCCGATACGCCTTGCCGCCTCGCCGATTGAAGCGTCTCGCTTCCATAACTCGATCGCATAGCTAACTCTCGGACTTAGCCATTCCTTTGCTCTACTCGGTTGATTTGGCCTATCGTGCCCATGCCACAATCCGTTACAAGACCACAATTTGGTTTTGCGGACACTTCATTGCATAAGGCAAAATGCTGACCTCTTATCGCCGAGCGTAAAAGCATAGCCTGCACACCAGATCAACTAGAATCAGCACTTACTCAAACGGGACTTACTCTTTGCATCGATTCGATTCATAGATTCCAACCGACTCAAAGCTTACCTTTGGCCAACGCAACACTTGCATCGATTCGCATCGATACCCGTCGGGTCAACGTAACTCTTCGAGTCAACGACTCATCGTAATGCACCGATGCGGAGCGGGGCATTACATAATATACCACTCAAAATCAGGTTCGTCCTCGAACCGAAACCAACACTTAATCCAAGTGCCTCGCGCAGATCGCTTTACGATCTCGTGCTACTATCGTTGGAATCATACAACTCAGTCTGGATCATACACATATTTTAGGCATCCCACCAATATATGCATTTCAGCCAAGCTTAGTTGTAGGATATCGGGACAACTAACAAGTTCAACTTGAATCCTCAAGCATCCATCGGTCCGTACTCGACTTAGTCATGTCTTAGCGCCTATTCCCAAATACTCTTCGTATACAATATCCCATAACATGCGATCGTCTTCCAAACATCTCTGCACATAACTTGATTCAAATCCGTAAATTCGATCTCATAAGTTTCTTCCGGCCACCTAACGCATGCATTGCATAAGTCATTGCGCATCCGATCGCAACGAACTTCCGCAACGCCTATTCGCCCAACCGTTTCCTATCTCTCACATAACTCAAGTCTTTCATCCAATCATTCATACACTTGGCCTTAATGACATGGACTAAGTCCACATGTCTCCATTATCCTTTACTTACAATCCATACTAAGTCTCGACGCAACTATCCATACGTGATCCACATTCTCTCGCTCCATCCATACGTTGCGTCTGGGGCTACCCCCGCTAGGTAACTTATCCAGACATCATGCTCGCACTCTCCCGACACAAGAGGTCGACTTGAGTCTACGATGCTCAAAGGCAACAATCTTTCTGACCCAAGGTCTCTTACGATACGTCCATCCCCGATACTCGACCGAGTATGAATCCTTTACTTAGTCCCCGTTTCAATCTCGACTAGTTCGTTTCGTAACATAGATCGCGCTCAATACACATGGCCTAACCGTTACTCAATCGGTCTGCGACACAACTCTTAGGGTCGTTCTACTATCCGTTGCTCTCGCGCATTGCAAAATCCTTGTAATCGCCTTACCGCGTCACTACGCTAAGCACGTTCCTCAACATACACTCGATCATTCCTTATCCTTCTTACGCGACTTCTTTAGGGTCATCCTATGGGACTTCAACATTCACTTGATTTGGCGGTCAAGTCTTCTAGGGTCATCTGCCCCGAAACTACGCTCAATAATTGAAGATCATCAACGAGGGACAGTTACAACGAACCATGCTATATCCTATCGCGGAGCCAAATCAATTCCCGACGATTCCTACGAGACTTTATCCAACCTGACGTACATTACCAATCCGGGATTTATCCATCCCCGCACAACTGATGCGCCATTACTACTCGAGTCACTCATATACTACCGTCAATAATATCGCACAATCTTCAATTTTACCTTCGCATCAAACCACAAGTCCATATCCAAATTGCCACGCCTTGCAAGTTCGATCATCCCCACTGGATGAATCACCATACCAGTGCTCACGCGGAATGATCGTTCTAATTTGACGTGACGCATATGCGAGGCTGATGTTGCGCTCGCTCAAGACAAGAATGTCAACATAGTGGTGATCCGCGAAGCAATCCAGACACTTTCGATTTCATCCGAGCAACATCCATATACTCTCAAATTCTCCGAAGCGGTCCTACCGTTATCATCTCAATTGCCATAACTTAACTTGCATCTTATTCATCCAACAACAATGCTCAATATAATTTTTGTTCATTTGATCAGAGTATCCCCGAGTTATTGCATATCGTCTTTGATACGCCTCAATACCATCGTCGATATGCATAACTTGAACATCCTCCTTTCTCACAAGCTCAAACCCGTTGTAATCATTGCCATTATCCGAACTCGAATACGAATCAAGTCTTGCACACACCAAGATTCATTCCGTTATAGCTAACTTCCATAATCGCGACACAATTTTCAATTCACATATTCATTCTCGTATCCCTAGCTCGTACTTCCAAATCGTGCTACCGACTTATTGCATTAACCCAAATTCGTTCGCACAATTTCTCCGTACCTACTCAATTCGTTCCGAAGACGTCTCCGTACTAACTCAACATAAGTTCGACCGGGTCGACTATTTCCTCTACGTAATATTCTTCGCATATGCTCGGCCTATCGTTCAACTTATACTTAACGAATCCTCGTTCGACGTATCATCCATAGGCACGACTTCACGCACGTAATCGTTCAACTCAATTCACCGAAGCATTCTTGCATCGACTTCTATCAATCATTCCCACTCGAGTCTCGATTCTACTCTGTCCGTTGCGGACAAACATATCGTAACAACATAATCGCCTCGACGTAACCTATCTTAAGTCACCAACCGGCTTAACATAACCATCGCTAAGTGGTATCCCATATACCACTCAGGATCGAGCCTATCGTTACCGATACCATACTTCGCTACACTTACTCGTATAATTGATATTGCATATACCACTCGAAATTGAGTCATTACTCGACATCACACTTCGCATAGGTCCGACTTCTATCTCAACTTAACGTCCCGTATTGCGATCCTTCCGATCCCAGCTCTAACGTCAGCTCAAGTTTGACATACATTCGATCTAACCGGACCATGGCGATCATCTCGATCACACCCGCAACATTCGCTTATTCAAAGCTCAACGCAACATATGGCCAACATACACGTTCGCCAACTCAACTCGACTTAGCGACCAACTCGATTCGTTACTATCGCATCCACGATCTTCGAATCCCGCACGTTGCAGCTCGTGCAACAACTCATTCTCGATACTTACGGTCATTTCTTAATCTCGAACAACATATCGCTATCCATCCGCATAGCCATACAACACGCATCATACCATATCGACTCGTTGCACCGATGCAACGAACGATCCACGACTTGCTGCACTCGTGCAACCGACAACACATAATCCTTCACATAGCCACATAATACACATTGCCTCACATATCGACCCGTTGCACTTCGTGCAACCAACAACACATATCTCTCGCACTTCGTGCGACCAACAACACATAGCTCCTCGCACTGCGTGCGACCAACAATACGCATATCATTGCACTTCATGCAACCAACATCACAATATTCGTTGCACTTCGTGCGACCATCATTCCATAACCCGTTGCACTTCGTGCAACCAACACTCTCTGACGGCACCCGGAGATAACGTGATAGTCACGACATACTTGTGGCAGACGTACGCACTTAATATAGACTTATTGTATGGAACATCCAATGTAGCGTCGAGCAGATCCATGAGCCATGCGGTTGCGGAAACAACTTAGAGTCAACTAAATTCGATAACGAAGCAACTGAGGGTCAAAGAGATTCACGCACGGTCCAAAGGATGGAACCGCTCTGATACCAACTTGTCACGCCCCGATCCGGAAAATCGCTCGTCCTCGCTAGATTTAACCCGAATCATCGCCATCGCTGGGGCGTGATGCCGCACGAGCCTGGAGTTGCGCTCGTGCAAGGCAAGATAACAGGTTCACATAGAACTATCTCAAATCGATAACATAAGCAGCGGAAGAAAACAAGTGAAACATAAGAATCTCTTTTATTAATATTGAACTGAAGGTTACAAATGCTCTGAATAGCCCAACATAAAATGCCAATTGGCTACAACGCTCATGATCTCTCTAGCTCACAAAGGATTACATTGTTCCATACATTATGCCCCTTTATAGCCACCAAGTAGTCATCGGCCGAACATCTCCATGTCGCAAGTCCGAACGCATATGCGGAAGCTCCTCTTGAACGCCAAGGACTCCATGCCTCGGCACGTCCAAGCCAAGCTCCGCCCCGAGCTGATCATAACCTGAACCTGCACATAAACTAGTGGGGGTTTAGTGCTTTCGTCCTCGCTTCGCACTGATCAAGACCCGCTCGCACCCAAACCAAACACTTAATCATTTAGTGAGCATGCATCTTACTTTGTGGTCTTTCTATTTAGCCTTAGGATCAATTTCATAGCAATACTCATGCATAGCAACTTATCTTAAATGTGTCCCGTACCGTGTTCCTGCAGCAGACACAGTTAGCCATAACATGAAACATAAACATAGTGTTCGTGCTCATCTCCGTCCCGTTACCTTAGCCTGTTAGTCGTAGGTATTTACAGACGTTATATACAGCGTTCTACCACCGATTCTGCGGCGTAGGCTGGACGTACCCACGTGCTCGTGCCCCTCATAAGGGTGCGGGTCGTGACACGTTTTTCTGGTGGCCCACGCAGGTCCAGTGTCGCAATTAGTGCGATCTCGTAATGGTGCTCGACTTAGAGTACTAATTACGACCCTGCAATTAGGACGTAGGACCTAGGACATGATAGGAGTTTCTCAATCACACCTAGAAAATTTCTGATCTTTTGATTATCATGATTATTCACCTTGTATTAAATTAACTGTCCTTCTTTGATAATCTACTCATGTGCCATATTGATCTCTTTGTTTCAATTCGTCTCCAGGATGAAGAAGACGCACCCGCAGGCCACTGGATCGAGTAGATTGTCTGAGAGATCTGATCAGGCAGAGGAGGAGGTTCATGAGACTGCCTCCAGTGATTCTACTATTCCGGAGACCCAGGCAGTTGCACAGGGAGGTCTACTACCTCCACCCCAGAGGGTTACGGCCGTTCTTCCGGAGATACTGCCGCCACCACCACCGATACCGACGGAAACGCATCATATGTTCCTTCTCCTTCAGCAGATGATGGAGACACAGCGGGCCCAGGCAGAGGCGTCGCAGCGCCAGTCGGAGGCGTCACACCGAAAGATCAAGATGCTGAGGCAGAGTATGGAAAACTTGCATCAGCTTGCGCTGGCAGCAGTAGAGAGAGTGGCACCGGGTACGGTGCAGGGCCCTACTGGCCAGTAGCCGTGCCAGCAGCAGTCCAGGCCGGGGACAGTGTTAGACTTTAGGAAGATGAGCTCCAGGGACTTCACAGGCACAGAGGGCATCCTTTATGCAGACGACTGGCTAGAGGATGTACATCGGAGCATGGAGCTGGCAGAGCTTCCTAGAGCACTTTGGGTTTCGGCCGCAGCCAGCCGATTCTTCGACATTGCGCTGACATGGTACCGCACGGATCCTCGTGCGTCGGTGAGAGGGCTGACTTGGAAGAACTTCCAGAGGCTCTTCAAGGAGAAGTTCTTCCCGGACGTGGCTCTTACAGCATTGGAGGGCCAGTTCGTGGGTCTAGTTCAGGGGAACTCGTCGGTGGACGAGTATGCAGCTGAGTTCTTCCGCCTTAGCAGGTTTGCTCCCGATATGATCCAGGATGAGGGGCAGAAGGCTCGTAAGTTCCGCAGGGGACTTATTCATGCAGTGCGCACCCGTACCTCGGGTCGCCGTGATGCGACGTTCGATCAGATATTGATGGACGCGCAGATCGCAGAGGAGGACTTCGGCCTCAAGCCGAAGAGGAGCGGAGATACTATGGGGGCGAGTTCCAGTGCGGGACCGGCCAAGCGCCCCCACATTCAGCAGCAGCAGCAGAGGCCGTTTCAGCAGCAGCCTCCGTTGCAGATCCAGCAGGCACCGACGCGTGCCCAGCAGTACCAGGGACAGGGCCAGAGACCGGCTATACCGTACGGCTTCTGCGGGAAGCCGGGGCATACCAGGGAGGCTTGCAGGAAGAGGTCGGGCGTCTGTCTCTACTGTGGGGCACCCGATCACCAGCTGAGGGATTGCCGCTTTCGCGGAGTCAGAGGAGGCCAGGACAGAGTGCAACCGGCTAGAGGACCAGCGGTTCAGCAGAGGGGTCCTCCACTCCAGACCCAGCAGCAGCGTTTTGTCCAGCACCAGAGGGGAGCACCCGCGGGCAGGGTGTTCGCTTTGGCAGCAGAGGAGGAGGCGGAGCCCGTGGGAGATGTTGTAGCAGGTCATGTTCTCTTAGATTCTTTCCCTGCTTTCGCCTTATTTGATTCTGGGGCGACCCATAGTTTTGTGTCTGTTTCTTTTGCTCTGAGACACAATATCATTGCTGAATATATGGGTAGGACTTGCAAGATTACGACCGGGGGTGGTATTATCCTGGTTAATAATAATTGCAAGGGGCGGAGAGACACTCTGAGAGGCCGGGACTTGAGTGCGTGTTTGCTCGTAATGCCCCTACCGAGGTACGATATGGTACTCGGTATGGATTGGTTGAGCATGCAACATGCTAGCATTGATTGTAGAGGAGGCCGAGTTCTTTTTAGGACGCCGGGTGAGCCAGAGATCGAGTTTGCTCGAGGAGCAGCGGAGCCGGAGGCTGGATTCTGTGGAGCTTTGTTGGCGGGGCAGGATTTGCCACATCCGTTGATTGCTGACTTCTCGGATGTCTTTCCCGAGGAGTTATCGGGGATGCCGCCAGACAGGGACATTGAGTTGTCCATAGACTTGGTGCCGGGCGCCGAGCCCATCTCGCAGCATGTCTATAGGGTGAACAACAGCGAGTTGATAGAGCTGAAGAAGCAAGTCGACGAGCTGCAGGACAAGGGGTTCATCAGATCCAGTTCTTCGTCCTGGGGAGCGCCAGTCCTTTTTGTGCCGAAGAAGGACGGTACGTCCCGCATGTGCATTGATTACCGGGCGCTCAACAACCTCACTATCAAGAATAGGCACCCTTTGCCGAGGATCGACGACTTGTTCGATCAGCTGAGTGGGGCAAAGGTCTTTTCGAAGATAGATTTGAGGTCCAGGTATCACCAGCTGAAGGTGAGGCGGGATGACATTCCCAAGACGGCATTTTGGACTCGGTACGGCCAGTACGAGTTTACAGTGATGCCATTTGGGTTGACCAATGCTCCCGCGGTGTTCATGAACTTGATGAACAAGGTATTCCATCAGTACCTTGACAAGTTCGTGGTGGTCTTCATAGACGATATCTTGATCTATTCGAAGACGCAGGAGGAGCATGAGGAACACTTGAGAGTTGTGTTAGAGACTCTGGGGAGGGAGCAACTCTACGGGAAGCTTTCGAAGTGTGAGTTCTTCTTAGACCAGGTGGAGTTCCTAGGTCATGTTGTGACCGAGCACGGGATTTTAGTAGACCAGAGGAAGATTTCGGCAGTGGAGTCTTGGTCTACGCCCAGTTCAGTTGCCGAGGTTCGGAGCTTTCTGGGTTTGGCTGGCTATTACCGGAAGTTCGTCCAGGACTTCTCGCGGATTGCAGAGCCGATGACTAGACTCACCAGGAAGGACGTGGAGTTCGTCTGGACTGATGAGTGTCAGGCTGCATTCGATGAGCTGAAGAGGAGGTTGACTTCAGCTCCGATCCTGACTTTGCCATCTGGGTCAGGAGGGTTTTCGATCTTCAGCGATGCTTCCGGGAAGGGTTTAGGGTGTGTTCTTCAGCAGCACGGGAAGGTGATTGCCTATGCATCCAGGCAGTTGCGTCCTCATGAGAAGAACTATCCTACTCATGATCTGGAGTTGGCCGCGGTTATATTTGCTTTGAAGTTATGGAAGCATTAATGTACGGAGAGCGAGTTGAGATCTTCACAGATCACAAGAGCTTGAAGTACGTGTTCACTCAGAAGGAGTTGAACATGCGACAGAGGCAGTGGTTAGATCTGATGAAGGACTTCGATATATCCTTGCAGTACCATCCGGGGAAGGCCAACGTAGTTGCAGATGCCTTGAGCAGGTATCCAGTTGCTATGTTCTTGACGACAGATCGTTATTTGTTGGCCGACCAGGATA
>JANAVB010013000.1:12453815-12463845 GCA_029216955.1 Iris pallida
TCCCAAGCCGATCACATATCTCTCTAATAATTCAAATCACATTTTATATTTACTTTATCTTATCGTATATCCTGCTCTGTTCTACATTCAGTATTTTCTCACCATGCCATGATATACAGTTACTCACATGCTCTACTTGCCTTTACATTGTACCTTGATTGGAGACTAAGTTCTGCTCGGGAGAAGAGTTACAACCCCGGTCCTTGTTTGGTTTAAGGGTTGTAACTCGGCTTCCGAACGGTTCCCAAGTCTTCATATATCTTTGTCTTGTAGTTCATTATACTGTCTCTTATAGAATTTGTCAATTCACATGGAACTGCTGTTAGTGTTTGTACTTACTCATTTTCCTGACAGAATACCGTTATGCTATATTACAGATGACTCTGAGGCGGACTGCTCGACCTATTATGGGCTCGAGTTAGATGGAGTAGCCTTGGACCGTGGCCTTATAGTAGAGCCACTAGATTTTGTACTTCCAGAGTAGTGTTGGTTAGCTAGGTTTGACTGGACTGCGATCCAGCTAGCTTTATCAGACTGTAGTTCTATATTCTATTTTGATATCCTGTGATGTATATATCTGGGCTTGTATTGGACTCTGCACTTATTTACTCTTCATCTATCATATGTCTTTCCTTCTGAGCTATCTACCTTAGTTTTATTCTGTGATTGAGACTGTATTGATATGTCACCACCATTCGGAGAGTATATACTGTACAGGTACATTTTAACTGTTAGTCGTAGGTATTTACAGACGTTATATACAGCGTTCTACCACCGATTCTGCGGCGTAGGCTGGACGTACCCACGTGCTCGTGCCCCTCATAAGGGTGCGGGTCGTGACACGTTTTTGTGGTGGCCCACGCAGGTCCAGTGTCGCAATTAGTACGATCTCGTAATGGTGCTCGACTTAGAGTACTAATTACGAGCCTGCAATTAGGACGTAGGACCTAGGACATGATAGGAGTTTCTCAATCACACCTAAAAAATTTCTGATCTTTTGATTATCATGATTATTCACCTTGTATTAAATTAACTGTCCTTCTTTGATAATCTACTCATGTGCCATATTGATCTCTTTGTTTCAATTCGTCTCCAGGATGACGAAGACGCACCCGCAGGCCACTGGATCGAGTAGCTTGCCTGAGAGATCTGATCAGGCAGAGGAGGAGGTTCATGAGACTGCCCCCAGTGATTCTACTATTCCGGAGACCCAGGCAGTTGCACAGGGAGGTCTACTACCTCCACCCCAGAGGGTTACGGCCATTCTTCCGGAGATACTGCCGCTACCACCACAGATACCGACGGATACGCATCATATGTTCCTTCTCCTTCAGCAGATGATGGAGACACAGCGGGCCCAGGCAGAGGCGTCGCAGCGCCAGTCGGAGGTGTCACACCGAAAGATCGAGATGCTGAGGCAGAGTATGGAAAACTCGCATCAGCTTGCGTTGGCAGCAGTAGAGAGAGTGGCACCGGGTACGGTGCAGGGCCCTACTGGCCAGCAGCCGTGCCAGCAGCAGTCCAGGCCGGGGACAGTGTTAGACTTTAGGAAGATGAGCTCCAGGGACTTCACAGGCACAGAGGGCATCCTTTATACAGACGACTGGCTAGAGGATGTACAGCGGAGCATGGAGCTGGCAGAGCTTCCTAGAGCACTTTGGGTTTCGGCCGCAGCCAGCCGATTCTTCGACATTGTGCTGACATGGTACCGCACGGATCCTCGTGCGTCGGTGAGAGGGCTGACTTGGGAGAACTTCCGGAGGCTCTTCAAGGAGAAGTTCTTCCCGGACGTGGCTCTTACAGCATTGGAGGGCCAGTTCGTGGGTCTAGTTCAGGGGAACTCGTCGGTGGACGAGTATGCAGCTGAGTTCTTCCGCCTTAGCAGGTTTGCTCCCGATATGATCCAGGATGAGGGAAAGAAGGCTCGTAAGTTCCGCAGGGGACTTATTCATGCAGTGCGCACCCGCACCTCGGGTCGCCGTGATGCGACGTTCGATCAGATATTGATGGACGCGCAGATCGCAGAGGAGGACTTCGGCCTCAAGCCGAAGAAGAGCGAAGATACTATGGGGGCGAGTTCCAGTGCGGGACCGGCCAAGCGCCCCCACATTCAGCAAGCAGCAGCAGCAGCAGAGGCCGTTTCAGCAGCAGCCTCTGTTGCAGATCCAGCAGGCATCGGCGCGTGCCCAGCAGCACCAGGGACAGGGCCAGAGACCGACTATACCGTGCGGCTTCTGCGGGAAGCCGGGGCACACCAGGGAGGCTTGCAGGAAGAGGTTGGGCATCTGTCTCTACTGTGGGGCACCCGATCACCAGCTGAGGGATTGCCGCTTTCGCGGAGTCAGAGGAGGCCAGGACAGAGCGCAACCGGCTAGAGGACCAGCGGTTCAGCAGAGGGGTCCTCCACTCCAGACCCAGCAGCAGCATTTTGTCCAGCACCAAAAGGGAGCACCCGCGGGCAGGATGTTCGCTTTGGCAGCAGAGGAGGAGGCGGAGCCCGTGGGAGATGTTGTAGCAGGTCATGTTCTCCTAGATTCTTTCCCTGCTTTCGCCTTATTTGATTCTAGGGCGACCCATAGTTTTGTGTCTATTTCTTTTGCTCTGAGACACAATATCATTGCTGAATATATGGGTAGGACTTGCAAGATTATGACCGGGGGAGGTATTATCCTGGTTAATAATATTTGCAAGGGGCGGAGAGTCACTCTGAGAGGCCGGGACTTGAGTGCGTGTTTGCTCGTAATGCCCCTACCGAGGTACGATATGGTACTCGGTATGGATTGGTTGAGCATGCACCATGCTAGCATTGATTGTAGAGGAGGCCGAGTTCTTTTTAGGACGCCGGGTGAGCCAGAGATCGAGTTTGCTCGAGGAGCAGCGGAGCCGGAGGCTGGATTCTATGGAGCTTTGTTGGCGGGGCAGGATTTGCCACATCCGTTGATTGCTGAGTTATCGGATGTCTTTCCCGAGGAGTTGCCGGGGATGCCGCCAGACAGGGACGTTGAGTTCTCCATAGACTTGGTGCCGGGCGCCGAGCCCATCTCGCAGCATGTCTATAGGGTGAACAACAGCGAGTTGATAGAGCTGAAGAAGCAAGTCGACGAGCTGCAGGACAAGGGGTTCATCAGATCCAGTTCTTCGTCCTGGGGAGCGCCAGTCCTTTTTGTGCCAAAGAAGGACGGTACGTCCCGCATGTGCATTGATTACCGGGCGCTCAACAACCTCACTATCAAGAATAGGTACCCTTTGCCGAGGATCGACGACTTGTTCGATCAGCTGAGTGGGGCAAAGGTCTTTTCGAAGACAGATTTGAGGTCCGGGTATCACCAGCTGAAGGTGAGGCGGGATGACATTCCCAAGACGGCATTTCGGACTCGGTACGGCCAGTACGAGTTTGCAGTGATGCCATTTGGGTTGACCAATGCTCCCGCGGTGTTCATGAACTTGATGAACAAGGTATTCCATCAGTACCTTGACAAGTTCGTGGTGGTCTTCATAGACGATATCTTGATCTATTCGAAAACGCAGGAGGAGCATGAGGAACACTTGAGAGTTGTGTTAGAGACTCTGGGGAGGGAGCAACTCTACGGGAAGCTTTCGAAGTGTGAGTTCTTCTTAGACCAGGTGGAGTTCCGAGGTCATGTTGTGACCGAGCACGGGATTTCAGTAGACCAGAGGAAGATTTCGGTAGTGGAGTCTTGGTCTACGCCCAGTTCAGTTGTCGAGGTTCGGAGCTTTCTGGGTTTGGCTGGCTATTACCGGAAGTTCATCCAGGACTTCTCGCGGATTGCAGAGCCGATGACTAGACTCACCAGGAAGGACGTGGAGTTCGTCTGGACTGATGAGTGTCAGGCTGCATTCGATGAGCTGAAGAGGAGGTTGACTTCAGCTCCGATCCTGACTTTGCCATCTGGGTCAGGAGGGTTCTCGATCTTCAGCGATGCTTCCGGGAAGGGTTTAGGGAGTGTTCTTCAGCAGCACGGGAAGGTGATTGCCTATGCATCCAGGCAGTTGCGTCCTCATGAGAAGAACTATCCTACTCATGATCTGGAGTTGGTCGCGGTTATATTTGCTTTGAAGTTATGGAAGCATTACCTGAACGGAGAGCGAGTTGAGATCTTCATAGATCACAAGAGCTTGAAGTACGTGTTCACTCAGAAGGAGTTGAACATGCGGCAGAGGCGGTGGTTAGAGCTGATGAAGGACTTCGATATATCCTTGCAGTACCATCCGGGGAAGGCCAACGTAGTTGCAGATGCCTTGAGCAGGTATCCAGTTGCTATGTTCTTGACGACAGATCGTTATTTATTGGCCGACCTGGATAGTTTGGGTATCGAGGTCATCATTCCGGGCATGGAGATCCAGATGTGGGGCTTACAGATTCAGTCTGAGCTGATGGATAGAGTTAGGTCAGCGCAGTATGATGATGTTGCCCTGAGGAGCATCAGGGAGCAGGTGAGGATGGACTTGCTTGACGATTTCTCTGTAGCCGAAGACGGGTCATTGCGGCACGGTACTAGGCTGTGCGTTCCGTGTGGAGAGCGTCGGGAGGAGGTTCTTCAGGAGGCGCATCGCTCTCAGTATTCTATGCATCCTGGAGCCAACAAGATGTATAGGGACCTGAGAGAGCACGTATGGTGGTATGGCATGAAGCGCGAGGTAGCTCAGTTGTATCTCGTTGTCTTGTTTGGGTCATAGTTGATAGATTGACCAAATCGGCCCACTTTTTGCCTTTTAAAGTGGGTTTGTCTACGGAGAGGCTGGCTGAGCTGTATGTTCGTCAGATCGTGAGATTGCACGGAGTTCCGGTGAGCATAGTTTCAGATCGGGATAGCCGATTCACTTCCCACTTCTGGAGGAGTTTGCAGGCTAGCTTGGGCACCTCGCTCAAGTTTAGTACTGCTTATCATCCTCAGACAGACGGGCAGTCGGAGAGGACCATCCAGACCTTGGAGGATATGCTTCGCACATGTGTGCTAGATCTCGGGGGTTCTTGGGAGGACCATCTTCACCTGGTAGAGTTTGCTTACAACAACAGCTACCAGGCCAGTATAGAGATGTCACCATTTGAGGCTCTATATGGACGGAGATGTCGTACTCCCTTGTTTTGGGACGATGTTGGCGAGCGGGCGCTTCTTGGGCCGAAGATAGTTGTGGATGCGGCCGAGAAGGTCAGATTGATTAGAGACAGACTTCGGGTGGCTCAGGATAGGCAGCGGCATTGGGCCGATAGTCACCGGAGACCGTTAGAGTTCGAGGTTAGTTTCAGTTCTTGTCGTGTTTGTTGTGATTGTTTGTTAGTTGTGTGTTGAGTTTTTGTCTTGTGTCTAGGTTGGTGACATGGTATTTCTGAGGATATCCCCGACACGTGGCACTATTCACTTTGGCGGCGGTGGGAAGCTCAGTCCGCGCTACATCGGACCTTTCACCATCTTAGAGAGGATCGGTGTAGTAGCCTACCGACTGGACTTGCCTACCAGGCTCGAGGGAGTGCACAACGTGTTTCATGTATCTCAGCTGAGGCGGTACGTGGCAGATCCTAGCCATGTATTGGACCATTCAGCGATACAGGTAGTACCTACTCTCAGCTATCCAGAACAGCCGGTGGAGATTCTGGATCGCAGGGAGAAGATGCTCCGGAACCAGGTCATACCCTTGGTTCGGGTTGCATGGAGACATCACTCTCCAGGTGAGTCTACCTGGGAGAGGGAGGACGACATGCGGGAGCGTTTTCCTTATCTTTTCGCGCCCTGAGGTATAAATTTATTTCCTTTAATTCTGTTTGTGATTTCCTGTGCTTGTTGTCTTCAATTTCGAGGACGAAATTTTTTAAGGTGGATAGACTTGTTACCCTCACTTTTCCCAGTTAGGGGTAAAATGGTAATTTTCTATTTTATAATATTTTTGGGAATTTTATTTCATGAATATTATTATTTAATTATTATAGGAGTGGGTTCGAATTTCATCGCATTCCGAGTTAATTCGGGACCCCGGTGAATTTCGACTTGAGCTGTAATTAGCATGTTAGCTAACCATGGCCCACCACACTAAACTTTAGGGTTTAAGAGTTTGGACTAGTCCCCCATGAGTAATTTAGTTTAATTATAATTTTTAATTATTTTTAGCAACTTCCTAAACCTAATTTGAATTTTAATTAATATTAGGCTTAGGGAGGGGCAAACTTGTAATTACAAGTGCCCCTCACCATGCCATGCCTTGGCCGGCCATGACAAGCCCCCCCCCCCCCCCCCCTCTTTCTTCTCCACTAAGCAACACACTCTCTCTCTCTTCCAAATTCATTTTCTTTCCAAGCTTCTTCCTCCAACCAACCCTAACCTAGGTAAGCTTTAATTTCTTCATTTAATTCTCTTTGCATTTAGTTCATTCACAATAAATGGAGAGGAGAAGATTCTCTACCATTTGCCCACAAATTTGTGGGTTTTCCCTAGAAAAATAGGTTGATGATTTATTAGGATTTAATCCTTAGATAGTGGTATATATATATATATATATATATATATATATATATATATATATATATATATATATATATATATATATATATATATATATATTTTTTTATATATATATATATATATATATATATATATATATATATATATATATATATTCTTGTGTGTGTATATATTTTGATGTGTTGTGTTGTGTGAGGATTAGTGTCATGAGAATGAGAGTGGTGAGAATGTGTGTGTGTTGTGTGGTGTGAGGGGGGTGTGTGTGTTTATATATATATATATATATATATATATATTATATATATATATATATATAGATATGAGTGTATAGATGTATATAGTGTATAGATATATATATATATATATGGATGTGTATATATGGATGTGTGTATATGATGTGTGTGTGTGTTATATATATATTTAGATGGATAGATAGATATATAGATAGATATATAGAAAGATATCTAGTTATGTATATATATATATATATAGATATATATATATATATAGAGAGAGGCGAGATATATATATATAGAGATATATATATCTATATAGGAAGTATATATATATATATATATATATATATATATAATATTAATAAGAAGATAGAAGGAGATGAAGAAGAATAAGACCAGCCCCGCAGCCGCATGCTGCAGTAGCAGCAGCAGCACCTGGCTGCTGCCAGGTTTGAAACCCCCCCCCCCCCCCCCCTCCCCCCCCCCTCCCCCCTTTGGCATTTAAGCCTATAACCCCCCCCCCCCCCCCCCCCCCCCTTACCTATATATATATGTATATATATATATATATATATATATATATATATATATATATATTATATATATATATGTATTATATATGGATAGAAAGTAGAGAAGAGTAGAGAAGTTTATGGAATTAGAAGTTAGAAAAGAATTAGAAGTTAGAAGGAAAGATTGGAAGAAGTTAGAAGAATAGGAAGAAGGCTAGAATAGGAATAGGGAAAAATCTAGTTAGAGGGCGAAACGGAGCCCGGAGTATCGGAATGAGTTGAAACTTGGCGTGGGGCAAGAATACGTGATTTAGATTTTGCGGGTAGGCTTCCGGGTGGAAATCGGAGTTGTAGGGCGCCGGTATCGCGTCGTACTATCCCGTATCTTGAAATATTCAAGATACCAGCAATGGACCGTAACATGGACAAGATGTCCATTTTACTTAGGTATCTTGGTAGGTAATATATGTATAGGCTAGTACCTTACTACCCTAGGGAGCTCGGGTCAAAATACCAAGCGTAGGTAGGCTAACTTGATAGTTGCCTAAGCTAGAATTTTACCCTTTTTAAGGGTAAAATAGGATATTGGCCTACGGCCAAGATACGAGTTTCGAAGTCCAAGATGGACTTGGATATGGGTTGTAGAGGTTGGTAATAGTTAGAAATAGTCGCCTAGACCTAGTCTTGGCCCCGGTTGACCACGGTTGACTTTTTGGACCGAAAGTCAACTATGGGTCAACACTTTACCCAAATTAGTCCCAATTTCCATTAGACTTGTGTAGTTGACCAAAAGTCAACTATTAGTCACCATTGACCTAGGGTTTGACCATGGTTGACCAGAGTTGACCAGTTGACCAAAAGTCAACTGTAGGCCAACTCTTGACCCCGTTTGACTTTCTTCGACTTGTTTTGACCCGTGATGTCTGGTATGACCTAGGATTGACTTGGGTTGGCCTAGATTGACTTGATATAACTTGATTTGACCTAAATTGACTTGACAGGACTTAGTGTGACTCAGTGAGACCTAGTTTGACCTAGATTGCATATCATTCATTGTAAATCATTCCTAAACTTGTTTAAACCTAAATTAACTTACAGTATCTCATATTTAGGTTCCTGATTACCGCTCTGAGCATTGATATACCATACAGCTCAGGACAGCAGGCGAGTACATTCACTGATAGTTTTCGTTGTCTTGATATATGCTATATCCGATTCAGTCGTAGTGTCTTACTTGATTCTTAGTCACGATAGTTCACGGACTAGTACACATTGGATCATGACATGAGATATTGTTCCTAGATTTCTGGGTATATGGGTACACTCCCTGTCTTGTTCCCTGTACTTGTATAGACACCGATTTCTAAAGAGGATTTGCTACCTTCTTACGAAATCACGTGCCATGACGTGTCATGTCCAGATCCATTGTACTATTCGGGGATGGGGAATTATTAGGGGCTATGTGATCCAAGCCACCCTGTCACTATTCATGTGCTCGCGCCACTCTTCCCTCACGAAGGGTGTAGCGAGATCCTTTGCCTTGTGCTCGTTATCCAGGTTGGCCGGCATGACTCTCCGTTGAGGTCACCGCGGATTGCCGGGCCAAGTGGATAGCCTGTCCTGTCACTTATCCCAAGCCGATCACATATCACTCTAATAATTCAAATCATATTTTATATTTACTTTATCTTATCGTATATCCTGCTCTGTTCTACATTCAGTATTTTCTCACCATGCCATGATATACAGTTACTCACATGCTCTACTTGCCTTTACATTGTACCTTGATTGGAGACTAAGTTCTGCTCGGGAGAAGAGTTACAATCCCGGTCCTTGTTTGGTTTAAGGGTTGTAACTCGGCTTCCGAACGGTTCCCAAGTCTTCATATATCTTTGTCTTGTAGTTCGTTATACTGTCTCTTATAGAATTTGTCAATTCACATGGAACTGCTGTTAGTGTTTGTACTTGCTCATTTTCCTGACAGGATACCGTTATGATATATTACAGATGACTCTAAGGCGGACTGCTCGACCTATTATGGGCTCGAGTTAGATGGAGTAGCCTTGGACCGTGGCCTTATAGTAGAGCCACTAGATTTTGTACTTCCAGAGTAGTGTAGGTTAGCTAGGTTTGACTGGACTGCGATCCAGCTAGCTTTATCAGACTGTAGTTCTATATTCTATTTTGATACCCTGTGATGTATATATCTGGGCTTGTATTGGACTCTGCACTTATTTACTCTTCATCTATCATATGTCTTTCCTTCTGAGCTATCTACCTTAGTTTTATTCCGTGATTGAGACTGTATTGATATGTCACCTCCATTCGGAGAGTATATACTGTACAGGTACATTTTAACTGTTAGTTGTAGGTATTTACAGACGTTATATACAGCGTTCTACCGCCGATTCTGCGGCGTAGGCTGGACGTACCCACGTGCTCGTGCCCCTCATAAGGGTGCGGGACGTGACAGACTAGTACATCTTCTTTTGTTGTGTCCCATCGCACCACAATTGTCGCAACGAAATTCTCTTGTTGATGATTCACAAGGTTTGATGCGGTTCTTCTTTAACTTTCAGCTTTGGTACGAATATCTGGTACTCCAATTTTTTTTCTCTAACCAAAATTGTTTGAATGTTATAAGGAACTAGAATTGGCTCCATAACCGGTAAACAAATAAATAAGATACCTTGATATTTAGAGGAAAGAAAAATTGCATCAGTACTAATAACCGGTAAACAACCCTTAAAAACCGTTATGCATGTCCTTAAAAAAGTTAATACATGCCTTGAAACAAATAAAATTT
>JANAVB010013000.1:12510920-12558420 GCA_029216955.1 Iris pallida
CCCAATTGTGTCTAATACATTCAGAGTCTTACAAGTCATATTAGACTTGATTCATGCTCGGGTCCTATATCGACTTCGGTTCAATTCAAATACATGGACAAAAATAGTAAATATTAATTAATTAATTTCCAGATACTGTTGCTTGCTTTTTGAATTTTTATATATTTTAAGTGCTGTAAAATCTAGAAAAAATTGATTTAAATACTATGTTAATTTAGACAATTATTATAATTTTTTAGCATTTATTAAGTGATTTTGGTTTTTATAAAAATAGCAAAACAGAACTCATTTTCAGTATATTTATGTTTGCTGATTTTTAATAAATATTTATGAGGGTTTATAAATTCCAGAAAAATTAGTATAAATTTGTATAATTAACAAGGATCATTTTGGTACTTTATTTTATGCAAAATTGAGCTTTTTGTCTATCTCAAAAGTTGTTAGAACATTGTGTACAGTTTGATTTATTTATTGAATAATTACGACTTTCAGTGTTTTGTGTTGTTTTGGGTTATAGACATATTGGACCTCACCCCGCACTAGTGTAAAGGCCCTAAAATTTAGTTAGTGTATTGTGTCACCTCACATTGGTCTCCTATGCTAAAGTTACCATTTGGCTAGGTGTCCAGTTAGAAAGTCGTGTTGCACCACTAGTGTCTTAGTGTTTAACTTAGTATAAAAACTAAGTTTATGTATTTATTTCTACAGTGACGAGTTACTAGGCATCTATAGCATTTTTATCGCTGCTTTGCTTTGCTAAAGGCAAGTACTTTCTACAAACTTTACATACTGCTATAAATAATATGTGATCTACCAACCATGTTAAATGCTGATCCTTGGGGTAGCAAGTTAAAACTTTACATGTTGTATTACTTTCAGTCTCTACCATGTTTAGGACAATTTTTTATATCTCTCACATGTTTAAATAACGGGTTAAGGGAAAACTATTAGTAGTGTACGTGATCATGACCCCCTTCTCTATATGTATTTACCGAGCCCTGTTACATTCTATATGTAACTTTGTCGTATGTCTGATCCCGAGTTTGTGTATGGACATACACCGATGCCGTTAAGGGTACGTATGTACGCTTCAGAAAATTGATATGTACCACTGTACATCCTGATTACCTATTAACTGATCACTCACCTATTATAGTTTTAAACTTTAAAATGAATATCTATTGCCATGATAAAATGTATCTAAAACTGAACAAACATGATATGTCATTTTTTTTCATCATATGATCAGTATTATATGTTTGTTAGATTCAGTACTTGCTTCCGTCCTGACAGGATAACGTTGTAGGTATACTTACTGAGGAGGAGTTGCTCTGTGATTCGTATTATGGAGTTACTGCCGAGGACCAGGCTTTGTCTTACGAGGATATACCTGCAGGGAACCTCGTCTAGTTGTCTATTTACATTTTAGACTTTTGCGACTAGTCATATATTAGACTACGTATTTTCTAACTGGACCTGTATCCAGTTTTACATTTCAGACTTATACTTAGACTTACTATTATATGAGATGACTTTTGTGTTTGGAGCATTTATGACTCTTCTTTACTTATAGAACTGTTAGCATATTTATTCTTATCTTGTTATCTCTAGAACAGCTTACTGCGCTTTATCTTAAGCATAGGCTGGACATGACTCGGCCCGGCCCAACAATTTGGGTAGCGGGTCGTGACAGGACAGAACGAGTTACAATAATCTAGAGAAAGATGAGATGAAAAAAAGTTGCTGGGGTGTCAAAACACCGTTGCTCAAAGCAAGATTCGCCCCACACAAATTGCTTCCAGGAACCAGCAAGTTGAAGAACTTATGGAACGCTCGAAGTCACCTCTGTTCTGACTCCTCGGATGGACTTGCAATGGCGGCATCAGCTCCCTCTCTCTCTCTCTCTCTCTCTCTCTCTCTTTTCTGACTTATAAAATTCGTAGTCCTCCATAAATGAGGCCAGAAGAGAGTATATATAGAGAGAAGGTGGAAACCCTAGCCGCCTCTTTAGTTATGGAAAGATTGAATCAAATCCCACAAAGATAGCAACGAAATTAATTCAAATCCCACAAAGATAGTAACGAAATTAATTCAAATCCCACAAAAAGTGGATCTGAATTAATCGCATTGAATCAGCCTTTCCATAACTTACTTGTAGCCTACACAGTCAGCGGAGCCCTCCATGCGGTAGCAGCAGCCTGGCCGCATGAGCCGCATGGCCTCATGGTCGTAAGTGCCGCATGGACCGCATGGATCGTATGGCCCGCATGAGCCGCATGAGCCACATGAGACAGCATGAGGCCGCATGTGGCCAAATATGAGCCGCATGCCGCATAAGACCTCATGAGGCCTCATGTGGCCGCATATGAGCCGCATGACTGCTGACGTGCTAAGTGCAAAGTGCACCAACAAAATGCCACATTACGCCTCATGAGCCCATGAGCCCGAGCCCGAGCCCGAGTCCGAGTCCGAGTCCGAGTCCGAGTCGCTAAGCCCCTTTGGGGCTTAGCTCCAAATGGAATTAATCCAAGAGAATGACAAAAGCATTAATGCTTAATCCTTGGAGCCTTATTCTTACCTCCTAGTAAAATCACCCACATGGTTCCCTCCTTAGGGTCACCACCCCATGTGCATCTCTCAACAACACAACCAAGTATATATGTTGAGATAACTCATGGTGCATTTTTAATGTGAGACTAAACTTTTACAAGGCATGTTGAGAGCAAGCTCTCTCCATGTAAAGAAAGCACCAACAATCCTCCACATATCACAACATATATATGTGTCCAGGGTTGAGCGTTCCCACAGTAACTGTCCATTTTGCATTAGGATAGATGTCGCTGACGACTTGAATCTTCCCGCATGGGTTAAATAACAATGTGATACAAGAATGGACTACGCCTTGAATTCTGTACCATAATTGTAATTCTTTCCACTCACAAAGTGTAGTTACGTGTGCTTCTGGCTGCATATTAAAGGCCCTATGTCAGCCTATTTTCAGTGTATAATTTTGGGCGTCTATAAGTCTACCCTCAAGAGACGGCCTGATATCTCTTTTCATACACTATAGGTGAGTTCTTTATTAAAGAGACATGGCATGAAGCCTTGCGCTTCCTTACGGTGCTACGTCGCTATAACATGGCCTGAAGCCGAGGCATTACCCTTAATTGGGAACCTCATCGTAGTGTCATACTACTGTAGCATGAGGTCTCAGCCTCTTTGTAGTGCCAATCTACTCAGCATGAAGCCTAAGGCTTCCTTGCGGTGTTACGTCGCAACGACATGGCTTTTAAGGTCGAGGCTTTACTCCTACCTGGGTACCTCATCGTGGTATCGTTCCACTATAACATGGGGCCATCCTCCCCTTTGTAGTGCTGTTTACAACTCTTTAATTACGTCATACAACATTAGGCTACCTGCATATTTGCGGTGCTACGCCGCTATGACTTGGCTTGCAAAGCCGAGGCATTATCCCAGACCTGGGAACCTCATGGTGGAGTCACCCCACTATAGCATGGAGTTTCACTCCTTGTAGTGCTGCTTTACCGTGCTTCCTGTAAAGCACACCAGACATTCACTCTGCCTGAGAACTTATTAAGGCGTTTAAGCCAACCTTCCACATGATCTGTTTTTTCTGCAGAAAATACATAGTAGATGTAGGGTATGAAAAATTCTGACACGCTGACATAAGACCAAGTCAGCCAAAGGCCATACGCTCAGCCAAAGGCCATACGATCAGTGCAAAAGTCATACGATCAGTGAATATTTTATTATTTCTCAACTGACAGCACAGCATACGCTCAGTGGGGGATGAATCTGATACTTCGTCTTTCGTGCAAAAAGACAGCTGTCTTAGGAGAATTAACCGTCGTATGGATTTTCGAGAGTTGATTTTGTCTTTTACGAGGACGGCTCATTAGCCATCATGAATGCACAGCCATCATTACTGTCATTTCTGACAGTCTATCAGCCGTCGTATCCGCAACACGACGCTCGAGAGATATTTGTCAGTTATTGGGAGATATGGCGTATTCGAGAAGATTGAGGACAGCCACATGTCTACTTCTCCAGTTATACGACTCCTCATCAAGACAGCGAATGTACTTCATACGACTCCTCATCAAGGCAGCGTATGGACTTCATACGACTCCTCATCAAGGTAGCGTATGTACTCCATACGACTCCTCATCAAGCGAGCGTATATACTCCATATGACTTCTTGTCACCCAAGTGAGCGTATAGACTCCATATGACTCCTTGCTATCCAAGTCAGTGTATGCAAGACATACGTATCCAAAAGACAGCGTATGGACTCCATATGACTCCTCTTCAAACAAGACAGCGTATGCTAGTCATACTTCTCCAAAAGACAGCGTATCAAAGCAAATGCATTCAGAATGACTTCAAATGTACAGTCAACACACGTTCTCATGTGTCCTGTATTCGGTTACCCACTCATTCGGAAGTTATGCAACATGGCGTTCATGCCATCAATCTCTCCTAGATATACTCCACTACTCTCAACTGCACTCCAACGTGTCTCCACCAAAATTTGCCATGCGTCCCTGCAGTTATGCACACGTCAAGTAACTGACTGAGCGTATGCCCAGAGCAGTTATCCAGAACTCTATAAAAGAGAGTTTCTCCACCTTCAACAGATACCACATTCAATTTAGAGAGAACAGAAAGATTGCCCAGTTGTTGTCCAAGTTCTTCGAGGTCCGAGCCTTCTTCATCGCATCGTCCAAGGGATGAAGTGATCGTCTTCTAGATCAGATTCCTACAGTTGTAATTTTCTCAGAAACACAATAAATAAATAGAATTTATTTATGGAAAACAGTAGACAACAGTGGTTATGGTTCTGTATCCCTTCCATGTTCCAGAGAACAAGTACCCACTGTTACCTGATAGTTTCCCAGTCAGTGATCGTCCTTTGAACCAAAAGTTAGATGCCTAGTAGATTTCTTTTTGAACTAATAGCATAAAACTTTATGGTAGGATTACAAAGACACACTATCAGAATGCCTTCAAGCCCATTTTATAAGCTGTGTTATCGACCAACTGGCGCTTGAGGACCTTTGTGAACGGATCTGCCAGGTTCTCCTGACTTCGAACATCAATAACTGCAATTACACCGCTTTTGATAAGATCGTGTTCTGTCCTGTGCTTCAACCGCACAGTCCTCTTCTTTCCGTTGAAGAGGTTATTTGATGCCACCGCCGTAGTCGCCTGGTTGTCACAGTATATCGGTATTATCGGTATTTGAGCCCCAACCACTGGAAGATCGTACATGAGCTCCCGAAGCCATTCTGCTTCATCTGCTGCAGTTTCAAGTGCATAGAATTCAGATTCCATGGAGGAACGAGAGAGTATAGTCTGCTTCTTCGACTTCCACGATATAGCAGCTCCACCCAAGGAAAAGATATATCCTCCTGTGGATCTCTCGCTTTCCACCTCTGAACACCAGCTAGCATCACTGAAACCTTCCACTACTGTCGGATACCCATTGTAGTATAGTGCATATGTCTGAGTATTCTTGAGATATCTTATCACCCGCTTTATAGCTTTCCAGTGCTCAATCCCTGGGTTGCTTGTGAACCAACTCAGCATTCCCACGGTAAAAGCTATGTCAGGCCTTGTAGCAGTAGTTGCGTACATCAAACTTCCAATAATGCGAGAATACTCCAGCTGCCTGACGCTTTTCCTCAAGTTTGGCTTCAGCTTTTGATCACCCCTGTATGACGTATCGATCCCTGGAAGATCCTTATACCCATAGCGTGTGAGCATCTTCTCAATGTAGTGAGATTATGACAACACTACTCTAGTGTCTGTCCGGATGATCTTTATGCCTAAGATGACATCTGCATCCCCCAAGTCCTTCATACTGAACTTGGTTGAGAGGAACTTCTTTGTCTTTGTGACACAGCCTATATCCGTCCTTAGGATTAGCATGTCGTCCACGTACAGACAAACGATGACTCCTCTTCCATCAGTGAACTTTGTGTAAACACATTTGTCCGTCTCGCTGACTCTGTAGCCGTTTGCCCTAATAACTTTATCAAACTTCTCATGCCACATCTTGGGAGCTTGCTTCAAACCATACAATGATTTCACCAACTTGCAGACTTTGTCTTCAAGACCTTTATGACAAATCAATCTGGCTGTTGCATGTAAATCTCTTCGGTCAGCTCCCCATTCAGGAATGCTATTTTTACATCCATCTGATGTATCACCAACTTATGTATAGCTGCTAGAGCGATTAACATTCTGATAGTGGTCATCCGAGCTACTGGAGCGTACGTTTCAAAGTCGTCTATTCCCTGTTTCTGAGAAAATTCCTTGGCTACCATCCTGGCCTTGAAATTGTCAATAGTTCCATCTGCCTTCATCTTCTTCTTGAAGATCCATTTACATCCGATGGGCTTTTCTCCTTCAGGTAGATCTACCAACTCCCATGTGTTATTGGTGGTGATAGAGTCAAACTCGTCATTCACTGCCTCCTTCCAGAAGATAGCATCTCTGGTCTTCATCGCCTCATCATAGGTAAGCGGATCTGCTTCCACATGATAGGTGACAAAGTCATCTCCGAAGTCTTTAGGTCTCCTCGCTCGCTTTGCTGACGGCTCTGCAAGTTCTGGTACAAGAGTTGTTTCATCAACAACAACTTCTTCTTGGACTACTGGTCAATGTGAGATTTCAGTCTTATTTGCACCTACATCATTTTCCGGAATGTCCGAAAGAACAATATTTTTGTCTTTTGCAAATTTATCCTCAAAGTATTCAGCATCGCGAGATTCGATGTTATGATTTGACTCAATATCAAAAAATCTTCGAGCATCACTCTTCTCGGCATACCCTAAGAAGATCGCCTTCATAGTCCTTGTCCCCAGCTTCTAAATCTTTAGATTTGGGAGCTTCACATACGCCAGACACCCCCACACTCGAATGACATTCAAGTTTGGTCTGACTTTGAACCAGAGTTCATGAGGAGTTATGTCCGAAGTTGCATATGGCACTCTATTCAGAATGAAAGTGGACGTTAATGCAGCTTCTCCCTAGTAGTATTTTGGAAGACCTGCAGTAAGCAGCATTGAATTCATCATTTCTGTTAATGTTCGGTTCTTCCTTTCTGCTACTTCCGTTGGATTGAGGAGAATATGGAGCAGTAGTCTCGTATATGATTCCATGTTCTTTGCAGAACGATGTGAAGTCATGAGACCTGTACTCCCCTCCTCGATCACTTCTTAACCTCTTGAGTTGTTATCCAGTCTGCCGCTCAGCTTCGGCCCTGAACTCTCTGAACTTCTCGAAAGCTTCATCTTTAGTCTTGAGCAAGTAGACGAACGCGTATTTTAAGAAGTCGTCGATGAAGGTTATAAAATACTTCATCCCGGCCTCCGTGGAGAAATATCTGAAGTCACAGATATCGGAGTATACCAACTCCAGAAGATCTGTGCTTCGATTGACCCGATGAAAGGGTTTTCCTTGTGATCTTCGTCTGAGCACACACTTCACACTTCTCCACCTTACCCCCACATTTGGAGATAAGTCCTAGACTAAATATTTTGTTAATTCTTTTACAATGAACATGTCCTAGTCTATTATGCCACAACTCAAGAGAATAATCATAAAATGCAACTGCATTAATGTCATTAAACTGGTTGACAAGCTGAATTTTAAACATTCCTTCGGTTTGATAAGCCTTTCCGAAGTATGTTCCTTTCTTGGACATCACCATCTGACCAGCATTGATGTCCATCCTTAAGCCTGCGTTACATAGCAGGCTCCCAGAGATCAGGTTCTTGGCAATCACCTGAACATGCTTCACACCTTGAAGCGTCAGAGTGTTCCCAAAAGTGAGTTTCAGCACCACAGTCCCGATCCCCAGAACTTCAGCTTGGGCCTGGTTTGCCATGACAACCTTCTCAGATATTGGCTGGTACATGATGAACCATTCCTTGCCAGAATAGACATGGCAAGTCGCACTAGTGTCTATCCACTAGTCAGAGTCAACCCCCACAGTTGTGACCTGTGCGATCATAGCAACAATGTTAGAAACCAATGAAACCTTACTAGGCTCACCTTTCTCTGATTGTTTAGGCTTGGATCTGCATTCACTCTTGTAGTGGCCTTTCTTGCCACAATTGAAACAAGTCACGTGGGACTTGGACTTCTGTTGCTTGAATGAAGGACCCTTCACTTTTAGATTAGTGAAGTCCTTCTTCTTGTGATAAGAAGCCGCCTGCTTCCCCTTGGGATCTCTCGTCTGCACTAGATTGGCCTTAGCCAACTGTTTGGACAGAGTGTCCATCTTCTGTTGGAAACACATCTCGTCCTCAACATGGATCTCTTGAAGTAGATCTTCCAAGCTAATGTCTAGCTTCTTTCTGAGCATCCTTACATAAAGGTACTCCATCCAGCAGGAAGTTTTGAGACGATCCCTCCAACGACAAACTTGTCGGGAAGGGGCATCTCTTCGTCTTCCAATTTCTGATGCAGCTTCAGAAATTCCTTCACCTGTGGCAACATGGACTTCTCGTCCTCAAAGAGCAATTTGTGATATTTTTCAACCACAAACATCTTGCTCCTGTTCCTGTCTTCTTCATATAATTTTTCTACAGACTCCCATATGTCTCTGGCAAATTCCTTCTTCGAGTAGGATTCTGCCAGGAAATCCTCCATATCATTCAGGATTAGAAGCCCGCAGATGCTATTTTTCCTTCTCTATTTGACCTGGAGTTTGGTAGCCGCATTGATTGCGGCAGTAGACCCAATGTCTGGAACAGAAGGTTCTTTCTCCAACAGTACATGATCAACGTCTTTGAGTTGAAGAGTTAGATAAACCTTCCTCTTCCAGACTTGATAATGCTCTCCATCGAATTTTTCCAACTTACAATAGTCCGATTGGACGAGCAAAGCATTAATGTTTTCTATCTACAAGGATCTTGCTTTGAGATTGTTATTCCCGGGGCTTGACCAAAGATGGAAAACCTGATGCAATCGAGATCTGAGAGTCACACAAAAACTTTGCAGTGATCAAACTCAAGATCTACGATGATACAAAAAGCCAAATAGCCAGATTACAATATAAAAGAGGGAAATAGAGAAGAGAAGATATCTCGTTCTTCCTTACAAACGTGTTGCAATTGGGATAAAACGAGTTACAATAATCTAGAGAAAGATGAGATGAAAAAAGTTGCTGGGGTGTCAAAACACCGTTGCTCAAAGCAAGATTCGCCCCACACGAATTGCTTCCAGGAACCAGTAAGTTGAAAAACTTGTGGAACACTCGAAGTCACCTCTGTTCTGACTCCTCGGATGGACTTATAATGGCGGCATCAGTTCCCTCTCTCTCTCTCTCTCTCTCTTTTCTGACTTATAAAATTTGTAGTCCTCCACAAAGGAGGCCAGAAGAGAGTATATATAGAGAGAAGGTGGAAACCTTAGCCGCCTCTTCAGTTATAGAAAGATTGAATCAAATCCCACAAAGATAGCAACGAAATTAATTCAAATCCCACAAAGATAGCAACGAAATTAATTCAAATCCCATAAAGATAGCAACGAAATTAATTCAAATCCCATAAAAAGTGGATCTGAATTAATCGCATTGAATCAGTCTTTCCATAACTGACTTGTAGCCTGCACAGTCAGCGGAGCCCTCCATGCGGTAGCAGCAGCCTGGCCGCATGAGCCGCATGATTGCTGACGTGCTAAGTGCAAAGTGCGCCAACAAAATGCCACATTACGCCTCATGAGCCCATGAGCCCGAGCTCGAGTCCGAGTCCGAGTCCGAGTTCGAGTTGCTAAGCCCTTTGGGGCTTAGCTCCAAATGGAATTAATCCGAGAGAATAACAAAAGCATTAATGCTTAATCCTTGGAGCCTTATTCTTACCTCCTAGTAAAATCACCCACATGGTTCCCTCCTTAGGGTCACCACCCCATGTGCATCTCTCAACAACACAACCAAGTATATATGTTGAGATAACTCATGGTACATTTCTGATGTAGGACTAAACTTTTACAAGACATGTTGAGAGCAAGCTCTCTCCATGTAAAGAAAGCACCAATATGTTTTTGTGGTGGCCCATGCAGGTCAAGATAAATTGTTTGGTTACTTTACCGTACCAAACAAGCTTGCGAATAGGATTAGAAGTCTAGGATCTCATCTACATACTTGACCTCCTTCCTCGATTCCATATTCGAACTATCATTCGACTCATCGACTGCATCTTGCTTGATTCCTTCTATCATTATTCTTATCTTCCCTTCGTGCTTGCTAGAGATTGACCCTACTAGTTAGATGTCCCAAACACCATTAGCTTAATTCTTTAAGTTGGGTAGAATATCCCATGATCGATACACTCTTGACCATTAAGGGAATACAAATAGTATTATCTAGACCATAGAGACTAGAGGAATTTAACCCATTTGGTCAACCAAGCCTTGGTCAATAAGACCGTAGAATGATGGTATAGGAATAAACAAGACTTAGATCCTTATAACTCTTAGACTATTCATATTTGTTTTTATTTCATCTACCATCGTGCCTATGTTTTACTATCTAGATTAATGATGCTAACATAGCCTAGTATTTGCAAGCTAATTCCTTATCGAGCTTGATCAAGGCATATGCTGTTGAGCGGCCTCTCACTAACATACAGTCTAATCAGAACCGGTATATGATGGTCTGATCAACCGAGTGCACTTTGGTTCGCCTTTTTCATATATCAATCTATGTGGATGGGATGTAGTTGAACTTTTCCCTTAGAATTCCATCCACGACTGCCTTAACATTTCTTTTGAAATCTATACATGTCACGACCCGTACCCAGTTTTCGGATGCGAGCTCGTGAGCAAGCCAGCTACGTATCGAGCGGACTCCAGCCCGACTCGAGTACGTATAAGCTGTCAAGGTCATGGGTATCATGTCTAATCTAAAGTATATCTCAATCCACATGAATCACATAAAACAAGAATGAACAAGTATGGGTCATGGTCTGCAGCCCATTAGCATATTGTTCGACTAGACTCCAAGAATGATATGAGTCTATAAATAAGCAGTGTATATCATGGTACTGAATATAAAGCACGAAAAGATAATAAAGAAATATCACAAGCAAATACCTGTATCAAACATCGCAATCCTCTACCATCCTGCTCTGCTAACTAACTCCATGCAGTCGCTAAACCTGAAGAGATCATCAGGTCCTCAGAGGACTAGCAAGATACAGGAAGAACATGCCACGCTACAGTATAATATGCATAAAGAAAAGGACAGAAATAGAATATTGTACGTACTTCTAAACAAAATACAAGTCAACGCGACATTAAGAACAATGTTTCGACATATGGCTAACAGACAGGGGTACCATGACAATCGTAGCTCATCCGAAACTAACGACCAACAGAATAATCACAATCGCATCTCCTCCGAGAATAACGACCAACAGAATATCACAACCGTAGCACGAAACTAACGGCCAACAGAATAATCAATACAACCGAAGCTCATCCGAACTACCGGCCAACAGAAACTATCATATAGCCCGCATGTCTAGTAATGTCCTTTATGTCACAAGGAACTATACAGGTGTCCAGTCAAGTCGAATGAAGTCAAGCACAACTAACAGGTCAAGACATATCAAGTGAATGTGACTCGCGACAAGGCAACACTATCAGGACCTATACATGAATTAGAGTGATATACAGAAGGAAAGAAATAACGTATGTGCACATAAAGTGAGAAAAATAGTAATGACACGAACAAGAGAAGCAAGAACCAAATATGACAGAAAAGAAACAATAATATAGAAAATGCATAAAACACTGTACAGTGGGCAAGGTATACTTGCCTGGAGGTTGCACGCAGATCCCACAAAATATAGTCAACTAGTGAGCCGTACAGTCCAAGTCATCACAAATGTCTCCGAAAGCTGAAACAAACATCACCAACATTCTCAGAATAGTCAAATTAGCTAGGATTGCCTGTCCTTAAGTCCAATTCTGGACACAGGGGCAAAACGGTAATTTCGGGCAAAAACAGTGTCCGTCGTTGGATCCGCTTTGCACCGAAAAGCGTGCCAGAGTCAACGGTCTCTAAAGTCATCAAACTATATGTCTACGGATCCAGTTTTTCGATACGAACCCAACCGTATGTCCAGAGTTGGATTCCGACGGGCCGTGCACAAAATTGCCCGTTGAGTGGGACCGTAGGGCCCGCAAAACGACGTACGATTCAACTGTCTCAGAATCGGACCAACTTGGCATACAGGACCAGAAAAACGATACGGACCTGTTGGCGCAAGTTTCATCTCGATCTGACGAGCTTGCATAAAGTAAATGAGAAATTTGCAAAGTGCATGATACAGTGAATTTCGACGGATACGCATCAAATTCGTCCCGCACACGCGACCAATTTGAATTCCGCCAAATCCCACACGACCACGAAGCCGATACGCAGCTTTCAATGCCTTCGGTTCGCGACCACGTCGCCCGGAATGGCGGGACGGACGTGGTATCGGAGTGATTTTCAGGTTTATTAAACATGATTTTATTGAACTTTTGAATCGAATATCTTCTCATCTACTTACTGAAATCCGAATCTACGAAGGGTTATGATGCCTTACATATTGTCAATAATTGTGTTCAGGTGGAATTTCTAAACAGTTTCTGGATCGATCAAAATCGATCCGCCAATGTAGGTTCCTGGACTGTCGTATATGTCATATTTTGACAGTTTTTCGGGTAAGTTCGTATCGATCTTCTGGACAATCTATAGCATATAAATTCGAATTGAAAGAAGGGATTGGAAGTTGTATGGTTTGTGTTCATACCCGAATTCGTGGTTCGTCGAATGATCAAACACTCGTTGCAAAAACTCCTCGTAAAGTGTCCTCCCTCGACTATTGTTTCTGCTGTGGTTGCTCCCCTGTTTCGCGTGCGCTGTGCAGCATCCGCACGGCCGTGGCCATGCGCGGTGGCGCTCAGGGTGGCGCGCGAGGCTAAGGTTGTGGGTGGCGGCGTGGGTTTGTGTCGAGGATTAGGGTTTAGTCGAGTTTCTTGTTCCTCCTCTCCCGACTATTTATATATACAGGAGTACTCAATTCTCGGGCTGGGTAAGTTTCAGAGGGGTCGGGCTGGAGAAGTTTCAACTTGCTGTTTTTTGGCTGTGGGGGATTGGCTAATGGGTTAGGGGGATGTGCGTGCTGGGCTGGGGCCTTGCTAGACCGGGCTGTACTGCTTGCACTATTCTTATAATACATACATATTTACCTATAAATATATGCACATATACGTTTATACATACATATTTTCATATAAATACTTATACATTTATGTATACCGATATATTTATATATATTTATATATACACAAACACACATATTCCTATATATTATACGTACGCACATATATATAATATATTTATATATACATACAAATATACATACATAATATACATATATATATGCATACACACATTTAATATATATCTATATTTATATACACCTATATATATCTATATTTACACACATCCATATACATATATACCTCATATATTTATAAACCAATAAATACTCAATTAACAAGTAATAATATCTAATAGCAATAATATATTTATTTAATCACCACAGAATAGTAAAATAATACTAAAATAATTAAATGTTGGTTTGGTGAATCTATACTATTCACCTTTGTCTGGGTCCAGAAAATTGTACAAACATTGTAAACAATATTTAATAATAAAAATATCAGTTTTGTACATATATCCAAATAGTTAAAATGTACCTCAACACCTAGGGAAAATTTGTACACACATAAAATATGACTACATGGCCGTCCCTGGTCTTACTGCATGCCCACATAGGCTTGGATTTGACTTGGGCCCAATCTGGACTAGTTTGGTATAACCGGTCACTCAACGTCAAATAATATTAATAATAAATAATTAACTATTTATAATGGTCACGTCACAACTTGGCCTGGTTTTCCAAGTTAGGACATCACTATGGCTAGGTCTTCCTTGGCATGGCTAATACATTAGTCAAGTCACATCACTGCACTATCCGTACTGTGATTTCTAGTCGTCTTGTACTTCAAAACTCAACCATGGCTAAAATCATCTACCGTAATAATTAATTAAAATAATTATTTATAAAATCTAAAAATTACCATTTAACTCAATTAAATAAATAAAAAATATTTTTAAAAAAATTTTTTTCGGGAAGGGAGGCTACAAATCTACCCACCTTAAAAATAATTTCGTCCTCGAAATTCTAATTCATAATTATTCTTTAAAAACAAAGTCTACTATTACCTTAATCTCCTCAAATTTAATTTCTCAAAAATATTCTATAACTTCCTCTAGTCATTTCATAACCCCAAATACTTGAGGACTTCTACCCACCTTTGGTCACACTACTCCTCAAAATGCGGTCACTAAGATCTTGTGGTCTTCTAACTAGTTGCTAACAATTCTACCGGCAGATATCTAGGCATATGGCAACTAAAATCTTACAAATCTATAAATAACCAAAACTCAATAACCATGCAATATTATACCATAATTTAAGAGTTTCTGGTAAATTCTAGTCAGCACGATCATTCGTCACCCCGAAATAAAAGGGACGAGAATCAATGGCACATGAAGCAAGGAAGTATATTCGAGAGCAAATATAGAGTTTTCAAGGACGTAGAGAATTTCTAGGAGAATTTTCAAGGCAGAGTGGATTGAGATTTCTAAGGTTTAGTCATTGTCGCAGGCTCGTACCAGTACAGTTACGTAACCGATACGATATGCTCTAACCTGCATGGGCTACCACAAAAACTTGTCAAGATCCGTACCCGATTTTTGGACGCGAGCTCGTGAGCAAGCCAGCTACGTATCGAGTGGACTCCAGCCCGACTCGAGTACGTATAAGCTGTCAAGGTCATGGGTATCATGTCTAGTCTAAAGTATATCTCAATCCACATGAATCACATAAAACAAGAATGAACAAGTATGGGTCATGGTCTGCAGCCCATTAGCATATTGTTCGATTAGACTCCAGGAATGATATGAGTCTATAAATAAGCAGAGTATATCATGGTACTGAATATAAAGCACGAAAAGATAATAAAGAAATATCACAAGCAAATACCTGTATCAAACATCGCAATCCTCTACCATCCTGCTCTGCTAACTAACTCCATGCAGTCGCTAAACCTGAAGAGATCATCGGGTCCTCAGAGGACTAGCAAGATACAGGAAGAACATGCCACGCTACAGTATAATATATATAAAGAAAAGGACAGAAATAGAATATTGTACGTACTTCTAAACAAAATGCAAGTCAACGCGATATTAAGAACAATGTTTCGACATGTGGCTAACAGACAGGGGTACCATGACAATCGTAGCTCATCCGAAACTAACGACCAACAGAATAATCACAATCGCATCTCCTTCGAGAATAACGACCAACAGAATATCACAACCGTAGCACGAAACTAATGGCCAACAGAATAATCAATACAACCGAAGCTCATCCGAACTACCGGCCAACAGAAACTATCATATAGCCCGTATGTCTAGTAATATCCTCTATGTCACAAGGAACTATACAGGTGTCCAGTCAAGTCGAATGAAGTCAAGCACAACTAACAGGTCAAGACATATCAAGCAAATGTGACTCGCGACAAGGCAACACTATCAGGACCTATACATGAATTAGAGTGATATACAGAAGGAAAGAAATAACGTATGTGCACATAAAGTGAGAAAAATAGTAATGACACGAACAAGATAAGCAAGAACCAAATATGACAGAAAAAACAACAATATAGAAAATACATAAAACACTGTACAGTGGGCAAGGTATACTTGCCTGGAGGTTGCACGCAGATCCCACAAAATATAGTCAACTAGTGAGCCGTACAGTCCAAGTCATCACAAATGTCTCCGAAAGCTGAAACAAACATCGCCAACCTTCTCAGAATAGTCAAATTAGCTAGGATTGCCTGTCCTTAAGTCCAATTCTAGACACAGGGGCAAAATGGTAATTTCGGGCAAAAATGGTGTCCGCTCTTGGACCCGCTTTGCACCGAAAAGTGTGCCAGAGTCAACGGTCTCTAAAGTCGTCAAACTACATGTCTACGGATTCAGTTTTCCGATAGGAACCCAACCGTATGTCCAGAGTTGGATTTCGGCGGGCCGTGCCCAAAATCGCCCGTTGAGTGGGACCGTAGGGCCCGCAAAACGACGTACGATTCAACTGTCTCAAAATCGGACCAAACTTGGCATACAGGACCAGAAAAATGATACAGACCTGTTGGCGTAAGTTTCATCTCGATCTGACGAGCGTGCACAAAGTAATTGAGAAATTTGCAAAGTGCACGATACGGTAGATTTCGACGGATATACATCAAATTCGTCGCGCACACGCGACCAATTTGAATTTCGCCAAAGCCCACACGACCACGAAGCCGATACGCAGCTTTCGATGCCTTCGGTTCGCGACCACGTCGCCCGGAATGGCGAAACGGACGTGGTATCGGAGTGATTTTCAAGTTTATTAAACATGATTTTGTTGAATTTAGAATCGAATATCTTCTCATCTACTTACTGAAATCCGAATCTACGAGAAGGGTTATGATGCCTTACATGTTGTCAATAATTGTGTTCATGTAGAATTTCTAAAAAGTTGCTGGATCGATCGGAATCGATCCGCCAGTATAGGTTCCTGGACTGTGGTATATGTCATATTTTGACAGTTTTTCGGGTAAGTTCGTATCGATCTTCTGGACAATCTATAGCATATAAATTCGAATTGAAAGAAGGGATTGGAAGTTGTATGGTTTGTGTTCATACCCGAATTCGTGGTTCGTCGAACGATCAAACACCCGCTGCAAAAACTCCTCGCAAAGTGTCCCCCCTCGACTATTGTTTTTGCTGTGGTTGCTTCCCTATTTCGCGTGCGCTGTGCAGCATCCGCGCGGCCGTGGCAGCGCACGACGGTGCCCAGGGTGGAGCGCGAGGCTAAGGTTGTGGGTGGCAGCGTGGGTTTGTGTCGAGGATTAGGGTTTAGTCGATTTTCTTGTTCCTCCTCTCCCGACTATTTATATATACAGGAGTACTCAATTCTCGGGCTGGGTAAGTTTCAGAGGGGTCGGGCTGGGGAAGTTTCAACTTGCTATTTTTTTGGCTGTGGGGGATTGGCTAATGGGTTAGGGGGATGTGCGGGCTGGGCTGGGGCCTTGCTAGACTGGGCTGTACTGCTTGCACTATTCTTATAATACATACATATTTACCTATAAATATATGCACATATATGTTTATACATACATATTTTCATATAAATACTTATACATTTATGTATACCGATATATTTATACATATTTATATATATACACAAACACACATATTCCTATATATTATACGTACGCACATATATATAATATATTTATATATACATACAAATATACATACATAATATACATATATATATGCATACACACATTTAATATATATCTATATTTAGATATACCTATATATATATCTATATTTACACACATCCATATACATATATACCTCATACATTTATAAACCAATAAATACTCAATTAACAAGTAATAATATCTAATAGCAATAATATATTTATTTAATCACCACAGAATAGTAAAATAATACTAAAATAATTAAATGGTGGTTTGGTTTATCTATACTATTCACCTTTGTCTGGGTCCAAAAAATTATACAAACATTATAAACAATATTTAATAATAAAAAATACCAGTTTTGTACAGATATCCAAATAGTTAAAATGTACCTCAACACCTAAAATAATTTAGGGAAAATTTGTACACACGTAAAATATGACTACATGGCCGTCCCTGGTCTTACTGCATGCCCACATAGGCTTAGATTTGACTTGGGCCCAATCTGGACTAGTTTGGTACACCCGGTCAATCAACGTCAAATAATATTAATAATAAATAATTAACTATTTATAATGGTCACGTCACAACTTTGTAGAAGCATGGAAAATATTAAAGAAGGATCCATGCGGCACGGAAACTCCATGCGGCTCAGGAAGCCTATGCGGCTCACAGGTTCATGCGGCACGAGGGGCTATGCGGCTCAGGACGTCCTATGCGGCTCAGAACAGGAGACACGTGGCTTGAAAAACAGTTCTCCCCTCCTGCATTAATTGCTGTGACGGCTGACAACTCTAAAAAAGTGGCAGTCCTGACACAAAAGGGGTAATTATGACTCTGTCATAATGACAGACCCCTAGGGAAGTGAAGGAGTTCTCTGACACAATCTCCCGAAATCCAGAAAATGCCACGCGGCCCTGACACGTGGACGATCATATGCGGCTCGAGCGAAGACTTTCCATGCGGTTCAAAATGAAGCTGTTCCATGCGGCTCAGGCCGAAACAGTCTCATGCGGCTCAAGCGGAGGCCTTCCCATGCGGTTCAAGAGGGCCATTTCTATGTGGCCCAGGCGGATGCATCCCGATGCGGCTCGCAATGATCATCTCCATGCGGTTCAAAGGTTCGAAGGGGGGGGGGCACTACCCAAGCAGCCCTGACACGTGGCCCGAACCTTATGCGGCCCAAATCTTATACGGCTCAATCTTCATGCGGTTCAGATCCCCCCAGTGGCTCCTAGGACACGTGTCCTAAGCCGATCAATCTCCCAGATTTATTGCAATCAGAGATTGTGTCAAATCTCAATAATCTGGGACACGTGGCAGGAGAATAAATCAAATTTATTCGCAGACATCAGAAGATCATTATGAGGAAGATTTATTCCAATCAGTATTAATTGCTGATGAGATTTGGTGTAATCTATACTTAATGGTCCAGATTCATCACAATCAAAACTAATGGCCTAGATTGACCAATCCACAGGCCGCCGCCATCTCCGAGAAGCAATCATTTGTAACCCTAATGATCACACCCCATTCCTATAAATAGCAGGGTGCCATTCCCTTGCAAGAAGAGAGACATACACACACAGAGAGAGGCGTACATAGGAGCACTTTTCGAGATCAGAAAGAGCACCAGAGTACTTGGAGAGAAAAGCAGAGAGAGAGAGCAAAGGGAGCACTTCTTCCAACGCCAAGCAATCTTCTGGAGCCAAGGCTGCATACCGATCGTCCAAGGAGTAAGGCAGAGCTGCCGTCGCTCTCCCGAGCCTCTATCGTCACCCCCAGAATCAAAAATAAACAATTGTACTTAGACTGCTGTACCTAGGTTTTCGTCCCTAGGCTTTCTTTGTACGAGCGAGTTTGTAACGTGAAGTAAAAGTCCAGTCCTCCGATAATTGTTCTGTCCTTTTATATTTCATGGCAAACACGATGGCGACTCTGCTGGGGACAAACTTCTCCACGGCTGAGGAGTTGGTGACGCAGTTGGATGCAGCCAAGCTTGGCTCCATGCAACAGAAGATGGTCGTCCGCTTCGACCAACAGGCGTTTGAAGAGATGCTATCTGAAGGAAGTGCTGGTCCGATCCAGAAGCGAACACGCATAAAGAAAGCTCGCTGCGAGTGGAGGCCAAAATCATTTGCTCCCCCACAAGCTCTGGACGGGGTACTTTCTGCTACCCAAGACGACGAGGGCGATTCTCATGCGGCTCCACTTCGAGCCGTAGAGAACTCTGCTATCCCCAAGATCGGCAAAGGAAAGCACTACGATGCTTGACTTGTAGGGACAAAGGGCAACTCTATGTGCCCCAAGAAGAAGCCGAGCACTCCTGTGGCCAAATCTGCCAACCACATGCAGGAGGCTCATGCGGGTAGATCTACCAGCCGTACGAAGAAAATCCATGCGGCCAGATCATCCAGCCGCATAAAGAAGACCCATGCGGCTGAGACTCCCAGCCGCATGAAGAAAGCCTATGCGGCTACGTCTGCCAGCCGCATACGGACCAACGATGACAGCCGCATGACGCCTACTCCATGCGGCTCTGTCTTCGACCGCCTCTCGTACGGTCCTGATCTCTTATGCTCCCAAGAAGATATGTCTGACTCTCTCCAGTATCACTTAGATTCTTCCTACTATGTGCCCTTACGCACTAGAGCGAAGAAGTCTAAAGCGGTGCGAGCCTGGCGAGTTCGGTCCGCTGATCTGACCTCTGACCATCCGAGCGTTCCGCATACTGTTACGCGGGCCTCGGATGGAAAGTTGTACAGAACCACTAGAGTCCAGCCTCCGGCGGCAGACGGACATAGAGGTTCACAAAAGTCTTCCAAAATCCCGGGAGCAAACATGGTCGGTCCAGACCCATCTGACTTACGTGAGGCCATCCTCCACAAACGCAAGGAAAGAGAAGATGCATCGGGGTGCAAAGAGTCCTCCCACGGACGTCACTGCACCCAAGTCATCGTCAACTGCTGCTTTAATAGCACGACGATGCAAGAAGACCGACAGTCTGTCTTTTAAAGACTGTAACATCCATCTTCAGAAGACGAGGCACTACCCGTCGTCTCCTGCAACTCTGCTCGGAAAGTCCCCGCTGATGGAAGGGGGAAGAAGATGAATGTTCCCAGCCCGAAGATCTCAACCACTACGACTAAAATACTGTCGTCTAAGCGGGTGCCCACCACCGGAGTTTTCCAAGGTACTCGCTCTAAGACGAAATCTGCTACAGTGGGGGATTCGTCGTCCATAACGCAGAGGGTTACTGGGGCTGGGGGTAGCACCCCTCCGAGCCTCCACAGCAACCCAATGTTCCAAGAAGATGAGCCGGGGGAGACAACTCTCCCATCGGATGTAGCAAACCTCGACGTCCCCGAGGACGTCCACAACTCCCATGATGAGGCGAACTCGGAGACTGGGGGTATTGTTCCTTCCGAGTCTGAGTCAGAAGGGAATATACCCACATACCCCGATGACTTCTCACTACAGGGATACGATTCAGAGGGCGCTTCCTCCACCGCTCCGTCTATCTCTCCTCATGTGAAGACAGTATTCATGACCGACAGCAACCAAGGTGGTTCCAGTGATCGCCAATGCATCGACACTCTAGAAGCCATACTACATGCCTTGGTCAAGTCTGTAGACAAGATCAAAGCGGCCCTTCCAAATCTCCAAGGAGGGACGCCTGGCCAAACAAGTACGGGTCCCACGGTTAATGCAGACTCGAACTCAGCGGCACCGAACCCGGGCAACAATCCTCCAGAAACAACGGCCTCCACCGCCGTGGACGAAGCACGCGAAGCGAGAAGAGAGGTCCAGGAGCTCCGAGCCATGTTCCACGCTCGAGAAAACTCTCAAGACCTCAGAATACGGCAACCATACCCTGCTGCATGGAGGGATGTTCCATTCCCACCAAGATATAAGCCGTTCAGTATCAATCCTTATGATGGCAAGACCTCAGCAAGTCGGTACATCACTTACTTCGAGGTCACCACCGACCATCTGCCCCATGACGATGCCATTCTCACACGATTATTCATCGGGGTATTAGAAGGAGTCGCCTTCGACTTGTATCACAATCTGCCGGACAACTGCATCCACTCCTTCGTCGGCTTCAAGCGCATATTCTTGGAGAGATTCTACGAAGTAGGGCAGGACATCACCATGTCCACCCTCATGGACGTCGTCCAAGGGGAGAAAGAACTGACAAGGAACTACATCGAGCGGTTTCGCTAAACCGCAATGAAGTTGCCGTCTGGAAACCCGGATTCCTCCTTGATTGAAATTTGCCAAAAGAGACTGCTTCCAACAATCAGTCTCTGGATGGGCGAAAGTCAATTCAGGGATTGGAAGACGTTCATCATCAGTGCCACAAGCGCCAAAGAACGATTGAAGAAGGCTCGCCAACTGGAATTGCACATCTCGGACGGAGAGAACAAGGGCAAGTGTCCCAACAACGATAATGGGGGTAGCCCCTCCAACAATCGGGACGGCAGGGGCAAGCAGGCTATGGCGGCCGATACAGCACAGAAACCTGAGCCAAAGCCAACAGACAAATAATGGCCACAAATCACGTACTCCTTCGAAGACGGTCACGTCAAGCCCATCTTGGAAATGCTCATACAAGGGGACAGAATTCAGCTTCCACCACCAAGATGGGAACCGCGGCCGGCAGAGATGGAGAACCCAAAGTACTGCCATTATCATCGCTACATCCACCATGCTATACACGACTGCTACCAGCTAAAACGGTACATCCAAAATCTCATCGATTCGAACACTCTGGCAATCGATTTCGGAGAGGTAACCGTGGCAGCCAATATGGTGTCCGTACAATTCGGCAGCTTTCCTCCGATGAAAACTCATGACGGGGTGGTCCCCATCCCTCGGGCGACAATGGAGATTGGTAATCTTCTACCTTCCCGAGATCAGGCTGCTGGTCTAGTGCCCCTTACCATATCACGAGGGAAGGTCATGTGGATCCATCCAGACTTGGTATCGGAAGTGACTCGGCCCATATCGCCTTCTATCTGCAAGAAAAAGAATAGAAAAATCAGATCCTACCGCACAATCTCGGCAGACATCGAAGAAGCTACAGCCGTCGTCACGCGGTCTGGGTGCAATCCCTACATGTGGTTGACAATCCAGCTGAAGATCATCAACCCACTACAACTGATGCTCCGGGACCGGCTCAGCCTCCGACGACCGACAAGCCTAGGCCGAGGAAGACTCGCTTCGACAAATCCCTCCGAAAGGAGGCAGCCCAAGGGTTGGAGAAGCCCTACAACTTCGATATCTTGGCACAATTGGCCAACACACCGGCCAAGTTGTCATTATACGAGCTCCTGAGACTCTCTAAGGATGTTCGTGCGGCTATGAGCGATGCACTCCAAAACGCCGACGCATACCTGGCTCAAGTTAACCTCACGGGAGAAAACCCGCTTACAGATCTCCAAGACAGCGCCTGCATGGGAACAATGCCCAACATTGTCTTCACTCCGCAGGACATGCTCATCAAAACTAATCTGCACGATCGTCCACTATACTACACTGGATACATCGGCGACGTAAAGGTGGATCGGATGCACATTGATCCTGGCTCTTCCATAAGCATTATTCCGAATGGTCTGCTACATCATCTCCGCATCCCAATGCATCGCCTGACGCCTACAAGCACCGCCATCAGCGGTTTCAATTCGGGCAGGAGCTACCCTATTGGGAAGATTCGTCTGAAGTGTCAGATTGGCGACCTCCAATCAGAAGTCACCTGCTACGTCATAGATGCAGACACTTCTTACAACATCCTCTTGGGGCGCCCATGGATACACGATTATATGATCGTGCCTTCCACGCTGCACCAGTGCTTCAAATATGTCGACAAACACGGCTTTGTGAGGACATAATTTGCTGATATCGATCCCTTCAAAGGGGTCGAATCCTACTACTCAGACTCCTGCCTATACGAAAAATCGAAGAAAAGCATCTTGGTAAAGGAGATGTACAAGCTAGTACCGAGACAGCCACAGGATCAGAAGAGCCTCTGATGATCCACCTCCAAGCTCGCAAACCGGGCAGGTCTGTACCCCTTACCGCCACTCTGCTTAAGGACGCAATCAGCCTCTCGGCACAAGAAGAGCAGATGATAATCCGGCTGCCAAGGTCTGGCCAAGTGCCAAGATCCACAACGGGGCCACTGACAATCAGACTGCCGAGAGTCGGTCAGCCCCAAACGGAGATGCTCAATCCCTCCGACAAGCTACTGACGATAGGCCTTCCCAAGAAGGGTCGTCACCCCGATGCAAGGTCTGACACTTCTAGCGATATCACGCCCCAGAACCAGAATACTGGAGAGCGGGGGCAGACATAGCCAGCTACGTATATGAAATGGAATCCATCTCGCTATACGGTCACGGCTGTCTAGATACATGAGGGTTTATCTACAAGCCAACAGTCTCTTAAGGTCATGAACAAGCCTAGTGTCTCAATCAAGCAAGTAAGTAAAAGTCACAAGATGTATGATCATTAAATATACAATAGTAAGGCATCCCAAACATTACATATTCAGTTGATCAAGAAGCTAGTCGTTACAAAATGTCAGGACTAGCAAGAGTTTAGTCATACATGATCAACCATAGGATCTGTTAATCATGTTACAGCCCGTAGGCAGATAGTAAGTAAGTGCAACCGAGCTAAACAGGTACTCGTTGGCTAAATGCCTCAACAGAATATTTTTACAAGGGAGTGGGAGAGCAAAATAAAACCCACTCGTTGCCGGGATTCCTTCTAGTGTTCACCATCTGACAGGAAGGTCGGTAGATCCTCTGGAGCTGCTCCGAAATCTGGTCACACAAAACCAGCTGGGTCAGACCCCAGAAAGAGCAAGTGCCACAAAGGAAGCTTGACTTAAGAACTAAAACCAGCAATCATCACGAGATATAAATAAAAGTAAGAACTGGAAAGAAAGAAAATACACCAGGATGATATACGACGAGATAACCATGGAACTATTCAGATAACCAGGTTACAACCCGTAACCCAAACAAGGACCGGGGTTGTAACCCTTCGTCTGAACAGGACTTGGAATTCCCACCATTTATTGGTAAAATAAATACAAGCATTCTGGTCATGCAATAATCTGGAACAGGATCAGGGCAAGACTAGACTGGTTAGACTCCGTCCAATCACTTCACGGCCAAGCAAGAATTACGGCTTGATACTTTAACTAACTAGGGTTGTCACATGCCTAATTACTAACAAGATGCAGTGAGATTATTCCACAGCCACAAGCCCTGCAGACCATCCAGGTTACCCGGGTTAAAAGATTAGAGTTGAATTCAGGTGGGTACATCGTCCAGGAAATAAATGTACCCTTAGGTAGCTTGAAGGGTGCAACACATAACAGTGTGCTGGAAATGTGCCCTACTCGACGGCAGGCTACAGATCCCAAGGCGTGCCCAGGTAACGGGATTGCCTGTAGCTGGGAAATCTCTTCATGACTAATGTATTAATCTAGTTATTAGTCCTTAGTTCATTTCAATAGGTACTCCTGACCGTGGTACTCAGGAGTCCCATCCTAGACATGATGCAAGACAGGACTGGTTTATTTATACAAGCACAATCGCCCACGGTGTCCAAGTTATTATACAGGTCATGTCATGTCAAGTAGCTGTCGTAACAGCTTATCAAGATATAACATGTCAGGTTATCAGGTCAAGTGTACTAGTCAGGAGTGGGCCACGACGGCCACTATCAGGTCATGTCAGGTTACTCATGTCAGGAGTGCACCACTACGGGTCACTATCGTGTCAGGCTCAGTTATCCTTTCCAAACATATTACATAAATTCGTGATTATCAAGTTCATGACAAAAGGCATAAGGATATAAAATGGGCATAAAATATCTAATAAAATATCAATATACAGGGCTATAGAAGAGCCAAGCTTAAGGAAAATAAAACCAAATCTAACACGCTGACATAAGACCAAGTCAGCCAAAGGCCATACGCTCAGTGCAAGAGTCGTACGCTCAGGCCAGCCTACGCTCAAGCCAACCTACGCTCAAGTCAAGCCACGCTCAGGTCAAGCCATGCTAAGGTCAGGCGTATGTGAGACATACGCCTCCAAAAGGCAGCATATGGGGTCCATACGACTCCTTGTCAAGCAAGCGAGCGTATATGAGACATACGCCTCCAAAAGGCAGCGTATGGACTCCATACGACTCCTTGTCACCCAAGTGAGCGTATGCAAGACATACGCTCCCAAAAGGCAGCGTATGGACTCCATACGACTCCTTGTCAAGCAAGCGAGCGTATGCAAGACATACGCTCCCAAAAGGCAGCGTATGGACTCCATACGACTCCTTGTCTCCCAAGTGAGCGTATGCAAGACATACGCTCCCAAAAGACAGCGTATGGACTCCATATGACTCCTTGTCACCCAAGTGAGCGTATGCGAGACATACGTTCCCAAAAGGCAGCGTATGAACTCCATACGACTCATTGTCACCCAAGTGAGCGTATGCGAGACATACGCTCCCAAAGGTAGCGTATGGATCGGACTGCGCTGCCCTAAAGAGCGTGCGCAGCTCAGTGGTGCAAGCTAAAAAGTCGCGCACTGCTCACTGTCTTCTCCAAACAGCAAGAACTCCATGGATGAACCCAAAGCTTCAAAAGTCCATAACTTGGTCAAAATAAGTCCAAATCCGACTTTGCAAAGTTCTATCTTGGGTGAAATTCAATTCTCTCCAACATAAGAACATCAAAACCCATAAAAATACAACTTAAATAGATCAAAACCATGCAAAACCGAAAATAGAAGAAACTTAGATCTAGAACAATGGAGACTCCAAATCACAAAATGTCAAGTTCTAATGTTGATCACCATGGCCTAATCTAGCTAATGGACAAATAAAAAGTGGTTCTCAAGTGGTGGCAAGGTGCACTTGCCTAAGGGGTGTTGGTGTTGTGTGGAGGAAGGAAGAAGAAGAAGATGAAGAAATAAATGAGAGAATTATGAGGAGAGAGAAAGGTAGGTGGAGATAATAAAGAGGGTGGTTGTGGTGGAAATGAGGGAGGAGCATAGGCTAAGGTGTTTCAAAGTAAAATAAACCAAACCAAACCAATCCTTCTCCATAAAATAAAACCAAGCCTTGCCAACTAAAACCGAGCCGAGCCAAAACTCAAAATACGAGAAAACTCCAAAACTCTACAAGTTGAGAAAAATAAAATTCATGCCAAAATCCAATTACGAGTATAATTACGAAATACGGGAAACGGGGGTGACAACTCTTCCCACCTTAAAAGAATTCCGTCCTCGGAATTAAATCAAGAGGTTAGAGGAGCAATGACAAGCTACATTAATCATATGCAAGCTATAACTAGGCATACAATCACTCATTCAAGCAAGGAATCGTAGGCATGAGGCATAAAAAAGACTTTATACCTCACGAGTCAAACAAGTCGGGATATCGCGATCGGATATCATCCTCACGCTCCCACGTTGACTCCCCCAAAGAGTGATGACCCCAAGCAACTCGGACTAACTTGATAGTCTCATTCTTGAGGATCTTCTCTCTCCGGTCCAATATAGACACGGGCCTCTCCTTATACGAAAGGTTGGTACCAACAACCAATTTTGAATGATCCAGGATGTGGCTCGGGTCCGGGATATACCGTCGTAATTGGGATACATGGAACACGTCATGCACCTCGCTTAGCGACGACGGAAGAGCGAGACGATAGGATACATCTCCTACTCGCTTCAGAATGTCGAACGGCCCTATATACCTAGGACTAAGCTTTCTCCGTACGCCGAAATGAATGACGCCACGGTTAGGCAAAATCCTCAGAAATACATGATCGCCGACCAAAAACTCGAGAGGGCACCGATGAGAATCGGCCCAATGACGCTGGCGATCTTGGACAACTCGAAGATGATCTCTGACTCGCCTGACCACTTCAATTGTCTGGGCAATCATTTCTGGACCGAGCATCCGTCTCTCTTCAACATCATCCCAGGCTAGCGGGGATCTGCACTTCTTACCATACAGTGCCTCGAACGGTGCCATCTGGATACTAGCCTGGAAACTGTTATTGTACGAGAATTCCACCAGGCGCAAGTGATCTTTCCATGAACCACCGAAGTCAAGTGTACAAGACCGCAACATGTCTTCAAGAGTCTGGATCGTGCGCTCCGACTGGCCATCTGTCTGCGGGTGATTTGCTGAACTGAACTGGAGATGAGTTCCCAAACTCTCTTGCAAGCTACGCCAAAAGTGCGACGTAAATCTTGAATCTCGGTCCGAGGTGATACTGACTGGCATACCATACAATCGGACAATCTGCCTGAAGTACATCTCTGCTAACTGAGCCGTCGACTGACCAACTCTGAATGGAAGAAAGTGAGCCACTTTCGTGAGCCTGTCAACTATAACCCAGATAGCATCTCTACCAGCTGGGGATCTAGGTAGTCCAGTCACAAAATCCATGGTCATATGCTCCCACTTCCATTCTGGAATCGGTAAGGGTTGAAGAAGTCCAGCCGGTCTCTGATGTTCGGCTTTAACTTGTTTGTAAACCAAACACCGAAAGACAAACCGAGCTATCTCTCGCTTCATGCCATTCCACCAAAAATGCTGTCGGATATTACGGTACATCTTCGTACTGCCGGGATGGATGGAATACTGCGAACTGTGCGCTTCTGACATGATCTCCTGCCTGATATCTCCACTGGGTATACAAAGGCGATTACCATGTCGAAGTGTACCATCCTCATGAATACATAACTCTGGTCTTTGTCCTGCCTCGCATTCTGCTCTGAGTTGCTGAAGCTTGGAATCTGTCGACTGCGCCATCCGGATCCTCTCAACTATAGTGGACTGAACTTGCATGCTGGCCATCAATGCCACACTGAAAGGGAGAACAACTTCTATACCCGTCTTCTGAAGATCGGCTAACAATTCTGGCTGTGCTGTTAGGAAATAAGCTCCGGCTCTCCTGCTCAATACATCTGCTACGACATTGGCCTTCCCAGGATAATACTGCAGGTTGACATCATAATCCACAAGTAGCTCCAGCCATCTCCTCTGACGCATGTTAAGATCCTTCTGGGTGAAAACATACTTCAGGCTCTTGTGGTCGGTAAAAATCTCCACCCGATCTCCATACAAGTAGTGTCTCCACAACTTAAGTGCAAACACCACTGCTGCCAGCTCCAAGTCATGGGTTGGGTAATTCCTCTCATGATCACGAAGTTGCCGTGATGCATAAGCAATTACCTTCCCATGCTGCATCAGAACACATCCTAAACCTCTGCCTGAAGCATCACAATACACTGAGAATCCTCCGGTTCCATCTGGAAGCGTGAGAATAGGAGCAGTTATCAGGCCTCGCTTCAACTGCTCAAAAGAACTCTGATACTCTGCTGTCCAAGCAAAATGTGCATCCTTGCGGGTCAACTACGTCAATGGCGCTGAAATTCGAGCAAAATCCGAAACAAACTGCCGGTAGTAGCCGGTAAATCCAAGAAAACTACGAACCTCTGCAACTGTGCTGGGTACTGGCCATGACTCAATAGCTACAATCTTCTGGGGATCCATTTCTACTCTTTCTCGAGTGATGATATGACCCAAGTACGAAATGCGATCAAGCCAGAACTCGCATTTACTGAACTTGGCATACAGTTGGTGCTCCCTGAGGATCTGAAGAACTATACGGAGATGCTGCTTATGCTCCGCCTCACTCTTGCTGTAGACCAGAATGTCTTCCAAGAACACAATCACAAACTGATCCAAGTAAGGCATAAAGATGCGATTCATGAGGTCCATAAATACTGCCGGTGCATTGGTTGCTCCAAAAGGCATAACAAGGAATTCCCAATGCCCATATCTCGATCTAAAAGCTGTCTTCGGGATGTCCTGCTCTCTGACTCTGATCTGATGATAACCTGAGCGCAAATCAATCTTCGAGAATACTGAAGCCCCCTTGAGTTGATCAAACAAGTCATCTATCCTCGAAAGAGGGTATCTGTTCTTGATTGTCACTGAGTTCAATGTACGGTAATCAACACATAACCTGGAAGTACCATCCTTCTTTTTCACAAGAAGCATCGGGGCTCCCCAAGACGATCCACTAGCACGAATGAATCCCTTGGTTCTAAGGTCTTCAATCATCTTGTACAAGATCTTCAACTCTGATGGCGCCATCCTATAGACTCTCTCTGACACTGGGACTGTCCTAGGAATCAAGTCTATAGTGAACTCAATCTCCCCCTCCGGAGGCATACCTGGAAGTTCTTCTGGGAAAACATCTGGAAACTCCTCGACTATCCTGGGCAACTGAACTGCTGCTACTGCCATCCGCAATGCTGGAGGAGATGACTCAACTTCGCCTCGGAAGAAAGAAAACTCTGGCTCTCCTAGAATGCTAAAAACAACCCTGCCAATGTGGCAGTCTATCCTAGCATACTGGTTCCTCAACCAATCCATCCCTAGGACTACATCATAATCGGCCATCGGGAACTCTATCAATCTAGCGGGGAATTCTCTACCACTAACTACGATCCGACACGAGGAAAACACTCTATCTACTCCCACAAGTCTGTTACCAGTAAGTATATTAAGCCTTACTGATAATGACTCGGGCTCCAATCCTACCCGTGTCGCGAATCGTGCAGACATAAATGAATGCGATGTACCAGAATCAAATAAAGCTGAAGCTGGAAAGGTGTTGACGAGAATAGTACCTGCCACTACCTCTCCTGGTGCCAATCCTTCCTCCATGGTCATCACCATAGCCTGACCGTGCCCTCGGGGTGCTGGTCCCCTCTGCTGAAATCCTCGCTGCCTGCTCTGACTCTGGGCTTGGACTTGTGCATACTGTCGGGGGTTCTGCTGCTGGAATACTTGGGTCTGAGGCGGCAAGGGCCTCGGCAATGGATACTGCTGCTGCTGGACCGGAGCTGGTCCTCTCACCGAAGAGCTAGAAAGGTTGGACGATGATGAACCACCCCTATTCGGGCAGGATCCAACCCTATGGTCTGTGCTCCACAAGCCAGACATAATCCCTGTGCCCTGCGATATTCTGCCACCACATGGCCTGGCTTCCCACAATAAGAACAGCCCACTGCGGAAGATTACTTCTGCTTCTGCTGCTGAGGGTGCGTCGGAGTTGAATGCTGAATCGACGTTACTGAGGCCGCTCGCCTCGGAGCTCCAATAGTCAAAGCCCTAGCTGCCGGGGCCGGTGCTGAAGACTGATTCATCTGGCCGTGAGATCTCTTCCGACCCCCGGCCCTATCCACGATCCTCTGGGAGGTATACTCATGCCTCCTAGCTGCTTTCAAGACTGCATCAAAGTCTGATGCTCAAATTGCTATACTGCCAACAAGATCTCCAGATGAAGTCCCTGCTGGAACCGCTGGGCTCTATCATACTCGGTTGCCACCAAGGTGGGAGCAAACCGACTGAGTCTGAAAAACTCGGCCGCATATCCGTCGACCGTTCTGCCTCCTTGCTTCAGATTGGTAAACCTCGTCTGCAGATCATACCGAGCCACGGCATTGAAATACTTGGTCTGGAATCTCTCTCTGAATACTGCCCAAGCAATGGGTGTTGCTAATCCAACGGCCTGCGCTGCCCACCAGCTGCGGGCAAAATCTAACAACTGCAGGCGCACAACGGCCACCTTCTCGTTCTCTGGGGTCCTGGCTACTTCTAGAATCACCTCTGTGTCTTGAAGCCATGCATCTGCTGCGATAGCATCTTCACTACCGTCGAAGAATGGAGGGTTCAAGAGCTTGAAGCTGTTGGCAGCGTTGTTACTCTGATGACCACCCCGGGTCAAAGCATCCGTCCCTCCCTGTTGCAAGGTGTCTCCACGACGATCTTGGAAAGCTATCAAGGTCCTGACGAGTCCTACCAAAGTGCCGTCATCATGTTCTACAGGTTGAACTGGCTGGACTAGTGGCTATCCGCCAGAAGGCACAACTCTGGAGGCTACTCCGGAATGCTGGGCTTGATCTCCAGGTTGCTGCTGGTCCGCGGGAGGTGCTCCGCCTTGCTGGTCGGTAGGACCACGAACAATGTCGCTGAAGAAAACAACATAGGGAACAATAAGGAAGGGCCAGGACATATCAACGATACAAGCATATGATCAGGACAAGAATCCAGGGATTCAGAAGATACGAGCAGAGATCAAGGACGAATACTGATTGAGACATCTATTCGGTAAACCCTCACATATCTTGATTTACAAGACCTGTATGGGCCACCACTTAAACCATGTCACGCCCCAGAACCAGAATACTGGAGAGCGGGGGCAGACATAACCAGCTACGTATATGAAATAGAATCCATCTCGCTATATGGTCACGGCTGTCTAGATACATGAGGGTTTATCTACAAGCCAACAGTCTCTTAAGGTCATGAACAAGCCTAGTGTCTCAATCACAAGCAAGTAAGTAAAAGTCACAAGATGTATGATCATTAAATATACAATAGTAAGGCGTCCCAAACATTACATATTCAGTTGATCATGAAGCTAGTCGTTACAAAATGTCAGGACTAGCAAGAGTTTAGTCATACATGATCAACCCTAGGATCTGTTAATCATGTTACAGCCTGTAGGCAGACAGTAAGTAAGTGCAACCGAGCTAAACAGGTGCTCGTCGGCTAAACGCCTCAAAAGAATATTTTTACAAGGGAGTGGGAGAGCAAAATAAAACCCACTCGTTGCCGGGATTCCTTCTAGTGTTCATCATCTGGCAGGAAGGTCGGTAGATCCTCTGGAGCTGCTCCGAAATCTGGCCACACAAAACCAGCTGGGTCAGACCCCAGAAAGAGCAAGTGCCACAAAGGAAGCTTCACTTAAGAACTAAAACCAGCAATCAGCACGAGATATAAATAAAAGTAAGAACTGGAAATAAAGAAAATACACCATGATGATATACGACGAGATAACCATGGAACTATTCAGATAACCAGGTTACAACCCGTAACCCAAACAAGGATCGGGGTTGTAACCCTTCGTCTGAACATGACTTAGAATTCCTACCATTTATCGGTAAAATAAATACAAGCATTCTGGTCATGCAATAATCTGGAACAGGATCAGGGCAAGACTAGACTGGTTAGACTCCGTCCAATCACTTCACGGCCAAGCAAGAATTACGGCTTGATACTTTAACTAACTAGGGTTGTCACATGCCTAATTACTAACAAGATGCAGTAAGATTATTCCACAGCCACAAGCCCTGCAGACCATCCAGGTTACCCGGGTTAAAAGATTAGAGTTGAATTCAGGTGGGTATATCGTCCAGGAAACGAATGTACCCTTAGGTAGCTTGAAGGGTGCAGCACATGACAGTGTGCTGGAAATGTGCCTTCTCGACGATAGGCTACAGATCCCAAGGCGTGCCCAGGTAACGGGATTGCCTGTAGCTGGGAAATCTCTTCATGACTAATGTATTAATCTAGTTATTAGTCCTTAGTTCATTTCAATAGGTACTCCTGACCGTGGTACTCAGGAGTCCCATCCTAGACATGATGCAAGACAGGACTGGTTTATTTATACAAGCACAATCGCCAACGGTGTCCAGGTTATTATGCAGGTCATGTCATGTCAAGTAGCTGTCGCAACAGCTTATCAAGATATAACATGTCAGGTTATCAGATTAAGTGTACTAGTCAGGAGTGGGCCACGACGGCCACTATCAGGTCATGTCAGGTTACTCATGTCAGGAGTGCACCACTACGGGTCACTATCGTGTCAGGCTCAGTTATCCTTTCCAAACATATTACATAAATTCGTGATTATCAAGTTCATGACAAAAGGCGTAAGGATATAAAATGGGCGTAAAATATCTAATAAAATATCAATATACAGGGCTATAGAAGAGCCAAGCTTAAGGAAAATAAAACCAAATCTGACACGCTGACATAAGACCAAGTCAGCCAAAGGCCATACGCTCAGTGCAAGAGTCGTACGCTCAGGCCAGCCTACGCTCAAGCCAACCTACGCTCAGGTCAAGCCACGCTCAGGTCAAGCCATGCTCAGGTCAGGCGTATGCGAGACATACGCCTCCAAAAGGCAGCGTATGGGGTCCATACGACTCCTTGTCAAGCAAGCGAGCGTATGCGAGACATATGCCTCCAAAAGGCAGCGTATGGACTCCATACGACTCCTTGTCACCCAAGTGAGCGTATGCAAGACATACGCTCCCAAAAGGCAGCGTATGGACTCCATACGACTCATTGTCAAGCAAGCGAGCGTATGCAAGACATACGCTCCCAAAAGGCAGCGTATGGACTCCATATGACTCCTTGTCACCCAAGTGAGCGTATGCAAGACATACGCTCCCAAAAGGCAGCGTATGGACTCCATACGACTCCTTGTCACCCAAATGAGCGTATCACATACGCTCCCAAAAGGCAGCGTATGGACTCCATACGACTCCTTGTCACCCAAGTGAGCGTATGCGAGACATACGCTCCCAAAAGGTAGCGTATGGATCGGACTGCGCTGCGCTAAAGAGCGCGCGCAGCTCAGTGGTGCAAGCTAAAAAGCTCGCGCACTGCTCACTGTCTTCTCCAAACAGCAAGAACTCTATGGGTGAACCCAAAGCTTCAAAAGTCCATAACATGGTCAAAATAAGTCCAAATTCGACTTTGCAAAGTTCTATCTTGGGTGAAATTCAATTCTCTCCAACATAAGAACATCAAAACCCATAAAAATACAACTTAAATAGATCAAAACTATGCAAAACCGAAAATAAAAGAAACTTAGATCTAGAACAATTGAGACTCCAAATCACAAAATGTCAAGTTCTAATGTTGATCACCATGGCCTAATCTAGCTAATGGACAAATAAAAAGTGGTTCTCAAGTGGTGGCAAGGTGCACTTGCCTAAGGGGTGTTGGTGTTGTGTGGAGGAAGGAAGAAGAAGAAGATGAAGAAATAAATAAGAGAATTATGAGGAGAGAGAAAGGTAGGTGGAGATAATAAAGAGGGTGGTTATGGTGGAAATGAGGGAGAAGCATAGGCTAAGGTGTTCCAATGTAAAATAAACCAAACCAAACGAATCCTTCTCCATAAAATAAAACCAAGCCTTGCCAACTAAAATCGAGCCGAGCCAAAACTCAAAATACGAGAAAACCCCAAAACTCCACAAGTTGAGAAAATAAAATTCATGCCAAAATCCATTTATGAGTATAATTACGAAATACGGGAAACAGGGGTGACAAGCGAACCAGCCACTCCTCACCCCACACCGAGTACCAAACTGGGGGTCGCTAGTCTGCCAACAACTCCACGCTCAGCTCCATCAACTGAACCGCTGACGATCAAGCTCCCCAGGTCATCCTCTCAGTCTTCATTCATACAGGGGGTAGCCGAAGAGGAACCGGAGCTAGCCAAGTATGTAGATGCCCACACTGATGTTCCCTCCACAGATGATGTAATCCCCCTAGAAAAGATACCTTACTTAATCAATAAAGGGCTATCTTTGAACTACCTCGAGCTTAATAGCTTTGTACAATGTATGCTATAGAACACGGTATAGGCACTCACCTACACACACAGGTGACAAATATCTACACCACAATCCAGCTTACTCCAGCAGAAGATGCTTACCGAATAATCGAGGGAGGGAACCTCCAATCATCTTCGGCCGGAAGGACGATCCGCATCCCTTCACCATAGAAGAAGTCGACCTTGGATCGGATACCGGAAGACTACCTCTGTATCTTTATAGCCCCAAATCTAAATATCTCATGCAGAAACAGGGGTATGATCTGGAAACGACGTCGGGTTTGAACTATGGTACTGGACGACGATTACCTTTGAAGCTACCGGTCCAGACTGGCAAACCACGGGACTACTATAGCAAGACTCGATGTGGATTAGGGTATGTAACACCCATGACGACCCCTGAAAGTTCAGATGAAGAATGTGACTGGCATTCACATTCGACCGGGTCACCAACCTCTGACTCTGATACCAGCATCGGAGATGTATTCAGACAAGTCTTGTCAGTCAACATGGCATTCGCCGATGCTTATGAAGAAGACGAAGACATCCCTGAAATCCTCGAGCTAGAGCCGTGGGCCCAGCAGTTGGATGCGCAATAGGAAAAGCGGTTCGAACTGAGGGAACCTCCTACTGAAGATGAGGTTATCCAGGTCGACCTCGACAGCGAATCTTCCCCAAAACCAATCTTCGTCAGTAAAAGTTTAACAGATGAAGAGCGAGAATCACTGCTGGAACTTGTTAAAGAATATATTGATGTGTTCGCATGAAGCTATAAAGACATGCCGGGGTTAAATCCTGATATTGCTCTTCACAAGCTCAACATTCGGCCGGACGTAAAGCCAGTCAAGCAACAACAGCGACGCTTCCGCCCAGGCATCATGGATGCCATCGAAACCGAAGTCAACAAACTGATAGCCAGCGGCTTCATTCATGAGGAACAACATCCGGATTAGGTCGCCAATATAGTACCCGTCCTCAAAAAGAATGTGAAGATTCGAATCTGCATCGACTTTCGTAATCTGAACGAGGCATGCCCCAAAGATGAATTCCCCCTCCCTATCACGGACATCATGATTGATAATACCTGCGGCTTTGAACGTATGTCATTCATGGATGGCTTCTTGGGGTACAACCAAATCAAGATGTCTCCTGACGACGAAAAGCACACATCATTCCGAACACCGATTGGCACGTATTGCTACACAGTCATGCCTTTCGGTTTAAAGAATGCTGGCGCCATATATCAAAGAGCCATGAGTATCATCTTCAGGGACCACTTACGTAAGACTGTAGAGTGCTACGTTGATGATATCGCCGTCAAGAGTCGCCGTAAGGGAGACCACCTGCAGGATCTGAGGACGATATTCGACCTGATGCGAGCGTACAATTTAAAAATGAACCCTACGAAGTCCTTCCTGGGCGTATCCAGCGGGAAGTTCTTGTGTTTCATCATCACCGCCTAGGGTATCCATGTAGACCCTGAGAAGATAAAGGCAATTATGGAGATGGGTCCCCCCAGAAATCTCTGCGAACTCAGAGGCCTTCAAGGGAGGCTAGCATACATCAGAAGGTTCATTTCTAACCTCTCCGGGCGATGTCGGCCATTCACCCACCTCATGAAGAAAGGCATCTCGTTCGTATGGGACGAAGAATGCCAGCGGGCCTTCGACAGCATCAAAGAATATTTGTCGAACCCTCCAATCCTGGTGGCCCCGGTTGCTAGAAAACCATTCCTGCTCTACGTACGAGCAATGGAGCACTCCCTCGGAGCTCTGCTAGCACAAAACAACGATGCAGGCCATGAACAGGCCATATATTACCTCAGCCGAATGATGATTAGGCCAGAGCCCCGATACACCGCTGTAGAGAAGGAATGCCTTGCCCTAGTATTCGCCATTCAGAAGACACGATACTATGTCACCGGACAAACGATACATATGATCTCACGGGTCAACCCTCTCAGGGTCCTCATGACTAAACCAGGGGCACTCAGCGCTCGTCTCGCTACATGGGCAATATTGCTATCCCCCTACCACATGATCTTTGTCCCATAAAAGGTGGTCAAAGGTCAAGCCCTGGCAGACTTTTTGGCAGCCCACCCGGGCTCGAAGTCGTCCAGGGTATATGAAGAGATCCCAGATGAGGTCACCGACTCGCATGGAACCTCTCACGATGATATATGGCGAATGTTCTTCGACGGCGCTTCGAGAACTGGACCTAAGGGTAACATCGTCGTCGGAGTTGGGGTGGTACTGGTTTCCGCTACCGAATTGGTGATCAACCGTGCTTACTCCCTCACGGAGCCCTGCTCTAACAATGTGGCCGAGTACAATGCTCTGGTCATCGGTCTCCAACTTGTAAGGAAGCTGGGGGTAGAATATCTTGAAGCATACGGCGATTCTCAGTTAATCCTCAATCAAATTCGGGGCTCATACGAAGTTCGCCACGAAGACATGATTCCTTATCACCAAATAGCAATCAACATCATCTCGTCGTTCGAAGGGTTCTTCATCGAACACGTCCCCAGACTCCGAAATATCGAAGCCGATGCCTTAGCAGGTCTGGCCGCTTCCCTAACAGTGCCAAATCATGCTCATCAATCGGTGGACGTGATAGGCCACGAACTGGTATGCCCCAAGAATGACGTTCAATTTATGGCGAGTTATTCTGCCCAGACGATCGATGATGTCCCAGATTAGAGACAACCATTCATTGACTTCGTCGTCTACGACATCCTGCCCGAGAACCTGAAGGAAGCCACCTCCATCAGACAGCGTTCTCTCAGATTCTTCTACGATACAGAGACGAAAATGCTGTATCGTCGATCCTATGATGGATTATTGCTTCGGTATCTGTCAAACGCAGAAGCCAAAGAAGCCGTACGAGAAGCGCATGACGGTGTCTGTGGGGCCCATCAGCCTGGTCCTAAATTGCAAGACCGTCTTCGCCGAATGGGCTACTACTGGCCAACGATGGTAGCAGATGCGATAGACTATACAAGAAGGTACAAAGCCTGCCAAGTCCACACGGACTTTATTCACCAACCATCCGAATTTCTACATCCGACAGTGGCATCCTGGCCATTCGAAGCATGGGGGATGGACATCATCGGTCCGATTACTCCACCTTCCTCCCGTGGATATTGCTTCATACTTGCGATCACGGATTACTTCTCCAAATGGGCAGAAGCTGTTCCACTCGTCGAAGTAAAGACTTCAAACATAATCAGCTTCCTTAAGCATCACGTCATCTATCGCTTTGGATTGCCCCGGAGGATCATCCACGATAACGCTCCGCAGTTTGCAAGCCACGTCTTTTACCGATTCTGCGACAAATACCGCATCCAGAATATTGCTTCGACGCCATACAACCCAGCAGCGAATGGGTTAGCAGAAGCATTCAACAAAACAATCATCAAACTCCTTAAGAAGTTTGTCTCTTCCAACAAATACGACTGGAACGAGAAGTTCGACGAATGTTTATGGGCGTACCGTACTACAGTCCGAACAGCTACTGGAAACACACCATTCTCTCTGGTATACGGAAGTGAGGCAGTTCTCCCATTAGAGACTCAAATACCCTCACTCCGCGTCGCTCTCATTTATCAATTGACGATGGATGATAACTACCGACGTCGACTACAAGAGTTGGAAGCCTTAGATGAAAAACGCCTCCTGGCTCAGCAAAGGATCGAGCTATACCAAGCACGTATCTCTGGAGCCTTCAACAAGAAGGTCAAAATCAGGACATTCCAAGTGGGTGATCTTGTTCTGGCAGTCCGGAGGCCGATGGTCATGACTCACAAGACCGCCGGCAAGTTCCAGCCAAAATGGGAAGATCCATTTATCATCGGGGCCATATTCTCCAACGGTGCTTACCGCCTCGCCAAGCAAAGCGGAGACTTGCTCATGTTGCCCGTCAATGGCAAGTTCCTGAAGAAATACTATGTTTAGACGATAATTCTCTAATTTTTCGAGTCACGTACCCGCTGGTAGCGCTGAACTCACCCTCATGATTCTCCAGATTTTCGAGTCATGTACCCGCTGGTACCGCTGAACTCACCCTCATGATTCTCCAGATTTTCGAGTCACGTACCCACTGGTACCGCTGAACTCACCCTCATAGTTCTCCAAAATTTTAAGTCACATACCCTCTGGTGCCGCTGAACTCATTTGTCAACATTCCAGATTATCGAGTCATGTGCCCGCTGGTGCCACTGAACTCACGCTTTCACAATATCAAGTCATGTACCCGATGGTACCTCTGAACTCACATCCCGGTCACTCTTTCAGATAGAAAGTCATGTATGATCATATCTCTGAACTTTTTTCCTGGAGGAGATCCTCTCCCATGATCCAATACCCGCACTTTCAGTGCACAAAAAAGGGTAAGCGATCCACAAATTCCCAAAATGGCCATGTCCTCATTACCTCTGAGTCGTTTCACTTCCGCCAAAAATAAATCACCTCTATATAGAACTTCCATGTCCTCATTACCTCTGAGTCATTTTATGTACCCCCTCTTCATTGAGCCCACTTCTGCCATGTCATCATTACCTCTGAGTGGAAAGGCTCCATAGAAGAAACCTTCATACTTGCCATGTCCTTATTACTTCTGAGTAAGTATGTCGGTTCCCTTTTAACCTATTATCTGTACCCACAACCGGAGTACGACAAGGATAATAGGTCCACAAATGTCCTCTGTTGACCACAAATGTCCTCTGTTGACCACAAATGTCCTCTGTTGACCACAAAAGTCCTCTGTTGACCACAAATATCCTCTGTGAATTCACTCCTGCCATGTCCTCATTACCTCTGAGCAGGAAGATTCCACAATAGAATCCGCATATTTGCCATGTCCTCATAACCTCTGAGCAAATATGTCGGTTCTGTTTCACCCTACTATCCGTATCCTAAACCAGGGTACGCCAAGGATAATAGGCCCACAAATATCCTCTGCTAAGTTTCTTAGCATAAATCTACCATCTCATCATGCCCCGGGAGCCCAACTGCTCTACGGCATTCTGTTTCCCAATACAGAGAGCACCCATGACCACTTTGCCATGGCTGTTTCAGATATCCTGACCAAAACTTGTTATCTGTACCTAAAACCAAGGTATGCTATGGGTAACAGGTCCACAAAAAAGTCCCCAAGACGGGGAAAACATCACCACAATGTCACAGGTATAACAAGTAATGCAAATAAAGGGTAGAATGGAAAGTACTCTCTATTTGAAGGAAGAAAAAAGTATTACATCTTTTGGGACCATGTCCCTTTCAAAAAGAAAACAAGAACAAAACAAGAAAAAAGGGCCGACTATAGCTCAGCATTACACAATTCCAGGAGCCGGTTTTTCACCAATGCAGTCCCCCGCTCAAGCCTCCGTTTGGCTCGACGCTCGGCCTCTTGGGACAATTGCTCTGCGTCATTCAAATACATATATGCCTGCCAGTCGTTCTCTATCTTCTTCAGGGCAAGTTCTATACTGCTGAAGCCCTACTGAACTTGTCAGCCTCCTGAATGGCAATCTCTTTTTTGGCACGAGTAGCTTCGAGCTCGGACTCCAGAAAGGCCAGCTTTCTTTGGAGCTCTAGGATCTGTTCCCGGGTGTCGGTTATCCCGCAGGAGGCATCCGCTTCCCGAGTCGTACAGTCTTCAGCTCGACGGCTCCAGTGATCATGCAACCGCGTCAAATCCCGTCCGTCCTTCAATATAGCCGGCTTAAGCGATTCCCGGGCAGCCATCACCTTCTCTACCGCGGTAATGAGGAAGTTGCGTTCTTGATTTATGACCGCGGGTAAATCAGCCTGTTGCAACATGCAAAACCGGGCTACGAGACGATCAGCTTCTAACAACTTAGGCTTGAGAAGCGTAGCCAGCTCCCCTCCACCAGGAAGAGTCCTAAGGATATTAATCTGGCCACCGGCACATCGACGAGCCAGAGTAAAGGGAGTCCCCCTTTCCACCGCGGCCTCGATCCCTCTCTTCAGGTGACGGTGGAAACTGTCGACCACATCCTGGGAGACTTCATCCAAAACCTCTGTAGAGGATGGCGTCAGAGGGAGGGTGGCAGACAGTACCAAAGGAGTAGCTTTAGAAGTTACCGTCCCCGCCACCAAGGAAGCAAATTCCGTGCGGAAAGATGCTTGAATGGCAGCTAGCTCCTCTTCCGCCGCCCGAAGAGCCTGGATGCTCGGCAGGGAGGAAAGGTTGACCCCCGAAACTACATTCGCAGAAGAGGGCGCAGGGAGCATCGTCCCTTGTCCCAGTTGCATGGCTACCGGGGCCCCCGAGCTCGACCCAGATGGAGGCTCCTCGATATAGGGAGGTTCCGCCAGACCCTCTCCGGTCAGGTCTGCCCCAGCAATATCCATCACTGGGTTGGGACCTGAACATCAAAGCAACCATTAATCGACGTAATCTGAAGAATAGGATGACGGAGTACATAGGCTTATTCACGAGTTATGGTTTGACTTGTATTACCAGGGGAAGAGCATGAAGGCGGCAGCTCGTTCACAGCCGGCGTAGTTTCCCCACCCACAGCTTCTGATCCGAATTCAAGTGGCTTTTCTGTCACGGCCATCCCTGAAAGGGAGTCGGCCAGGACAGTATCATCCTGTTGGGGTTCAGATGTCTCAGGGACGGGCGCGCTAAAACCCCCATCCCCGTGAACTGAAGTCCCAGCAAGGTAGGAATCCTCGGCCGCAACCGGAAGAACCCCAGCAGCAATAATAGTAGTGCACACATCACTGACCAAATGAGACAGGACTGGATCAGCCTCAGCAATCGGGTCCTGAGGAGCGAGCTCATCCGACGCCTATAAAGAGCAAAAGGAACAAACGATTAGGCTATAACATAGAAGAAGAAGAAGAAAGGAGATAGTTGAAACTCAAATCACCTCAGGAACAACGTCCACATCATCAATAAACAGCCTGCGATGTCTTACCGCAGCATGCTTCGTAGAATAGGTTCGGTCATCGGCGGTAGTCACGCGCCTGCTTCGTTTACACGAAGGGTCAGGCACTGCAGATGGTTGATCCTCCACCACCTCGTCAGACCAAGTAGATGGCTGACCCGCCGTCCTTTCATCTGGCATAATAGGGGGTTGATTTCCAACTTCTTCGTCCGAAGAATGCGACGAGTCATCGGCGTATTGTTCATCATCCTCCTCATCCGCCCTAGTGGACTCTGAATCCGGCGCAGGAACCCTGTTCGCCCCCCTCTTCCTCTTCTTGGATCCCTCTGGCCTCTCAGCCAAACCAGTGCCAGCAATGAAGCTAGTATTTATATCAAAATCAACAGGAGGCTTGCTCGCTGCGACATAATAAAGGGCCGCCATATACTAAATATCCCCTGCCGTCTTGGCATCGGGGACTGAGAAGCTGGCCCGGGTATGGACCGTATTATAATAATGCCAAGCTCGGACGCCATCGAGTACACTGCCCTCAAAGCTCAAACAAGCGCTAGGACAATCCAGGAACAATTGACTATACCCAAATTGACGGGAAAATCTACTGGGCAGATAAGGCTCTAGGTATACGTTATTCCGGTAATGATACACCAGGTGCGCAGGGCGGATGTTGCGTAACCAAAGAAGCATCTTCTCAGATAAAAGTTGGAGAGGATCAACGCCATCCACATGTACCCCCTCACTTCCCTGGGGGTAAATTAAGGAAGAGAGACAAAAAATTCGGGCCCGTCAACCCTCGCCAACGCCCTCCGGCAGGCTGGCATAGTATCGTGTTCCCAAGGCTGATGACGGTATTGAAAAATGAAGGCGTCGTCAATAGTAACATCTTCTTCGGTTTCTGGCCTCATCAACGACCGATAGTGCAATAATAACCACCCCATGAGGTAGTGGTATGGTAGTTCTATCCGTTCAAAGTCCAGCGTCGTATCACGAGCAATGACTTTGGATGAGAAGGCACGGAGGCCGTGGTGTATGCTACACACCATGGCCGGGAGAAGGGCCAGTCTTACCTTGAAGACCAATTTCACAGCGGGGAGAATGAAATGGCGGCTAATCCTTTCCATAGAACCCATGCCGCCCGAGACTACGCAATTGCGTAGCCACACCATCAAGAACCCAGCTAAGATCGCTTTATCGGCCATTTCCCGGGTACTATAGTGGAATTAACTGAGGGAGTCGGTACGGCTCCCAAACCTGTTACGGGTAGACCTCGACCTTTTGACCTTCAACATCATGTCCTTCACCTCCTCTGGGGTTTGAGGACTTCGAGACGAAACTCGGTCGGAGGGACGTAACTTGAAAAGATACGAAACCCAGGCCGTGGTGTGAGGGGCGCTTCCTTCTGAGCTATTTTCTTTCTTGATAGCAATCTGGTGGCAGATGCTATGATGGCACAACAGTTCTTGGTACATGGCGACGAAACCAGGAAATTGTCGATCCAGGTCTTCGAATTCTTTGTTCGTCGGTGTATATACTTCAAAAGCTTTACCTCCCCATGGCAGTTTAGAAACAGCGTGCATCTCATGGAGAGCAAGCCCCAGCTCTCCCCCAGGGGCGAAGAAAGTCCCCGTACGTCGATTATACAGCTCCAAAAGAGCCATGAACAAAGGCTTGTTAATGGGCAACCCGTAGCAGGTGCCCCGGACGGCGTAGTAGAGGTCAATTTCCCGAAGGGATTCCCCATACTTCCTCAAGATCCATGAGATAAGATTGGCCCATGTAGGAATGGGGTTGATCCAATTTAGCAGTGACAACCTGCCCACGGGATAAGACCCTTTACGAGCGAGCTGATTCAGAAAGATATCAGCTCGAGTGAAAGTAAAGTTAGGACCAGTCATGTTTACAAAAGTGCCAGGGAGCAGCCCCATCACATTTCGACTAACTGAATCCTTGCCCGCACATACTGAACCCTTACGCCTGTTGTAGTGGATGTTGCCCATAAATATTCCCGATTGGGTGGGAGTCAGGGAGCCCACCATTGTCCTGCCCGACGGTACCATGTTAAACCATGAGAGAGGATAATGCCGCTCCATCTCGGGAATATGGATCTCTACTCTGTCTATAGAAAAATCCCAGTTCTCTGAAACATCCAGCAATCGAGAGTTCTTTATGGAAAAGGCATCCCCAAAGAGAAAAGTCGGTTTTCGATATTCCCCGTCCAGCCTTCCTGAATGCATCATAGAACAGAGAAAATGGAAAGGTTGGCTGTTAATGACAGCTATCCTCTCCCTAGGATCATTAGTGGGAAGCTGATCAACTATACGACGGATTAAGTCGTCGAGCCGCACGCCCACGGCAAACTGAGCCGAACCCACAAGAAGTTCTCCTGCTAGGTTGGTCGGGAGGTTCACTGAAAAAGGACAAAAAGAAACAGGATTAAAAGATGGTTACTGAACTCAAGTTCCTGCGAGCCTATGCGGCTCAGAATCAAATGAAGCCCTATGCGGCTCAGTTCCTGCGAGCCTATGCGGCTCAGATCAAATGAAGCCCTATGCGGCTCGAATTCGATTGAGTTCCAGACGACACAGCCCCAAGGGAGCTTATGAGAATCGGTCAACACAACCTCATGCAGCCCAAAGTAATCAGGAATTCCAAGTAATATTGGCTTGATAGCTTATGCGGATCAATTGGACATATGCGGTTCTAAGCAGAAGAATTTGTGCAACACTAAATGCTATACGAATCAGTCTGTCAAAAGCTTATGCGGTTGCATTCAAAGGAGACTCCATGCGGTTTATATCCAGAGATTCAAACCCTTCTCATGTGGCCCAAACATAGGGCATCTCCTATGCGGCTCGAATATGAGAGGGTCATACAGCATATGCGGCTTTATCATACTCGAACTTGGGTGAAGGCTTGTGCATAGATATGCAACAGAGCCATGAATTCTTAGGATTCAGAGTATCCAAAAACAACTCTTACCATTAAGGGCAGGACGGACATCAGGGTGTGCTGCTGGCACAACGGATGACGAAGAAGCTGCCTTCTTATCCTTCGCGGCGGCAGAAGCAACCTTAGAGGATTTGGGGCCATGATGAACGATCGGAGAAGGGAAATGAGGAAAGAGAGGCAAGACAGCAATAGTTGGACGAAGGAGGAAGTAAAGAAATCCCCCGATCGTACTCATCCATATTTATAAACAAAAGTGAAGCGTTTTGATCCCCGTGCATACACGAAGACCGACTCTTCAGTTGTCAAGGTGAGCCGCCAAAAATAAAGGCCAAGCTCCTCGGATCCCGTACCGAAAAGTGGCCTTTAAAGCTGACAGCAAATCGAACAGCATTTAATGCAAAAGATTGCCATACGTGGCAATGATGACGTGGCCGAAAAGTCCCCTACGGCTAAGCCATCCATGCGGCTGAACTATCTATGCGGCTTAAACATCCATGCGGCCAGAAGAATATAACCATGCTTCTTATTCAAAGTATTTCAATTTTGCAAATTGAAAACTTTGAAGGGGGTCTTGTAGAAGCATGGAAAATATTAAAGAAGGATCCATGCGGCCAGGAAACTCCATGCGGCTCAGGAAGCCCATGCGGCTCACAGGTTCATACGGCACGTGGGGCTATGCGGCTCAGGACGTCCTATGCGGCTCAGAACAGGAGACACGTGGCTTGAAAAATAGTTCTTTCCTCCTGCATTAATTGCTGTGATGGATGACAACTCTGAAAAAGTGGCAGTCCTGACACAAAAGGGGTAATTATGACTCTGTCATAATGACAGACCCCTAGGGAAGTGAAGAAGATCTCTGACACAATCTCCCGAAATCCAAAAAATGCCACGTGGCCCTGACACGTGGACGATCATATGCGGCTCGAGCGAAGACTTCCCATGCGGTTCAGAATAAAGCCGTTCTATACGGCTCAGGCCGAAACAGTCTCATGCGGCTCAAGCGGAGGCCTTCCCATGCGGTTCAAGAGGGCCATTTCCATGCGGCCTAGGCGGATGCATCCCTATGCGGCTCGCAATGATCATCTCCATGCGGTTTAAAGGTTCGAAGGGGGGGCCACTACCCAAGCAGCCCTGACACATGGCCCGAACCTTATGCGGCCTAAATCTTATGCGGCTCAATCTTCATGCGGTTCAGATCCCCCCAGTGGCTCCTAGGACACGTGTACTAAGCCGATCAATCTCCCAGATTTATTGCAATCAGAGACTACGTTAAATCTCAATAATCTGGGATACGTGGCAGGAGAATAAATTAAATTTATTTGCAGACATCAGAAGATCATTATGAGGAAGATTTATTCCAATCAGTATTAATTGCTGATGAGATTTGGTGTAATCTATACTTAATGGTCCAGATTCATCACAATCAAAACTAATGGCCTAGATTGACCAATCCACAGGCCGCCGCCATCTCCGAGAAGCAATTATTTGCAACCCTAATGATCACACCCTATTCCTATAAATAGCAGGGTGACATTCCCTTGCAAGAAGAGAGACATACACACACAGAGAGAGGCATACATAGGAGTACTTTTTGAGATCAAAAAGAGCACCAGAGTACTTGGAGAGAAGAGCAGAGAGAGAGAGCAAAGGGAGCACTTCTTCCAACGCCAAGTAATCTTCTGGAGCCAAGGCTGCATACCGATCGTCCAAGGAGTAAGGCAGAGCTGCCGTCGCTTTTCCGAGTCTCTATCGTCACCCCCAGAATCTAAAATAAACAATTGTACATAGACTGCTGTACCTAGGTTTTCGTCCCTAGGCTTTCTTTGTACGAGCGAGTTTGTAACGTAAAGTAAAAGTCCAGTCCTCCGATAATTGTTCTGTCCTTTTATATTTCATGGCAAACAAACTTGGCCTGGTTTTCCTAGTTAGGACATCACTATGGCTAGGTCTTCCTTGGCATGGCTAATACATTAGTCAAGTCACGCCACTGCACTATCCGTACTGTGATTCCTAGTCGTCTTGTACTTCAAAACTCAACCATGGCTAAAATTATCTACCGTAATAATTAATTAAAATAATTATTTATAAAATCTAAAAATCACCATTTAACTCAATTAAATAAATTAAAAATATTTTCAAAAAATTTTTTTTGGGAAGAAAGGCTACAAATCTACCCACCTTAAAAATAATTTCGTCCTCCAAATTCTAATTCATAATTATTCTTTAAAAACAAAGTCTACTATTTCCTTAATCTCCTCAAATTTAATTTCTCAAAAATATTCTATAACTTCCTCTAGTCATTTCATAACCCCGAATACTTGAGGACTTCTACCCACCTTTGGTCACACTACTCCTTAAAATACGGTCACTAAGATCTTGTGGTCTTCTAACTAGTTGCTAACAATTCTACCGGCAGATATCTAGGCATATGGCAACTAAAATCCTACAAATCTATAAATAACCAAAACTCAATAACCATGCAATATTATACTATAATTTAAGAGTTTCTGGTAAATTTTAGTCAGCACGATCATTCGTCACCCCGAAATAAAAGGGACGAGAATCAATGGCACATGAAGCAAGGAACTATATTCGAGAGCAAATATGGAGTTTTCAAGGACGTAGAGAATTTCTAGAAGAATTTTCAAGGCAGAGTGGATTGAGATTTCTAAGGTTTAGTCATTGTCGCAGGCTCGTACTAGTACAGTTAC